>OU015744.1:84360269-84394593 GCA_907169655.1 Acomys percivali
TTGTTTGTTTCTTCTTCAGATAGGGTTTCTCTGTGTAATCTTGGTGTCCTGGACTTGCTTTGTAGACTAGGCTGGCCTTGAACTCACAGAGATCCACCTGCCTCTGCCTCCCCAAGTGCTGGGATTAAAGGCCTGCACCACTGAACCCATTTTATATTGTTCCTTTTTTCTTTTTTCTTTCTTTCTCCTTTCAAAAGAAAATACCTGCAGTCTTTTGTTTGTTATGTAGGCATGTCCCAGCATGCACGGCAAGGCTCGCCAACACAATCTCATGCAAAAGAATGAGCCCACTTCCCACAGTTCTTCACCAGGTGCTTACACAATGATATTTCCTTGCTTTGGAATATGTGAAGTAAAAATAAGCTAAACTACACCTGACACATTCAGCCATCAGATTTCACAAGGTGCTGGTCTCCTGCATGGTTCTTTCTGAATCCATCAGAGGGGTCGAATATGGGACTCCAGCATCGTGCTGTGAGCCACCATGAGACTCAGGAATCATACTGAAAATGTAGCCACAAGTTATTTAAATGAAACTAACATGTGCATTTCAGATAAATGAGCAGTGTTCAGGAGAAAGACACTCAACATTTTAAAGTACATTTTTTAGGATAATTTTTTTTCACTATAAAATACCGATAGCCAGAAGAAAAAAAAGTCTACTGCTAGAAACTATGAATAGAGAAATTTTAAGAAAAAAATTTCTGTTTAAAAAGCATTCTACATCACTCAACATTTTAAAAAATTTGGTACATAATCTTCATGTGTAATTAGAAAAATCTTGTAATTTATTTTGTCTTTACTGTAGTTAGGCCTGATTTTGCATTATGAAATATAAATTATTTTATTATAAGTTAATTTCCTTTGGGTAGGTTCCCACTGGCCAGAGATAATACTAGCTCTTCAAAAGAAATTATATCAATTTGTCCTCATGTTTAAATACATGAGTTCACAATACAATTAAAATTTTGATTTGATAGCCTTGGATGCATACAGAAAAATGACTCATTACCTTGGATACTGTAAATAAAGCAAAACATTAACATATTTATCTTTCCTTCCCCTCAAATACACTGTATGTCACTATGCAGCCAGATTATGATAAACATCTCTTTATAAAATCATTTTAATTAATAGATTACAAACTAATTATTAAGATATAGTATCAGTTGATTTCAAACTAGTGGATTACTGAATGCAAGCATTGACACTAAGAAGCTGTTAACACATGAAAACAAAGAGAACAGACTCATGGGCTTCCTGACACAAATCACAAAGAGCAGACATGTAGACCTTGGGCTCTGACTCTACCCGTCAATTTGTCAGAAATTCAAATGACACAGGAGCGTCCATTGTGTAGTGTGATAACGTCCAACATGTCTATTGAATTTTAAGTTTTGATTTGTTTTTCTCTATTCTTAAATGAAGATTTACTTTTAAGAATTTATTCATTTTTACATCGTGTGTCTGAGCGTTTTGTCTGCATGTACGTGTGTGCACCATGAGCATGCTCACTGAGGTCAGAGAAGGGAATCAACATGCTCACTGAGGTCAGAGAAGGGAATCAGAACTCTCGGAACCGGAGTTACACAAAGTGGTCAATGGCCATGTGGGGCACTGGGAACCAAGCCCAGGTCCTCGGCCAAAACACAAGGGCTCTGAACTGCTGAGCCATCTTTTCAGTCTCTATTAATTAAATTTGTCCTTTGGCTGTCCCCTCCCCAGGTCAACAGGGAGGGTAAGCATGCTTTGAGTTCTCCCTAGTCCATGCTTTGCTGTTGATAAGACTATTGTTATGGAAACCTTGTACAGGCTGAGTTACTTTCTGTGAAATTGGGAATGGCTGTATTTCAGGGTCATTTTCCCTCTCTTGCTGCTCTTACAATTCTTTCTGGTCCCTCGTCCACAGTGTTTTCTGGAGCCTTCTGTACCACCAGGTTCCAATGGGTAGTGTCAAACCTGCAGCCACACAGAAGGTACAGCTTAAAGATAAGTGGATCGTAACACAAAACAAAAAGGCTTGAGTGTGAGAAGGAGCCTATAAGGAGAAGGTGACGGTGACATGGGTGGGAAGGAGAAAAGAGAATAGAAGATGTGGGAACCAGAATTCACCACACCTAGCAAGAGTAGAAGGTGTGATACTGTAAGTATCTTGAGTAGCTGCTAATCATCTCTGTGCTATTTACTCTAAAGAGAAACTTCTCTGATTAAGAATGGAAATGGTGATGGAAGAAAATGAGGGTGGGGAACAAATATGCAGAGGGGAGAGGCAATGGGATTTGATAGGGCTGGAGAAAGAAGGGAAACCAAGGGGACATCTTTGAGACAAGCTGGATTCCTGCAACAGTAGATTCTTGGGAGGATATTGGGGTGACTCTAGTTGAGACACCCAGCAGCTGGAGGCATGGCCACCTTCTAGCCAGGCATGGTTCCTAATGGAGGAAGGGGAACACCAATCTACCCCCAAAACCTTCCTCCCTAAACTTACCCTGCCTACAAGAAATGCAGGGAGAAAGAAGGAGCAGAGATTGAGGGAATGTCCAACCAATGACTGGCCCAATCTGAGACTCACTTCGTGGGAGATAGAGCCAATCCCTGACACTGTTAATGATACTCTGCTATGCTTGCAGACAGGATCTTAGCATAACTTTCCTCTGAGAGGCTCCACCCTCAGATGATCTACCAAACAGATGCTGAAACTGGCAGCCAAACATAGGGAAGAGCTTCTGGAGTCTTGTGGAAGTGTGTGTGTGTGTGTGTGTGTGTGTGTGTGTGTGTGTGTGTGTGTGTATGTGTGTATGGTGATGAAAGGACCCAGAGGGGACAAGAACTCTACAAGATAAACAGATTCAACTAACCTAAGCTTAACAGAGGCTTACAGAGACTGAAGCACTAACCAAAGAGCACGCATGGTCTAGACCTATGCACCCTACACATATGTAACCGATGGGGAGCTTGGTCTTCATGTGGGTCCCCTTGCAGGTGGATCAGCAGCTGTCTCTGACATGGACTCTGTGGTCTTATTTTGGATCCTTTCTCTCTAGCTGGGCTACCTTGTCTGGCATCAGTGGAAGAGTATGCACTTAGTTCTGATGTGACTTGTTATGCTGGGGTGGTTTTATAAGGGGAGGGCAGGGGGAAAAGGGAAGAGGTAGGGAGGTTGGTGGCAGGAGGAGAGAATGGAGGGGGCTGAATTTGAGATGTAAAGTTAATAAATAAATAAACTTTTAAAAAAGAGAATGAGCTGCATTTATCTATGGGTATAAGCACAACTATTTAGACTACAATTTCATACCATTCCAATTTAGCAAAATACCAGTATTGAGTCCCATCCCATTCCCTGTGGCTATGACTTCCTCAGCTATAGATTTTGACCTGGTTATGGTGTCATGCATACATTCTATTCATTGAAGCAAGTCTCAAATACAATTTATCAAATCCAAGTGGTTGGTTGCCTTCATAATAGCCATGCTACTGTTGCACCAATGCATACCATGCAGGTTCTTAGTGTACAGTTCCCAAATGGGCAACACTTTCTACCCTCAACATTTAACCACCTCCACTTTCATGTCATCTATGTTCTACTGGCTTCCCCTTCCTTAAGATATCATCCCTTCAATTGGGGACTTTCTGGTTTCTTGACTTTTGAATATGTTCCAAGTTGAATACACAAAACAACATCCACAGAGCTAGGACCAACACATTGGAAAGAATATGTGACATTTGTCTCCCTAAACTTGTTTTCCCCCCCCAAAACAAGAGAGATTTATTTTCTTTTTTTTTTAGTTTTTTTGAGTTTTTTATTAATTTATTCATATTACATCTCAATATTTATCCCCTCCCTTGTATCCTCCCATTCCTCCCTCCCTCCCATTTTTCCCTTACTCCCCTCCCCTATGACTGTGACTGAGGGGGACTTCCTCCCCCTGTATATGCTCATAGGGTATCAAGTCTCTTCTTGGTAACCTGCTATCCTTCCTCTGAGTGCCACCAGGTCTCCCCAAGAGGGGAGGACATCCTATTGGGACTCTAGATGAGAGAAGCATGGGAGAATGGCAAAGGTGAAGGATCTAGAGGATCCTAGAACCCTACAAGAAGAAAATTATTATAGGCAGATTTGGGCCCAGGGGTCCCGCTCAAACTATGGCACCAGCTGAGGACAACACAGGTCGTAAACTTCAAACCCCTCCCCAGATCTAGCCAATGGACAGGACATTCTCCACAGTTGAGTGGAGAGTGGGGTCTGACTTTCACACATACTCTGGTACCTCATATTTGACCATGTCCCTAAACTTGTAATACCTCACCCAGTATAATACTGCCCATTTCCATCCAGTTATATGAACATTTTATAATTTCATTTTTATTGACAGCCAATCAGAATTCCCTTGTGAATAGCAGCATTGCCCTTGTCCATGTATCTGTTGATAGACATCCAGACTGGCCCCATATATTAGTTATAGGATGAAGAAGTATATTCATGGTAGGCTATAGACTCTTCTCATTATATGCTCAGAAGTACAGTTGAGTCACATAGTTGCTAGCCTTTTGAAGATCCCCTACATTGATTTCCATAATAAGTATTCTAGTCTACACTCCTAGTAACAGAGACTAAGGTTCCCTTTTCCTCATACCTCACCAGTATCTGCCTTCATCTAATTTTTAAAATATATATCATAGCCATTATGACTGGGGTAATATAGAATATAAGAATACTACTATTTTTCATTTTCCTTGGAGGCAAACAAACACTTCTTAAAAGATGTTTATTAGCCACTAATATTCTTTTTGAGAACTCTCTTTTCAGTTGCTGAGCCCAGTTTTTGATTGAGTTGTTGTTTGCTGTTTTTATGTTTAGTGTTTAGAGTTATATTTATATTCTAGATATTAATCCTTGATCAGATGTTTAAGTGGTAAATATTTTCTCCCATTTTGTAGACTAACTCTTCACTCCTCTGATAGTTTTCTTTGCTATATAGAAACATTACAACTTCATGAAGTCCCATTTGTTAATTGTTGGCCTTATTTCCTGAGCTACTAGGGTCTTATTTGGAAAATCTCTGTGTATGTCTAAATTTTTCAGTGTATTTCCTACTTTTTGTTCTAGAAGTTTCAGAGTCGTTAAGTTCAGGTTGCACTATTTCACTGAGAATTTATTTATTTATTTATTTATTTTTGGTTGGTTTTATTTATTTTTCAAAATGCATATGGACTTTATCATTTATAATAAACCACATACAGTAAGAAGAGTTATGAAACAATTATGAAAGCCATATGTAAAATGCTTAGCTTATTTGTATTTGTCAACCTTGAAAAATATACTATCCTATCTAGCATTTTTGTATACAAGTTCATCAGAGAAAGTGACCTAAGACACAGTTAGTAATTTTAATTTTCCTGTATTTAATGAGGCTAGCTTTATACATGAATATGCAATGTTTTTAGTTCACCCATTCTGAGAAGAATGTTTGCTTTTTAACATTGGGGTTTGACATTCTGCATATATCTGTTAAGTCCATTTGATCTATGGTGTCAGTGAGTGGTACTGTTTCTCTATTCACTTCTCACCTGGATGAAGAATTTATTGGTGAGAGTGGTGCATTGAAGTCATCCACTATTATGATGTTGAGATTAATCTGTGATTTAAGATCTAGTAGTGTATATTGTATGAAACTTGGTGCATGTATTTTCAATATGTATGTTTAAAATGGTAGGGCAAATTTTCTTAATGTGACATGATCTTTATCTCTTCTGACTTGTGTTGGTTTGAAATATATTTTATCCAGTGTCAGAGCATCAATTCATAATTGTCCTGGCTCCATTTGCAGTATCTAGCTTTGATAGGAAGATGTGCTTCTTAGAGGGAACAAAACAAGGGATAATGTTTGAGGCATCCCCAAAATGTTGGTTTCTGTTTATTGACTGATGAATCAAGCCTGTTAATAACCAGTTGTTATTAAAGTATTTTAATTATGTCATTTTTGTTGATTTTATGTTTTCTTACTTCAATCTCTATGCAAACATCTTAGCATCTTTTATATTTTCTGAAATTTCTTGACTGTGCTTTCAGTCTTTTCTGTTCTAAGCATTCTCTTAAGAATTGTCTGTAACACTTTTATGGCTGTGACTAGATGCCATGACCATGGTAACTGATAAAAGATAAAGCATTAATCGGGGATCTCTTAAAGTTTCAGAGGTTTAGTTCATTATTGTAACAGTGAGAAGCACTGGCAGAGGACATGGCAGGCATGTTGCCAGAGAAGTAGTTGAGAGATACATTCTGATCCACAGGCAGAGGGGGAGACACTTTATAAACCTCAAAGCCCACTCCAGTGGCACACTTCCTTCAACAAGGCCATACCTCCTAATCCTTACAAATAGTGTCATTCCCTGGTGACTAAGCATTCAAATATATGAGCCTATGGGAGTCATTTATATTAATACAGCACAGTGGACATGAATTGCTTTTGTCATAGAAACTTGTTTTTCTCCTTCATTATGACAGACAGTTTTGCAGGGTATAGTAGTTTGGCTTGGCATCTATAGGCTTTTAGGACTTAAGCTTATTAGTCCAAACTCTTTGGGCCTTTAAACTTTCCATAAGAAATCTAATAACTTTCAATATGTAACATGAGTTTTCATACTTGAACACATGTGAAATGTTTCAATTGGTTAGACTCATCCATCTCATCAAACATTTATCAACTTTTGAGGTGAAATCCTTCAAGATCCTTTAAGTAGATTTTTGAATTACGTAGTACACACTTGCCGTCTGAAGTCAGCCTCCTGTGAAGTAACACATCCGCTCTTCTACTCGGGCCTAACTATAGCTGAGAGCCCACAGAATAGCTACATTGTGCCTGTCTCTATCCTACCATCTCAGGCCTTTGGATGTACCACTCTACCCTTGATTTCTTTGAAATTAACATTTTCAGATTTCATTTTTGAGACTATGAAATAATGGCTTTTCTTTGCCTGTTTCGGTCCCTTAATTTAACGAGCCCTAGTTCAATGGGTGACTGATTCTCCTCTGGGTTTATGCATCACATATTCTGTGTTTGTTCAGAAGCTGATAGACAACGTAGGTTGTTTGCATCTGTCAGCAGCTGTGAAGAGTGCTGCAATAGACAAGGGATTGTGGTTCGTTTGACATTTAAATGTGAAATTATTAAAGCAAGTAGTTTCAGCTTCTTATGTTTTAACCCTGTGGTCCTAGATCTACTCCTCTTAGAATCCTAACAATTATTAACATTTAGTCACTGCTGAGGTAAATAAACAAACTGTGTAAAAATAGTTTATTCTCATCAGTACTTTTTACAATTGATATTATTATCTCCACCTTACACTTAAGAAAATATTACCTCATTAATATTAAATAGGTTGAATAAGGTTCCTCATTTAGTAAGCACAGGTATCAGTAGTCAGTTACAGTTTTCTATGTTTCAGAGAGATGGATCTTGACCATGGCTCCTTTAGTCTTTTGATGATTGACATCAAGCTTGTGTATGCTGCTTCTTGCACACTTTTGGATTACTTCGATGGTTTCTTACACATCCATTCTCTTCAGAAAAAAGCATTATGATGCTCTTAAAAATAATCAGAGAGAGAAGAAAATATGAAGAAATTTCCACTAATTTCATAAAGCATCTAAATGTTTAACTTTTTTTATTCTCTTATTTTTTTCATACATTTGCAGTGAGATGGCTACTGCTGGGTTGTTTGTTCTAAATCAACAGTGCGCTAAGGGCTGATTCTCCTCTACATCACTGTCCCTGCATCTAGGACCTCCATCTCTTGTTAGAGCATCCAAAACTGGGGATTGAGGGCACAGGTTGGAGCATATACTTACGTGGAGGCAGCAAGCCTCCTACTGTGGTGACCAGTTTGACTGCATCTCTCAGGAGGGACATGACTTGAGGCTTGGAGCTGCTTCCTTTAGCTGTGTGGCCTCCTTTCAGAACTTGCTCAAAGATTATGACTTGAGTTTGGCTAAAATCAGTATTATACATTGACAAGGCCTCTGTCTTCAGAGTAGCAACCCAATGCTAGCCACATCTTTGAAATATGACTCCAATCTCAACTCCCTTCAAAATATTTCACAAATTATTCAGAATCCTTTACTCAGATTAACACAGGGATTGATTATACTATATTGTGAAAGTCAAGCATACTGATATGTGTGTGTGTGTGTGTGTTGAATGTGCTAGTATGTGCACATGTATGTGGGTATGTGTGTACATGGCGAGAACAAAGGCCAAAATTGGTATTTTCCTTTATTTTTGAGAGGCTCTGTCATTGAAGTGGCAGTCTGCTGATTTTGCTAGGCTGACAGTCTTGCAGTCTCTCAGAGCCTTCTTGCCTCTGTCTTCCTAGTGTTGAGGTTACTCGTCTGCACCATTATTCTCAGGTTTTACATAGGTTCCAGAGAACTAACTCCTGTCCTCCTGCCTGATGGGAGGCAGTTTACCAACAGGGTCATCTCCTAGCCCTGTGTATTAATTCTTTCACACGTTCTTTGGAGGTAGCTGCTGTCTTTTGACATTATTATCATCCTTACTATGATTTAACCAACTACCCAATCAGTGATGCAGAGATATTTATTTGTATATGAGTGATTAATACATTACATTAAAAGTTGAATACCAGCATATATATGGCACATATGTTTAGAATATAACACTATACACATACATACTTTTCTAACTCAGGCCATACTCATATTATTATGCTTTTTTATGCTACCTTGTCTAGTTTTCTTTCCTTTCCTTGTCACCTCTTAATCTGGGATAGGTGACTGGGTTTTGCTGCCTTAAATCCCAAATCACAACAGAAAGCGTTATGTCACAACATGGCCTTACACTTTGACCTCTGATATAATTTTAAATTTGATAACTTTTTATGTGCACACACTTGTAGTCTGAATCTCATTCTAGTAAATTCGAAATAGTCGGCAGACACAGATCCTTTTGGACCATTTTCTTCCATTTTCAATTTCTCTCCTAATGTCTACCTACATATTACAAAACTCACCCTGCCAGAAATTTACTGCTGTGCTGAAGGTCCTGCTACCTTAAGTAAAATGGTCATAAAGTACAAATTGAAATTGGGGACTTTTGAGGGGGGCTATATAATTAATCAGTTTGCATGAGAGAATATGAACATTTTTCTCTGGACAGGACCAAGCTTTTTTCCTTTCCTTTTCTTTCTTTCTATTATTTATTTATTTTTGCAACTACACACTCTACAAAGCTGCTTGCTCAGCTAATCTGCACTGTCATGAAAATGTAATTTTCTGTCCTCTAAACCTATAAGGGACACCTGGTAAGAGTGACTTATGCACCCATGCATTCAAGTCTACTGTTTCCATGGAAACCAATAAAACCCTGTGTGGAAGGTTCCCAGCATCTTGCCACATCCCTCTTTCTCTCTTCTGCATGTTTTCTCCATCACTTTAGAATGCCTGGATGTGATTTTGCAACAGCTCTGTGGGAATTCCGGAATCCCTCTTCCATTCTGGGCCTGTCTGTGATTCATTGTGGGCCTCACTGAAGGACAGGGGCTCACGCGTGCCGCTTCCCCACACTTAGTCCAGTGCGTTTGACTGAATGGGCTCTTGAAGCATATTATAGAATCACATTAGATTAAGGGCTTATTGTGTCTGTTAGATTTGTTTTTGTGATATCTAAGATGTGCTTATTAAGAGTTTCCTCAGCAGACTAGCTAGAAAGATAAAAGAAGCCTATTGACTGAGCACTGTGTTGGGACCAGCAATTTCCATACTTCTACACTAAGCTTGATTTTTTTTAGTACTGTCTAGTGCTTTAACATGTTTAAATCCAAATAATTCACAATTGAGGGAAAGTAAAGTTTATTAAATAACTGCTAAATCTCAAATATTTTAATTTTTGTTCATCTGTGAATTAAATATTATTCTCAAAGTCTTATAGTAAATAAACAAAGGTGAGAGCTGAAAAATTTTTTGGTAATCATACCACTAACAAAGAATAAAGCATTCTGTCAACCAACATATTAGGAATTCTTATTTCCATTAGGCATATGCTGATGCATTTAAAAAGTGAATTCTTCAGTCTGAAAAACATTGTGAGGGATCAAGGACCTGCAGCGGTCTGAGATGGTCAATTGAAAGGCAACATTGTTAAAAAGGAAACAAAGTTACAAAGTCACAATGAAGAAAGTAGCCAGAGAAGGCTCTGCTTGTCTCCTTTGTTAGAGTGTGAGTGAATGGTTGTCATCACTGGCTGGGTCCTCGAGGTCCACCATAGAAGTAAATGTCACAAAGAGACCCTGAGACAGGGGACTATTTAGACAAAACCGAGATGTGACAAGGTGTAATACACAGTGACTGAAGTATAAGGAAAGAGTGTCCACCAGAAGTTTTCCATCAGGAAAGATGTCCTAACAGGATGCAAATCTTGGGAGTTTTCATTCTATAACAATAAGATGTATTTATAAATATACAAGTTATATTTATACCAAAAAGTAGCCTTTCTTGGTGTAAAATTTGGCAGAAAATGTGCAACGTGATAATAAAGACTCTGTAAGAATAATAATTTAAACACTGGATCTTTTTCTTCATTCCTGTCCATCATTTATCACGTTCATGTTAAGCGCCAATGCACATGTAAGGCAGGTAGTCATAATAATGAAACACATTGCATTGCATAGAGGCCAGCCTTGAGGCCATCATGTGAAAGTGCAACAGTGTCCACGGAGGAGGAATACAAGATTCCAGGAGAGCTTCATCATTCATCTGGAAGCATAAGGGAGCGAAGCAGATGAGGTAGCAAGTTGTAGGGCTGAACTAAACCCATCCTATAAAGAAGACCTCTAGCTAGCATGAGTTTGGAAAGAGGCACGAAGATGTAAATAAGCCTGTGAACATGGACTGATGTGAAATCACTTCTTCACATATTTGAAAAGATATAGTAAATCCATGAGTCGATTCCAACTTATAACTATTTGAAAAAATTAAGTTACTCCAGTAAAGTCAATGACGGAGTTAATCAAGAAACTATGATTGTAACTTTAGAAAAATAAACATGGTTGAAAGGGAGAAACATGATGTAGTCTTTGACCCCAGCTTAGGAAACATAATTCATGTGTATGTTTCAACATGTTTATTTTGAAAAACAGCAGTGTTGTGTCCACACTAAAGATGATGTGTTTCTTCTGCAACCTTACAGATCCTTTCATTTCACACCTCCACTCTTCATGGAGTCTTTGTTCAGTTTTACTAGAGATTCATTGATTAATCTCAGTCTGTCTGTGTCTCTGACTCTCTCTGTCTCTCTGTCTCTTGGTCTCTAATTCTTTGTCTCTGTCTCTCTCATACACACACACACACACACACACACACACACACACACACACACACAGAGTCTTTTTTTGGTAATCATTTGTCAGATAGCTCACCGTTGTTTGTCTTCAACCTTGCACTTTCAGATATAGAGTTTCTGTTGCTGGTTTGTTTTCATAACATTGTAAGATCTATACATGAGTAACTCATGTGTAATATTAGTCATAATTTACTTATAGCCTTCTCATATATCAGTACTATCAAAGACTTTAAGATGGGGTCTTTCAAAATAGTTTTAAGGCTAAGATATACTGAAATAGTTGTGAACATCAGCCTTTTTGTAATACGATCTTTATTGACAAATAATTCACATAGCATAGAGCTTTCCTATTTACCCAAATTAGTATATTTCACTGAAGCATAGCTATAGGAGTGTTAAACTGTCACTCCATTCTACTTTAGAATGCTTTTTGACAATTTCCTACAAGTTCACTTTGTGTTGTGATCATATTCACCACTGTTTACTGATGACAGAAGGTGTAAGAACAAACAGGTTATTTTTTTAGTGACTTTAAATTTTACATAGGCTCATATATAATAATAAGGAAGCATGCTAGGGGGAATTAAATGACAACTTACAAAGATGCACATGACATTGTTGAATGCTGTTGGAGTTAAGGCATACCATGTGACCATAATGATGGAGGAGACACATAGTAAGCTTCTATTGAGAAAGATTTTGATACATTTACACTATGGAATACTACTCAGCTATTAAAAAACAAGGAATTCCCGAAATTTGTGAACAAATGGATTGAACTAGAAATGATCATAATGTATGAGTTCACCCAGAAGCAGAAAGAGTCAAATGGTATATACTCACTTATATCTGGAAGCTAGCCCAAGGGTCATGTCCATGAAAATCTTCACTTACCAGGAAAGTGGGTCATAGGTGAGGACATCCTATTGGGACTCTATGTGAGAGAAACATGGGGAAATGGGGAAATGGGGAAATGGGGAAATAGAAGGATCCAGAGGGTCCTAGAATCCTACAAGAAGAACATTATGATGGGCAGATCCAGGCCAAGGGTTCCTACTCAAACTATGGCACCAGCCAAGGACAATATGTGCAGTAAACTTCGAACCTCAACCCAGATCTATCCAATGGACAGGACATTCTCCACAGTTGAGTGGAGAGTGGGGATTGACTTTCACACGAACTCTGGTGCCCCATATTTGACCACATCCCCTTGATGGGGAGGCCTGGTGGCACTCAGAGGAAGGATAGCAGGCTACCAAGAAGAGACTAGATACCCTATGAGCATATACAGGGGAAGGAGGTCCACCTCAGTCACAGTCATAGGGGAGGGTAATAAGGGGAAAATGGGAGGGAGGGAGGAATGGGAGGATACAAGGGATGGGATAACAATTGAGATGTAATATGAATAAATTAATAAAATATATTAAACAAAACATAAAAAAATTTAAAGTTAAAAAAAGAGAGAAAGACTTTGAGATGTTACAATACTTAAAATAATAGGGCAACATGAATACCTCTTTGCTAACAAAATGAAAATATCTGAAGTAATGAATAATTCATGAAGGATTTTTTCATTACAGTTGATCAATAACTAAATAATTGAGTAACACTCTTAAATTATTTCTGTCATCATTTTCAAATCTAGACTGTACTCTGTCTTATGAACTATACCTGGACACATTGACCAAACTCTAGATAAGGAATTCACTTAAAAAGCATTGCAAATCATCAATGAGCTATAACATTGGTGAGGATTTAAAAAAACTCCTGGATAATATGGAAGGTAAACTTGCATATATTTTGAAAACATGTGCTTAGTAAAATGGAATTTTAGCTGTCATCATTCCAAATAATTTCTTCAAGGGAACAGTTTTCATTTGTGTGTGTGTGTGTGTGTGTGTGTGTGTGTGTGTCTACATTCTAACAGTCAGTCCTCCTAAATAATACTGGAATTCCAACTACCATAGCCTCAGGAGAAGTATAAATGAACATGACTCCTGAAAGTGGTACTGTGAAAGCTGATGCCAAAGTTGGAGGAAGTTAGTAAAGTGGAAAAGAATGATACCATCCTTACAAATTTATAGACATACATGTTCACAATTTCAATATCTACTATTTGTGCCATTTGAAAAAGCCCCGAGGCATGAATATATTTTAGGCAAAAACTTCTATGTATGAATATATCCATGTGGTTCAAAGAATTCCCAAAAATAACTTCTAGAAAATATGTTCTTGTCAAAAATTCAGAAGCATGTAAAGAAGATTTAACATAAGCACAGTACAGAAGAAACACCAGATGCAGAAATCAGACTTGTAAACTCACATATGCAGATATGAAATATGGCATATGTATGATGATGTTATTCAATAAAATGTAAAGGATTTCAAAATCTGAGTCTTAAGACATGATAAAATGTAAAAAAGAAACACAGTAAGAACGATATTCTTAGGATTAAAATAATGTAAATAGTTAAAGGTTATGAAAGATAGTTTCAGTGACATAGTAGACACAAATAAAAAGAAAATTGGTAAAATGGAAAACAATGCAAAGAAAATACCCAAAAGAAACATCAGTTTAGAAAACCACAATTGATGGGATATGATAAGGAGACACTAAGGACAAAACAAATTCTAATATTTGTTTAATCAGAGTTATAAGGAGAGATTGTAGGAATGGAAGGCACCAGGAGAACACGGCACACTGAATCAACTAAGCAGAGCTCATATAGACTCATGGAGACTAAAGCAGAAAACATGGGGTCTGCATGGGCTTGCACTAGGCCCTTCTGCATATGTGTTATGGCTGTTAGCTCGGTGTTTTTGTGGTACTCCTAACAGTGGGCGTTAGCGTGTCTATGACTCTTTTGTCTGCTCTTGGGACTCTTTCCCTCCTACCAGGCTGCCTTGTCCAGCCTCAGTATGAGGGACTTTGCCTTGTCTTTTTGTATCCTGTTTTGTCCAGTTTGGTTATTGTCTCTTGGAGGCCTTGCTCTTTTCTGAAGGGAAATGGTTGGGAGAGGGATGAGGAGGGGGGTGGGGGGGAAGAAGAGTGGAGGGAGAAGAAACTATGGTCAGGATGCATTGTGTGAGAGAATAATCTGTTTTTAATAATAAAGACAGGAATGAGATAAAAACATAATGCGTTAGTGTTTGGAGTTCAAATGTTTTTCCACAATTAATGGAAGACACAAGCCTGAAAATTTCCTAAACATAACATTTATTAAGTTGCAGTTTATAAAAGTAACCCCTTGTTCACATCTAGGCCATTTCTAGGAACAAGTCTCACACACACACAAAGACAAAAAAACCAAAAAAAACTTTCTAGTTCCCTGCCTCTTACATCTTTCAGCCCTCTTTTTATGATGCTTGCTGAACCGTAGGTGTAGGCGCTGTGTTGAGGCTGCACCTCTTGGACTTGGTTCTTCATGATTGGTTGATCTTTGGTTTGTGTCCAGTTATGGCTTTCTGTGAGGGCCTAAACAGAGTTTCTTTGATGAGGGGTGATAGCTACACTGATGGGAAAAATCTCGCAGCGTCCAAACCCTAGACAAGGAGCTACAGGCAGCCAATGACTTCAGAGAGATGGAGGATTAGCCTCTCTCAGGAGTGGTACTCAGTCTGATTGGCCAGTCCTGAAATCATATACACATAAACAGCAAATAGACTCAACAAGTTGTATTTATATATTTGTACATATCTATCTATCTATCTATCTATCTATCTATCTATCTATCTATCTATCTCCTATCTGTCTGTCTGTCTATTATATAATAAAAGAAAAAGAAGCCATCAGTTTGAAAGGGAGTGGGGGTGGGATGGGAAGATTTGGAGGGATGAAAAGGAAGGGAAAAGTATTGTATTTTAATATACAAAATTGACAATTGTGAAAATTGTTTTATATAATCACAAACAATAAGAGCACATAATGAACAAAGGAGATGAGTTTGATAATTTTTAACATATTGATCAGAAAAGCAAATTTAGAATGCAAAAAAGCATGATTCTTTGTGTCATGTGAAAATCATGAGAAACTTAATTATACATTATACATGCATTTGATATGTATGTGTATATAGTTGCTAATATGCATACACTATGGTACATTATTGAAAATATACACAGCTCAACTACTACTTTCTTCAGTGAAGCTAGTAACCCATTAAGGATTTCAAGTTTGGCTGGGACTTAAGAACAAGACACAAATATCAATATGGTAGACACTGTTGGGAAGGGGGTGTTCTTTTGTTTTCAGATTTCTTGCTTTTGAGGTTTATATTAAAGAATAGATGTTGGGTCTTCTTGACACTTTTTTTGGTGTTTACTGTAACCACCTTAGTTTAACATGCTAGTAATTTGAATTATAATGTTCAAATGTTGCTTATTATACTAATCTTTCATTCCTGAAATGAGCCTACCTTGGTCATAACTGATTATCTATTCTATATGATTGGGCTTATCTACAAAGGCTAGTTCAGAATCTATGTCCATGGGGCACACAGGGCCACACTTTTCTTCTCTTGCAGTGTCTTCTTGGGTGGAATCTGTGTCTAAGAGCTAAGAAGTAATCCTCTTTTCTTAGATTTAGTAATCGTTGTCTAGATATGTCATTATTACATCTTTTGAAGTGTGGTTAAAAGTTAGAAGTTGAGCTATCCTAGTCCAGAATTTTCTCTGTGGGAAATTTTTACAAATAGATCAAAGATATATTTGGTTATCCTTATATAAGATATTCTTATCCTGCCCTGAAAACATATACATGCAAACAAAAACACATTCACACACACACACATATACATATATATATATAAAATCACAAATAATCAAAGAAAAGAAGGCTATCAACTTGACAGTGGGGACACATTAAAGCATTCAAGATAGGGTAGCTGGGAGGGGCTGAAGGGAGGAAAAGAGTATGGTGAAAGTGATGTAATTATTTTCTAATTAAAAACATATTTCTTTTTTTTAAAGTTCAGAATTTTATTTTTTATTATTTATTTATTTATTTATTTATTTATTTATTTATTTATTTATTATTAATTTACTCTTGTTACATCTCAATGGTTATCCCATCCCTTGTATCCTCCCATTCTTCCCTCCCTCCCATTTTCCACCTTATTCCCCTCCCCTATGACTGTTCCTGAGGGGGATTACCTCCCCCTGTATATGCTCATAGGGTATCAAGTCTCTTCTCGGTGACCTGCTGTCCTTCCTCTAAGTGCCACCAGGTCTCCCCCTCCAGGGGACATGGTCAAATGTGAGGCACCAGAGTACGTGAAAAGTCATATCCCACTCTCCACTCAAGTGAGGAGACTGTTCTGACCATTGGCTAGATCTGGGTAGGGGTTTAAAGTTTACCACCTGTATTGTCCTTGGCTGGTGCCTTAGTTTGAGCGGGACCCCTTGGCCAAAGT
Organism: Acomys percivali; assembly: GCA_907169655.1. Taxonomy (NCBI): domain Eukaryota; kingdom Metazoa; phylum Chordata; class Mammalia; order Rodentia; family Muridae; genus Acomys; species Acomys percivali. The sequence continues at coordinate 84,377,038 of OU015744.1, forward strand.
CTGCCTATCATAATGTTCTACTTGTAGGTTTCTAGGACCCACTGGATCCTTATACATTGCTATTCTCACATGATTCTCTCATCTAGAGTTCCAATAGGGTGTCCTCCCCTTTGTCCCAGTTTCCTGGTAAGTGAAGGCTATCGTGGGACATGCCCCTTGGGCTAGTATGCATATATAAGTGAGTATATACCATTTGAGTCTTTCTGCTTCTGGGTTAACTCACTCATTATGATCATTTCTAGCTCAATCCATTTATCCACAAATTTCCGGAATTCCTTGTTTTTAATAGCTGAGTAGTATTTCATAGTGTATATGTACCACAGTTTCTTTATGCATTCTTCTACTGAGGGACCTTTAGGCTGTTTCCATGATCTGGCTATTATGAATAAGGCTGGTATGAACATGGTTGAGCAAATTTTCTTGTTGTGTGCTGGCTCATCTTCTGGGTCTATTCCAAGGAGGGGAATAGCTGGGTCTTGAGGAAGCCCTATTCCCAGTTTTCTGAGATAGCACCAGATAGATTTCCAAAGTGGCTGTACTAGTTTGCATTCCCACCAGCAATGAAGGAGTGTTCCTCTCTCTCCACATCCTCGCCAGCATGTGGTGTCACTTGAATTTTTGATCTTAGCCATTCTGATGGGTGTAAGATGGAATCTCAGAGTTGTTTTGATTTGCATTTCCCTGATGACTTAGGAGGTTGAGCATTTCTTTAAGTGTTTCTCAGACATTTGATAGTCTTCGCTGAGAATTCTGTTTAGTTGCAAGCCCCATTTTTCAATTGGGTTACTTGGTTTGGTGGTGTTTAATGTCTTGAGTTCTTTATATATTTTGGATATTAAACCTTTGTCAGATATAGGGTTGGTGAAGATCTTTTCCCAGTCTGTAGGCTGTCGCTTTGTTCTCCTGACGGTGTCTCCAGCCTTACAGAAGCTTCTCAGCCTCATGAGGTCCCATTTATTAATTGTTGACATTAAGGCCTGGGCTGTTGGTGTTCTGTTCAGGAAGTTGTCTCCTGTGCCAATATGTTCCAGGCTCTTCCCCACTTTTTCTTCTAACTGACTTAGTGTCTCTGGTTTTATGTTGAGGTCTTTAATCCACTTGGATTTGAGTTTTGTGCAAGGTGACAAATATGGGTCCAGTTGCATTTTTTTTACACATAGACATCCAGTTAGACCAGCACCATTTGTTGAAGATGCTATCCTTTTTCCATTGAATGGATTTGGCTTCTTTGTCAAAAATCAAGTGACCATATGTGTGTGGATTCATATCTGGGTCTTCAATTCGATTCCACTGATCAACCAGCCTGTTGCTGTGCCAGTACCATGCTGTTTTAATTACTATTGCTTTATAGTACAATTTGAAATCAGGTATGGAGATTCCTCCGGAGCTCCTTTTATTGTACAAGATCATTTTTGCTATTCTGTGTTTTATGTTTTTCCATATGAAGTTCAGAATTGAACTTTCAATGTCTTTAAAAAATTGTGTAGGTATTTTGATAGGGATTGCATTGAATCTGTAGATTGCTTTTGGTAGGATGGCCATTTTTACTATGTTAATTCTCCTGATCCATGAGCAAGGAAGATCCTTCCATCTTCTCATGTCATCTTCAATCTCCTTCTTCAGAGTTTTGAAATTTTTTTCTAACAAGTCCTTCACTTGCTTAGTTAGAGTAACTCCTAGATATTTTATATTGCTTGTGGCTAATGTGAAAGGTATGGCTTTCCTAATTTCTTCCACTGCAAGCTTGTCATTTGTGTATAGGAAGGCTACAGATTTTTTGAGTTAATTTTGTATCCAGCCAAATTGCTGAAAGTGTTTATCAGCTATAGCAGTTCTCTGGTGGACTTTTGAGGGTCACTTATGTACACTATCATATCATCTGCAAATAGGGATAGTTTGACTTCTCTCTTTCCCATTTGGATACCCTTGATCTCCTTTTGTTGTCTTATTGCTCTGGCTAGAACTTCGAGTACTATATTGAAGAGATATGGAGAGAGTGGGCAGCCTTGCCTTGTTCCTGATTTTAGAGGAATTTCTTTGAGTATTTCTCCATTTACTTTGATTTTGGCTGTTGGCATTCTGTATATAGCCTTTATTATGTCGAGGAAAGTGCCTTGTATCCCCGATCTCTCTAAAACTTTAAACATGAATGGGTGTTGGATTTTATCAAATGCTTTCTCTGCATCTAAAGAGACGATCATGTGGTTTTTATTTTCAGTTTGTTTATATGGTGGATTACATTGATGGATTTCCATATATTAAACCATCCCTGCATGCCTGGAATGAAGCCTACTTGCTCATGATGAATGATATCCTTTATGTGTTCTTGTATTCATTTTGCAAGAATTTTATTTAGTATTTTTGCATCGATGTTCATAAGAGAAATTGGTCTGAAATTCTCTTTCTTTGTTGAGTCTTTGTGAGGTTTAGGTATCAATGTGACTATGGCCTCATAGAATGAATTTGGTAATGTTCCATCCAATTCTATGTTTTGGACTAGCTTGAAGAGTATCGGTATTAGATTGCCTTTGAAGGTCTGGTAGAAATCTGCACTGAAACCATCTGGCCCTGGCCTTTTTTTTGCTTGGGAGACTATCAATGATTGCTTCTATTTCTGTAGGGGAAATGGGACTATTTAGCTTGTTTATCTGTTCTTCACTCAACTTTGGCAAGTGAAATTGATCAAGAAAATTGTCCATTTCCCTTAGACTTTCAAATTTTGTGGCATATATGCCTTCAAAGTAGGATCTTATGACTCTTTGTATTTCTTCAGTGTCTGTTGTTATGTCTCCCTTTTCATTTCTGATTTTGTTGATTTCAATACTGTCTCTCTGCCTTTTAGTTAGGTTGGCTAACGGTCTGTCTATCTTGTTGATTTTCTCAAAGAACCAGCTTTTGGTTTTGTTGATTCTTTAGACTGTTTTCTTAGTTTCTAATTTGTTAATTTCAGCCCTGAGTTTGATTATTTCCAGACGTCTACTCCTTTTGGGTGTTTCTGCTTCTTTTTTTCCTAGGGCTTCCAGCTGTTTTGTTAAGTTGCTTATGTGCGATGTTTCCGATTTCTTTTTAAAGGCACTTAGTACTATGAATTTTCCTCTTAACACAGCTTTCAATGTATCCCACAAATTTGGGTATGTTGTTCCTTCATTTTTATTGAATTTCAGAAACTCCTTGATTTCTTTCTTTATTTCTTCCCTGACCCATGTGTCATTTAGCAGAGAGTTGTTTAGTTTCCATGTACGTGTAGGCTATTTGTTGTTTCTGTTGTTGTTGAATTGCAGCCTAAGAGCATGGTGATCTGATAGGATACAAGGTATTATTTCAATCCTCTTGTATCCTTTGAGGCCTGCTTTGTGACTTACGATGTGATCAATTTTGGAGAAGGTTCCATGGGGTGCAGAGAAGAAGGTATATTCTTTCTTGTTTGGGTGAAAGGTTCTATAGATATCTGTTAGATCCATTTGGCCCATGGCATTGGTTAATGATGTTATTTCTCGGCTTAGTTTCTGTTTCAATGACTTATCCTTCAATGAGAGTGGGGTGTTGAAGTCCCCCACTATTATTGTGTGGGGATCGATGTGTGGTTTGAGTTTTTTTAGAAGATCTTTTATAAATGTGGGTGCCCTTGTATTGGGAGCATAGATGTTCAGAATTGTGATGTCATCTTGGTTGACTTTACCTTTGATGAGTATGAAGTGTCCTTCTGCATCCCTTTTGATTAATTTTGGTTGAAAGTCTATCTTGTTTGATATTAAAATTGCTACGCCTGCTTGCTTCTTGTGACCATTTGCTTGGAATATTTTTTTCCAACCTTTTATCCTGAGATAGTGCCTATTGTTATGGGTGAGATGTGTTTCTTGAATGCAGAAGAATGTTGGATCTTGTTTATGCACCCATTCAGTTAGTCTGTCTCTTTTTATTGGAGAATTGAGACCATTGATGTTGAGAGAAATTAACGACCAGTGACTGTTAAGAGTCTTAATTTTTATGTTGTTTCCAATCGAGCGTTTGTGTAGCTGTGTTTTTGCCATGGTATAGTTACCTATTTCCTGAGTAGTTTTGGTTGTAGCTTGACCCTTTGCGATGGAGTTTTCCTTCTAGTACCTTCTGTAAAGCTGGATTTGTGGATAGGTACTGTTTGAATTTGTTTTTGTCATGGAATATTTTGTTTTCTCCATCAATGGTTATTGATAGTTTTGCTGGATAAAGTAGTCTGGCCTGGCATCTGTGGTCTCTTAGGGTTTGCAGGATCTCTGTCCAGGCTCTCCTGGCTTTTACGGTCTCTGCTGAGAAGTCTGGTGTAATTCTGATAGGTTTGCCATTGAATGTTATTTGGCCCTTTTCCCCTGCAGCTTTTAATATTTTTCTTTGTTCTGTATATTTTGTGTTTTGATTATTACGTGACAGGCAGTTTTCCTTTTCTGGTCAATTCTATTTGGTGTTCTGTAGGCCTCTTGTATGTTTATAGGCATCTCTTTCTTTAGATTGGGGAAATTTTCTTCTATGATTTTGTTGAGAATAGATTCTGGGCCTTGGAGTCTGATATCTTCTTTTTCTTCAATGCCTATTATCCTCAGATTTCTTCTTTTCATGGTGTCCTTAATTTCTTGGTTGTTTTGTGTCAGGAGTTTTCCAGATTTGGCATTTTCTTTAATGGTTGCTTCAAGATCTGTGATTGTATCTTCTAGACCTGAGATTCGTTCTTCCGTCTCCTGGATTCTGTTAGAAAAGCTCACCTCTGTGTTGCTCACCTTCTTCTCTGAGGTCTCAAGTTCTCGTTTTTCTTCTGTCTGTGTGTTTATCATTGAATCCATTTTTGTCTTCAGATCTTGAACTGATTTTTTTATTTCTTTCAACTCATTTTTTGTATATTCCTGAGTTTCTTCCATTGCTTCTTTATAGGTCTTCAGAGCTTGAACTGTTTATTTATTTCTTTCATCTGGTTGTTCGCATGTTCCTGAAAATTTTCCAGTTCCACTCTATGTGCTTCTTTTATGTCTCTCACCTGTTTGGCTGCGTCTTCCTGTATTCGATTACGAATTTTATTTGTTTCCTCCATTAATATGCTCCTTATTAAGTATTTGGGGTCATTTTCTTGTATTTCCATTGTATTTAATTCTCTGGGTTGTTTTCTTTGGGATAGGTGGAAACTGGAGACGCCATGTTGTTTTGGGTTTTTTTGCGTATGCTTTTACGCTGTCCTTTAGACATCTTGCCAGCTTTGTTTTTGTTGGGTAGCTTCCAGAGTTGGATGGAGGGAGTCTGATGATAGACTCACTTGTTTTCTCAGGATTTCTTTAGGCTCGAAGCTCTGATGCTTCACTAGTATGGACGGTAGGAAGTTAGCCCTGTTGTTTTGGACTCTCACAGCCAGTGATCCTCAGCTCCCCTGTGCTGTGGGTCCTGCAATCGTCCTGGTCTCTGAATGAGCGTTGGGTCAGGCCAAGGTATCCACAGCCTTCTGAGTTCCCTGCCAAGTCCAGCCAGGGTCACTGGGCCCGAACCACGTGCTGAGCTCAGCTAGATTCTCAGGGCCTGAACTGTCTGCCGAGCTCAGCAAGGGATTCTGGGCCCAAAATACACACAGGGTACAGCCAGAAACTTTGGGCTGGGACTGCGCACCAAGCTCAGCTAGGGGTTTTTGGCCCAAAGTGTGTGCTGTGGTCAGTTGTTGACTCAGGGCCCGAACTGTCCGCCAAGCTCAGCCAGAAATTCTGGATTCAAACTGTGTCCAACTAGAGTCTTAGAGCCAGGACTGTGCTAAAAGCTCCATTAGAGTCTCTGGGTCCAATCTGTCTGCCAAGCACAGTTAAGGACTCTGGCCCTAAACTGCACGCCGAGCTCCACCCGAGTCACTGGGGCAGAATTATGCACAGATCTCAGCCGGGGACTATGGACCTACAGTGAAATCAGCCCGGTACTCTGGGTCTATACTGTGTGGATAGTCCAGTCAGAGCCTTGGGGCTGCCAAGCCTGTGCGCACAGCTCAGCTAGAGACTCTGGGCCTAATCTGCCCGGCAATTCTAGCTAGGGCCTCTGGGCTGAATCTGTGTCAGTGCCCCAGAACTGCCCGCTGAGCTGAGTTAGTGTCTTGGGCAGAACTGCTCATTGAGGTGAGCTGGTGCCTAGGGTGGACCGGAGTGCTCCGCCCAGTCTGCGTCACAGCAGGAGAACTGCGGCTGCACCGAGCCGGATCCTAGGGTGGACCCGAGCGCTCCGCCCGGCCTGCGCCACAGCAGGAGAACTGCGGCTGCGCCGAGCTGGATCCTAGGGTGGACCTGAGCGCTCCGCCCAGCCCACGTCACAGCAGGGGAGCTGCTGCTGCGCTGACCAGAAGCCCCGGGCAGAACTGCCCACTGTGCTGAGTCAGCGCCTCCACGGCACTGAGCCGAGCCCAGGACTCTGGGGCCAAACCGCCTGCCAAGTCCAGCCTGGGTCACAAGGCACCCCGCGACCCAAATCCAGTCCAGAGTCCCCTCTCCCCCAGCCACTCCCACTGGCCACCACACCAATCGCCCCCACCGAAAGGCTCTGAGCCGCAAACCCCAGCCGCCGCCGCTGCTGTCGCCGGAGCCGCCACTGGCGCTGCCTCCTCTGCTGCCGCTGCCCCAATCCGAGAAAATCCACACTCCTCCCACCTGTAGGGGCACGCAGGCCCTCCGCACCCCGGTCCCTCCGAACCACTGAGCACTCCCGCTGCCGTGGTGCCGGGACCCTGGTGTTCCTGGCCCAGAAATCTGCGCAATTCCCCGAACCGTCCACTGGAGCCTCCAAACACGGTCCACACCACTCGGCACCATCCTGGATCCCAAAAACATATTTCTTAAAAGGAGAATATATGCTCGAATTCCTTCTTGCAAAAAAATAGTTGCAAGAGTATTTGACTCAGTTTTAACATTTGTTTCTTTAAGCTCCACAGTAAACTTAGAAGGAAATAATGGGCCTGGACACACAGCTCCATTGATAAAGAGTTTGCCAAACAAGCAACAGGACTAGGATCTCAGTATCTATGTAAGAATCAGGAATAGTGGTATGTGTCTGCAATCCCAGCACTCAAGAGTCAGAGGCAGGAGGGTCCCTAGAACTCCATAGTTACCAATCAGCCCAGTCTATAAGCTCTAGATTCAATGAGCTAGTTGGAAGATTATGACCCACTCACCTGCCTATTCAAGTCTCTGCTTATGAAATGGGGCATGCCCATATAGACAGGAAACAAGGATGCAGCCATGCTCATTGCTCCCAATTATAAAATAGGCATGTGCCACCATGTACGGTACTTAATATTGTCCTTAAACGCCTCAAAAATTATGTGTGTGTGATTAAAAACAAGAGTACGTATTAAGAACTTGTTAAACAAAGCTCCGTCCTTCCCCAGCCTAGCTCCACTCCTCCAAAAGCAGCTATTTACATTTCCTCGATGGGAGTGAGGGGAGGGTACCTCCCCATGGCCACCTCCGTACTTCTAACTAAATAGCTTACGTTATTGGCTCTTGACTCATTAACTTTAGACACTATTCACTGCCTTGATAGATTAGCATGTACTCGCTCCACCTCCCAATGGATCTGCAGCCTTAGATTTAAGTCCCCTGAAGGGTGAGCTTAACTAACATAGCCTACGTGTAGCACAATGGGCCACATAGACAACGGTGCTTCTGGAAGATGCAACTGAAGCTAAGAGATCCCAATCACCTAGCGCTGGCCTGGATGTTGAAGTTCTACAATGGCAACACATTGTTGTTTGTGTGTTTGTGGTGATGAGAGACCCTGGCTCAAAACATAAGGTAGAGATGGGTAGACAACATCTCATATTACTTTCCAGCCTATAGACACATGTGCAAATGCTCATAGTCACAAAGACACTGTGTATATAACACACACACACACACACACACTCACACACATGTGTGCGCATGCACAAATACTCATACAGACACACACTCATACACACATGCACACATGGACAACAGAGAGAGAGAGAGAGAGAGAGAGAGAGAGAGAGAGAGAGAGAGAGAAAGAGAGAGGAGGCATCTGATAAAACATGCTGTTTAAATGCTTAGTTCCATTTGACTCTTTTTGCTTCTGGGTGAACTCATTCATTATGATAATTTCTAGTTCAATCTATTTGTCCACAAATTTCGGAAATTCCTTGTTTTTAATAGCTGAGTAGTATTCTATAGTGTAAATATACCACAGTTTCTTTATCCATTCTTCTACTGATGGACACGTAGGTTGTTTCCATGTTCTGGCTATTATGAATAAGGCAGCTATGAACATGGTTGAGCATATGTCCCTGTTGTGTGGTAGTGCATCTTCTGGGTATATTCCAAGGAGTGGAATAGCTGGGTCTTGAGGAAGCCCTATTCCCATTTTTCTGAGAAAGCGCCAGATAGATTTCCAAAGTGGTTGTACTAGTTTGCATTCCCACCAGCAATGAAGGAGTCAAATGGTATATACTCATTTATATCGAGACACTAGGCCAAGGGGTACGCCCCCATGATAAACTTTACCTACCAAGAAAGTGGGTCAGAGGGGAGAAAATCCTATTGAGACTTTAGGGGTGAGAAGCCTGGAAGAATGAGGAAATAGAAGGATCCAGTGGGTCCTGGAAAAATACAGGTGGGTCTGGGCCCTCTAGTCCTCCTCAAACTATGGCACCAGCCAAGGAAAATATAACAGTAAACTTCGAACCCCTACCCAGTCTAGCCGATGGACAGGACATTCTCCACCGTTAAGTGGAGAAGGGGATCTGACTTTCACACAAACTCTGGTGCCCCATATCGGACAATGTCCCTTGGATGGGGAGGCCTGGTGGCACCCAGAGGAAAGATAATAAGTCACCAAGAAGAGACTTGATACCCTAGGAGCATATACAGGGGGAGGAGGTCTCCCTTAGTCACTGACATAGGGGAAGGGAGTAGAGGGGGAAACGGGAGGGAGGAAAGAAAGGGAGGATACAAGAGATGGGCTAACAATTGAGATGTAATATGAATAAATTAATAAATAAATTAATTAATTAAAAAAAATAAAAATAAAAATAAAAAAAACATATTCCGAAAAAAAAAAATGCTTAGTTCACCCTTTCTGAAATTGTATGGCACTAACTACTCAGCCTTGCCACTTACTGGGACTTGATATGTGACAACAACATTTTTATCACTGGGTACCATGGATTGAGGATGCCCCATTTCCTACCAGCAGCAGTTTACCAGTCACTTATATAGCAAACCTTAGATGTCTGTATTTGTATTATATTCTTCCTAGAGACACTCTAGTACCATTTTCATTTGTCAAAGTGCTTTTTTGATGTACAGATTCTTTTGTATTTCCATGTGACTTTTAAGATGCTTGTCAGTTGCAACAGTAACAAAAAATGTCTCCAGGGACTTTGGTTGGTACTGTGTGGAATTTGCTGTGACTCAAGTCTTATCAGGGAACAGAGAAACTCTGAGTATTATAGACTTTATCTTCATGTAGAATAGAAGCCACATAGCTTCAGATACAAAAGATCTACAGAGCTGGGTGTGGTGCTGCATGCCTGTAATCCCAGCACTCAAGAGGTAGAAGCAAGCTGGTCATAAGTGTGAGGCCTACCTGAGCCACATGGTGAATTCTTGGATAGTCTGTATTACATGAGACCTTTTTCAAAAAGAAAGAAAGAAGAAAAGAGAAAGCCCCAAATTAAACAACCAAAAAGACTGATAAGTAAGGCAAGGATGATTATATTAAATTTCTTCTGTTTCAATGTAATTCTTGTTCAAAATAACTTACACATCATAAGAACATAATATTCTAAAATATTTCTATTATAATTCAGTATGCAGTATTTTAGCATTGAAAAGATACTACAAAGGTAACAATTGTATTAGTGAGAGCATCTGTCTGAAATTTATAAAGTATTAAGAAAAATCTTTATATTGATATGCATTAAATAAAAGACCTAGGAACTTTATTAGCATAACAATCTGTACATACTTTACAACATACTCAGATAAAGTATAGATTGTACATACTTACAGTAACTATGAGTCAGAAAGGCTTAGAGAAAATGGGTAAAGAATCATGTTGTTGGAAAGAGGAACAAAGTTCCTACTCTGAATTTCACATTTACTTTGCCGGTAGTAATCACAAATGCGGCGGCAAGGCATAGCAATTTCATGTCCACACATATCTCTTGGGGATTAGAAGAGCAACCTTCAAAACAACAAAAATGTGACATGCTTACTGGCCAATCAAACAAAACATGTTGAGAGACTTGTACACAGTGTACTGCATTATACAGCTAAAACAAACTAAAGAACACTGCACATGGGAGAAAGATATGCTCTGTATAAATGAAGAGATGCAGTTACTACTGATGTGAGGTTATTTCCATACAGGACCAGCCCAAATCCCAGGAGACATTTTATTGTTACAACAGGTAGGCATCTTAAAAGTCACATGGAAACACAAAAGACTCAGAACATCCAAAACACTTCAAAAAATGAGAATCAATAGAAAGAATAACATTATTTGATTTCAAGATTTATTATAAAGATACAGTCAACAAAACCATGTGTTATTATACAAACATAGAAAATAGAACAAAACAGAGAGCCAAGAAACACACCCACACATGCATATATGACTGATTTACAAATAAAGATGCCAAGAAAATTTAATAAAGTATATTCTTTCAAACCAGTGTTTCGAGTACAATCACTCATATTTGAAAGTAAAATGATCTTTATACATACATATTACTATATATAAAATCCAACTCAAGTGCTACCACAACATTAATTGTAGAGTATAAAACTTATAAGGAGAGTATAGGCAAATTTTCCACTGGAGTTAGGAGACATCTGATTAGTATATAGAGTGAAATTCAAACCTACCATCAGACACAGCCATCCCAGGCCTGCTAAGAGACATCAAATGTGTTCATGCGAAGATTTGAGTGTGGGTATGCTTAGCAGTTTTCATTTTATTATTTCACACTATTAAAAGAACAAAATGTCCAATCAGCATGCGAGGGGACCAAGTATAGTATATCCACACACAACGGAGTGCTGCTTAACAATGAAAATGAATTATTGATACACACATAGGTAATTTTAGGGTCAATATATGGCATGGGGAAAAAAACAAAGAGAACTCAGAAAAAATATGCTTCTTTCAAAAACCTGGAGAATTACAAGTAGATCAAAGGCTTTTTGCAATTGGGGCAGATGGAGAGAGGACTGAGGAATGATGGGTTATATTCAGTACCTTGCTCATGGGTTACACAGGTATCAAAGGGCCAGGCTATATGTTTAATATCTGTGAGGATTATGGTATGTGAGTTATACCATAGTGAAGCTGTCATATGTTGGTTTATATGACAACTACAATCCCTCATTTTTTACTTTATTTTTAAAATTAATTTATTCAGATTACAACAATCCCTCATTTTTTAACTTGAACATCCTGATGGCTCAAATTTCATTTCTCTCTTTCCACAGCCGTTGAAAGAGAAGGATAGTGGCTCTTGTAACTTGAAATTACTGAATTGTCTAAAGAAATCATGTTGTTTATCAACTAAAGACAGGTGCATTTTTCATCCTAAGGATTTTCCTTGTTTCAATTTAAAGCTCTGCTTAGATGCTGTACTTCACTCAGATCAGAACTTTCTCCGAGAGGCCATTACAAATGAGTGTCATCTTGAAATTCCAGTTTAAATTTTTTCAACTATTGTGGCCATAATTACAAAATTAGAAGACAAAGCTTCGATTGGGAAAGCACAAAGAAGGCTGATTTTCCAAATACAAAAATTTACATAAGAAAACACTAGAAAATAAAGTTTACTCTTAGAGAGGAGAAAAGAAGGTTTGGTTTTCAAAAATATAGACATTTAATTCATGTAAACAAAGTACAAACAGATTTCATTTATGAATGTAAGGAATTGCTAATGACTTTCACCTCCGCATTTCCAAATATGAGTTTGTAGGATTTTCAGGGTAAGCATAAGCATTGTCCTCCAAGCTCCCAGCACGGGTTACTTAATAGACACCAAAACCCTGCTGTCTGCCACTCATTAGAAGTCTCTACCCAGGAAGACTAAGCCTCCATCACCTACTTTTGCTATTAGGGAGAACAAAAATCTCAACTTGAAACCAATCAGAATTTTAACCATAAATCCACTAAACTGCTAAATGACTTAGTGTGTTAGAACTGAGTACTGACTTATTACTGCCCTTCAGACTGAAAAGAGAGGCAGGAGCATTGAGTCCCTTGAAAAGGCCAATTGAGACTTTAGAGTCTGTGACTTTGTTGGGTACAATTGTAGGAATCCAGGCAATGACGTTTCAGTAGCACCCTGAGCAATGGGTCATCAACTCTGAGACACTGAATTACTTAATGACCATGATCCAGTTACACTCAAGGTTTGGCTGCTCGAAGAAAAACGAAGGCAAACAAATCAATAGATGGGCGGACACAGTTGGAAAGATGAGTTTGTTTGATTTTTCCTGTTTGCAGGAAGGAAGAGGCCCGCTCTACAAGACGCTTCTCCTCCTGCTCAAGAGGTCATCAAACTAAACAGCTTTGATTTGCAAGCACAGATGGCGGGTGAGGGAACAGGATGGATTTCTGCTTGAGTGGTGGGAAGATGAGAGCCAGAATGCTCTCACAAGAGTTCTATTAGTCACCAGAGTACATGAGAAAGTCATATCCCTCTCTCCAGCAGGTCACCGAGAAGAGACTTGATACCCTATGAGCATATACATGGGGAGGTAATCCCTCTCAGGAACAGTCATAGGGGAGGAGAATAAGGGGAAAATGGGAGGGAGGGGAGAATGGGAGGATACAAGGGATGGGATAACCATAGAAATGTAACAAGAATAAATTAATAAAAAAAAAAAAAAGAAAACTGTGCATACACATTTAAAAAAAAAGAGTTCTATTAGTCAATAAAGCATAGAACAGAATGGGAAAGCGGAAGGTTTGACAAATGGACGTTGTGGGTGAAGTGTAGTTTAAAAATGAGTAGAAAATGGAAGGCATGAAATAATCATACTATGGAAATACTGTAGAATTAGAAGGAATTCTCAAATGACTCTGTGTGTGTGTGTGTGTGTGTGTGTGTGTGTGTGTGTGTGTGATTGACAGTGCACATATGCCATGGTTCACAAGGAGAGGTCAAGGACACGTCAAATGTGGGTCCTTACCTTCCACAGTCGTTGAGAAGGAGTCTCTTTGCATGTATGCTGCAAGAGTGTGTGTTGGGCATGTGTATGTGCAGCTGCGGTGCATGTGTCCATGGACAAGTGAGGACAGAAGAAGACCTTAGGTGCATTCCTCTATCACTGTCAATCTTACTCCCTTAAGCAGGACCTCTCACTGAACTAGGCCCAGTGATCTTCTGACTCTTCCACAGAAGGGACTGTTCCACTGGGATACACATCAGGCTTTTCATGTGGTGCTAGAGACTCCATCTCAGGTCCTCACGCTTGGCCAGCTGTTAGCTGTCTCCTCAGCCCGTGTCAAGGTTTTTTGCTCAGCTCCTCTTATACCAGGTGAGTAAGCCTCTGAATTTCTGGGAAGTCTCCTGTCTCCACTTCTCATCTTTGCCATGGGTACATGACTTACAGACATGCTGCCATGCCTGGCTTGATATCAATTCTGGAAATTAAAACGCAGATCCTCACACTTATGCCTTCTGACCCATTGAACCATCTTCCCAGGAGCCAGATTGGTTTTCTGAAATACCAAACGTGTATATCACATACATTTCAACATCCCTACGCTTTCATGCACATGCAGCGAATTTCCCCTTAGCTCCACCCATCAACATCCTGAGCCCTCTTTGTATAATTGTTTAAGTTTTTAAATTATCTCTTCTTTGAGGATTATAATCTAATTACATCATTTCACTCCTTCCCGTTCCTCCTTCCAAATCATCCCACATATCCCTCCTTACTCTTTTTCAAATTCATGACCTCTTTTTCATTAATTGCTGCTACATGTATATACGTATATGCAAATATATTACTAAATAGAACCTTCTCAGTTCTTATATTATTGTACTATGTTTCCAGAGCTAACCATTTGGCATTGAATAAGAAATTGCATGCTTTCCTTTGTGAAATATGCTACTTTTCCCTTTCTCAGCATCCTTTTTTTTTTTTTTTTTTTTTGCCAGCAGTTCTTTTATTTATTTATTTATTTATTTATTTATTTATTTATTTATTTAGAGACAGGGTTTCTCTGTGTAGCCTTGGCTGTCCTGGACTCACTTTGTAGAGCAGGCTGGCCTCAAACTCACAGAGACCTGCCTGCCTCTGCCTCCCGAGAGCTGGTCTCACAGGTGTGTGCCACTGCACCCGGCTGCCTGCGGATCTTTGTGTGGGTTGAGGCTCATAGGCTCTCCCCTGTTCACTTTGGGGTGTCCATTGTCCTTGTTCTGCACATGCTTAGGTTTCAGGCCCCACTTCTCAAATATAACTGGATGACATGGTGGAGGGACACCATTAATTGATACCCACTCAAGAAACATCCCAGCTATATTTTCCCATGGCTCTTCGTTGTTGTTATCGGTATTCCTAGCTCATGGTGGCTATTGTTTCACACACCAGGAGATCTAGACGTGTCTCATTCTTTCCAAGGACCATTTAGTTCTCCATCATAGGGATGTGGCACGGGCGGACAGCCAGGTAGATATCTTTTACTTTCTAGACAGCGTTCTTAGGTTGATCAATAATTCAAATGCCTTCTATTGGTGTAACTTCTCCAGGGCAGGTCTGGGCTTTTAATACGCCATGTCACTGTTGCTAACATTTATTGTCGAGTGTTTACAGTGTTTAATTTAGGACATCAACAGGCCGGGCTGCGTCAATTCTCTCAATTAGTGCCCTTTGTCTTCATGGTCCCACCCACCCCTGACCTGATCCTTAGATATTATCTTCACCACACTTTCATGTTCAGGTTATTCTTTTTGATCCCCCATTTCTGTCTTTTCCAATTTCATAGAGGCACATATTAGAATCTTCCTAAAAAAAGGATTAATGGAAAAAATAAATCTTATAAATTTCACATCTAAAAATAGCCCTCTTTTATACTCTTGACTGATGATTTGAGTAGGTATAGAAATGCACAGTTCTTTTCTTGTATGATTAACCCATAAATCTGCTACAGTTTTCACTATGTTTTCATTTTTTATTTTTGCCAAAGCATCAACTGTGAAAAGCAGATTAAAATGTATACTGTAAAAGGTTCATAGCAGAAGACTCTTCCCTTTATTCTAAAAATCCCCTCCTCACAACTTCCTCTCTTCTACAGTCTAGTATTTCTACACTTCCACTCCTTCTCAACCAGCAAGAAGAGAAGGGTTATTGTGTTGTACGCTGAAGGATTTCCTTGTACCACAAGGGACATGAGAACAGTCCAGTTAGAGCAGAGCTAAGATATCCAAACAATAGAATGTGAGGAGGAGAATAGTGAAAATCCAAAGGAAGAAATGGGTTTAAGGGAAAAAGAAACTATTGTGCACACTGGTATTCGAGGTCTCCCTCCCTCCACTGAGATGAGTTCTAGAGCTGAGAAGACTCAAAGAGGACAGCAATGCTGCCAGTGATCAGTTGGAGCAAAGGATACTGGTGGTTATTCCCTCTCAACAAAACAGTCCGCGCTATGACGGAAGCCAATGTATATGTGCTACTGGCAATAGACATTGGGTGGCATCCGGTAAACACAGGTCTGTGCAGAGCTGTAAGCTCACCAGCTGTGAGACCTTCAGGGTCTCAGTGTTATACATCTTTCCACTTCCTCTAGATCTTAGCACTGAGCCTGAGCCATTGGCCTCAGGGAGCCCCAGCATCTCTTGGGACTCCTGCCATGCATTTCAGGGAAAGGACTTGCATTTAACTCCAGCATTCTTAGAGTGTACTCATTCTTCTGTCTTCTAGTTTAACTTCCCAATTGGAATCCATCCTTCTGCTGCTTCTTGACAACTCTTTTATGAGCCACAGTGAATCAAGACCTCTCACCACTAGCCCATTCTCAGAGCATGCCTACTGAAGCGATTGACTCCTTAATTATCACTGGGAATTGCACTTTGGAATGGAGAAATCATACCTGGATTCTGCTCTGCTGTTGTTTGTTTTGTTGCTTGATTGAGAGTATTGCCATTGATCCCAGAGTCCCTTTGGTTACTGTGTGGAACAGACCAATACCAAACTTGGAATCCTTTTGCCTAGCCTGCTGCTTTGGGCTCCTTTCATTGGAAACTTAGGACTTGCATAAACTGCACGTACACATCCACACCCACACCACCCACACACCGACCTCTGTGGATTGTCAAGGGTCAGCTGACTCAATTTTTGTTTCTTCTTTCTAGTTAGAAAAAGTTTTAAAATTTGATTTATTGATCCCCTATGTCTCTAACTGTGTCCCAAGCTAAAGGTCAAGTTGTTTTTTTTTAACTCCTTCCTCTATAAACTTGGAACTTACACATCATAAATTGTTTCCATTGTTTCATGGTGTGTTGTGAGAACTGGATGAGCATGAAATGTTTCATGGTATGTTCTGGGAACTGTCTGACTACAAGGTCACAACATGTACTTTTCCCATGAGCTAAAAGTAACTTCAAAATTACTGTTTTTGTAACCACCTGTGCTTGCTTGCTACATAAAAAGGCTGCCTTATTTTTAGTCTTGGCAACTTTTCTACTGCTTGTAGGAGACTGCAAGTTTGGCCAAACCATAAAATAATTTTTTGTTGTTTTTTTTTCTTTGTTTGTTTTTTCACCTTGTAACATCTTAGTGTTAGCTCCCGGTTTCTGACACCATAGCATGAAACATGCAGCTTGCAACCTGTTGGCAACCTAGAACTTCCACCTATGATGAGCTGAAAACGGCTCACTCTGAACAGTGAAAGAAGTTTCTCTTCCCTTACTCCTGAATAAAGTAGGGTATTTTTATTCTAACATATTCTTGGTGTATCAACGTATAAGAGAATGAAGGTCCATCTGATGTGGACTGGTTTGGGGGTCCATATTCAATAAAGCAAATCTAGGTCCCAAATATAACTTTTAGAGAAAATAACCTATTTACCATTTTATGTCTATGCATATTTGTATAGTGAATACAAAGTGCTAGTGTTGTGGCCAATGGAGTATATTGGAAAGGTTTTTTTTTTTTTTTTTAAACAAAAATGAGGAAGAAATGCGAGGACATTTGATTAGTTTTCCATAAAATTAAATTTGTCTAATTTAAAAATTCTGAATTCATCTTTCCTAAATGAGTAGCCATGTTTTTATTTAGTGAAGTGGTAGAAAGCAGTAGTTGTTTTCTTGAAATGACCTCATTTGGTCAGATGAAATCCCTATGATGGGAAAGTAAAATAAATTAGCTACCACTATCAGTCAGCAAATACTGAGTTGAAAGCCTTTGTGAAGACTGATCTGTCACATCAGGAAACACATCTTACCAATGTATTAGATGGAACATCTAACTGAATTTCTTTCTAAAAGTATTTAAATTGTCTGTAAGTAAAAGCCAAAGTCTCTCTCTCTCTCTCTCTCTCTCTCTCTCTCTCTCTCTC
>OU015744.1:84394603-84405048 GCA_907169655.1 Acomys percivali
CCCCGCTTTATACTTCAACAATGTATGGAAGTTTCTATCTTAATTGCCAGATTGTGCTGTCTCTCATCTGTTGCATGTGTGGAAGGTGAGAGGCATGGAGTAATCCAGAGGCTAAGTTCTTACTCTGGTTCTGTGGAACTTACTCCCCACAGCCATGAAGCAAGAACATGGGATTCCTTGCATGTTTGGAGGTATAGCAGTATTCACCCCATTCCAGAGCATTCGTTACTTTTAATTTTATAGGAGACACATTTTTCTGAGGGTTCAATACATACTTTTAGCTGCTTGTCTATAAGTATTTCCCAAATATCTCTAAAACAAATAAGCAAATCCATAGTATATGTCAATATACCAACTAGATTACCAGCTAGAGAAAAAGTAGAAATAGATTTTCAATGCTTTAATACAGGAAGAAAGGAATTGTAGGATGATTTTCTTGTATCACTAAGACTATAAGGCATTGTCTACTCTTAATATCTGTAAACAATTAGAAGATGCCACAGTAGCCAGCCTGTTTCTTCCATATATAGATATTTTGCCCAGAAACCCTTTAACCTATAGGACTTTCTTTTTAAGAATTCTGGTTTTCCAGCAAAGAATTGCCAAGCCCACAGTTTCTGCTCACACGCGTTATAAATACTTTTAATGTCAAGCTCTAATCCTGAGCAAGATGACAATTTTACATCTCTAATCATGAGTCAGATGGAGGCATTTCACACGCCTGTGAGGCAGCAGTGGGTGTCCAAGCTGTTTAGAACACCGATCCTTCAGCGTTTATCTTCTTATGGAAATTTTGAAAAGCATAAAAATGCCACAAAAAGCTGACCTCTGTGTCTTGCGCGGTGATCCTTCACCTCCCATCTGACAATCATTCAAGGGAAAGATGATGCTATGAATTGCCAGAGGCTTTAAAAAGACTCGAAACACGATGAGTCTCTAAACCCTTTTCCTGGCTTCATGATGAGAAAGACAAGAGGGCATGCTTCCAGGAGAGTTTTCACAGTACCCCTAAAGTGTCAGTGCTTTAATTAGGACAATATTTCAAGTGTCACTGGATAAGATGACTAAATAAAGCTGGAGGATAAGCCAATGGAGGTGAGAAAGTCCTTGAAGGCACTTTAAGCTCTGTAAAGAATCCAGAGACCTCTACTACACATCATGGGAGGAGAAGAACAACAATTCAGTATGATTTACATCTCCAGATCTCAGTGTAATCAAATGCCATCTTGTTTCTCTCACTAGTGGATTTTTGTTTTGGGTCCAATGTTCATGTTGAAGGTGCATGGCTTTTATACACAGTGGAATATTTTTCTCATAGTCATTTTCAATACTGCATCTTACCTTGAATTTACCACTAACCTATACGCAGGGAGGAAATACACTGGCTGTTCACTCTGGAATATTTTCTCCCTGCTCCTCCACCAGATGAAATATCACATGATCTATGGGACTCAGTTTAAATCACCTCCACAAAGTCTTTTCATGTTCCTACCACTCTACTAATGAGCTTCTACAAGGAAGCTATAAGCATCCATTTTGGTATGACTTAAATCTTGGGCTCAAGAGTCAATTCCTTTATTATTAGCTTTGCCACCAGCTCTCTGACTTTTAGATGGTCACTACCATCTCTGCATTCATATGTTTCATATAACAAATACAAATGGCAGTGACTGTTTTGTGGGTTGACCTGAATGATAAAGTCTAGTGATGCAGACGGAGAACTTAGAGTGATGCTTTGGTCCATTTCAGAATCTGAAAATAATTTAATAAGCAAACATTTTTCTATCCTTATTCAGCAGCAATGAAGACTGTTGTATTAATTTTGAGGGAATCATTTTAAATTACAAGGAAAACAGAACATAGAAAATCAAAACCATTCCCTGTGTTCTCAGTAAACATGATAACAACATGAACCGTATCTTTATAGACGGAAGATACCTCAGTTAAACAGCATGTCTTGAGTTAAACTCAGCCCAGAGAAGGCCTTCCAAAGTTTATACAAAATAACTGCAAAGGCAAAGGTTTGTTTTTCGGTCCTTGCAATGAGATATCAATTTTATTTTAATTACTAGTGCCTTCTAAAATAGCATGAATAGTCAAATTAAAATATGCTGATAATGTGCTAAAGAGTATAATTTTTTAAAATTTGGGCCTCTGTTGCACAAATCAATGGTCTCTGCTTACTGTGAAAGCCTGGCTATCACTAATACGCAGGCTCATCTTAGAGGCTGTTTCTGAACCAATGTTTCCCCTACCCAGTTTGGATATGAACATAGCAACATATATGTTTAGGAAGATGATTGTTTCCCAACAAGAGGAAAATCAGATTTCCTTAGGCTTGTCTGTATTTTATTTTTGCTGTTGTGATTCTATTAAACCTCTATTAAAAATACCTGGCTTATAAAGCCATGGCAGTGATAAAATTTACTGCCACTTGTATTTACACAATGCTTTACAATTTGCAGAGTGCTTCGCTGGTAGCCAATAGCGTATTCATATCCTGGCACATTTCAGCATGTAGAAGTCTAGCCAGCAAGATTTCCTACACAATGCTCTCAGATTAACTTTGACTATTTCCCAGTGTGACCTGGTTGGATTCTAAAGTAAGTTATTGAGAAACTTATCCTATTCAACATGACAGGGAGTATTTTATTTTGAGATATCCACAGAAAAGAGCTCCTATCACCATAACCCAGGGATAACTGCATCTCTTGAGTGGTTTAATTATATGATCAGCATGTATGAGTGAATTGATGTGATGTCTTTTCACACATCAACCAAAAATATTATATATCATTTTATTAAAGACCCACAGCAAAGATCACTGTGCTCATATTAGGTACCCATACTATTTTTACTCCTTTACTTTGAATTTCTTTCTTTCTCCATTTTTAGTATGTTTCTTTTTAACATGCACATTTATATTATTACACATTAATAAAATAAAATATATATAGCAGGAAGAACCATAAGACAATCATAAGTTATGTAAATGTTACATTCATAGTGATTTGGCTATTTGTCGTTGTCAAACTTGAAGTAAACATCTTTCCTATCTTGTTGGGTCTAAATTTCTGAATGAAAATCAATATCTATCGTATCTCAGCTCTATTAATATAAATCATCTATCTTGATCTAAAACCATCTTCTCCCCTAACCAACTAAGCTTAATTGTAAGACTAAACTATCTGGTCTTCAACCCCATCAGAGACTTGATAAGGAATAAAACTTAAATACCTGAGTGAATCGAAAGTACAGGTTAGCAATTCCAAAATGAAAAAATGACTGAGACAGTTTAATGCCTGAGCAGTCACCCAACACTCTCTATAACCTTGGAGCATCATCTTCAGCCTTCTAGCCCAGTATCTCTGCCAGACATATTTGTGAGGCAGGAACTATTGAGGACTTGCTTACCCTGTCTTGGCAGAGTTCAGTTGTCAACTCTACCTGCAAATAAGCTTGCCCATTTTTAGGCAGAATTCTGTCTGTGGCAGAAATGAGGACATTTTCCCCAGCGGCTATTTTGCCACATTTGGAGCCAACTCCATAAGGAGGTTCTTTGATGCTCATCATCTTCTCTGAGCCAGGCTGAGTGTTGCCAGGAGTTAACTTGTCTTGTCAAAGAATCTTTAGAATAATAAAAACATCTTTAAATGCCAAATTCTGTAGGTTTCTGAGGCTTTTGAAGACCTTATTTAACTATTTTACCTTATATATCTATAGAATAATTTCTATTTGTTAGACCTAGGATATATATTCTTTTTAAAATGTATATATATATACATATATGTGTATGTATATACATATAAAGGTTTATTTATTATTATGTATACAGTATCCTGCCTGCATATACACCTGTAGGCCAGAAGAGGGCTTCAGATAACATTACAGATGGTTGTGAACCACCATGTGGTTGCTGGGAATTGAACTCAGGATCTTTGGAAAAGTAGATGGCATTCTTAACCACTGAGCCATCTCTCCAGCCCCCAGGACATATATTCTTGTGATAAAATTAGACTAGTATTTGACATGACCATGATTTGCATCAATATACAAAATTCTATACCAAAAAAATTAAAAATAACCTTATTTTTGAGTAACAATTAAGGCCTTGAGTTAAAGAGTAGATTCAATAATCTACCTTTTGTTCTGTCCTCCCTCTATATTTCTACATGCCCCTTTCTTTCTTTACAGCTCCTATCTCCTTACCTCCAGAAGAAAGATAAAGGGAAAGAGAGACATCCTTGAGTCCAGCGTGGTTTTCTCTCTGTTTAAGACCAATAATAACTTATACCCAACTCCCAGTGAAAATAAGTGTCAGTAGACCAAGAGAGCAAACAGAAACCTACACAACTCCCCTTAGAGGAAATGGGACATTGTTCTCTTAAGGTTTCTTCAGGCTGATTTGGGGCAAATAATACCTTTGAAGGGGCCAGCTCTGAGACTGGTTGAGATACGAATGTATATGCATAGACAAGACTTCATGTTGGTCACAGGTTCTCTATGACTTATTATTAGAGGCTATTCTTAGTATGGCACGAAGGAAGAGTTGCAGATGTATTCCTTCTGCTAATATAATGAGCAAAGAACCAGCCTTAATTGCTTTGTACATCCCGCACACTTCATAAAATTACGATGTTAGAACTGTATAATGCTTGAGAGAAATTATGTTTTCAGAACAAAAGGACCAGACGCTGACTCTGGATCAGACCTGACAGGATTCATTACTCTGAGCATGCTGCACACTGACATCCTGCATCCTCCATGTTCCAGTCCTGGGTGCCTCAGTTGCTGTCACCCATCAAAACTGGACAGCTTCCAGGACTGTGTTGCAGAAAGTTTCTGATTCCAATTGGTCCAGCATTTCAGTCTGTCCTACACAGGACTCCTATTAAGCCTGGGATCTCTCAACATTTACAAGCTGGACCATAAATGCAATCCCTAGCTTGCTTAATCATTTTTCCCATTTCTTTTTTGTCCCTTCAAAGGTATTTTGAATTTCTACTGTTTTCCTGTATTTACATTTCACTATTCAAGTGAATTTTTTAAAGTAAGGCAGGACATATTTCTTTTTCACATATAATATTGCCTTTGATTCTCATATAAAACCCATGAAAGAATTTTATTGCTAACCCAATTTTAACTACTCATTTTTCTATTTTTCCTGTGAATGATTAGGCACTTTATGAAAAGCTTGAGGCTGACAGATAACTGTATTTGGGATTCTGTGTTCTGTAGCCTTGGCTTCTGCCTTGTATAATAGATCCCAAATGCAGGCTTATGCAAGCAGGCATCCTGGAACCTATGCCAGGATGTCTCTCCAGCACTGATTAATCTCTGTGCCTAAAAGCCATGTGTTCCTTGTGAATGATAAGGTTGTTGCACAAACACAAGTTCGCCACACTCAGTAAGTCTGGCATTAGTTCTTTAGCAATACTAGTGATGAGGTTATTTGCCAAAAGGAAAGAAAAAAATTCCCTCCAATTTAGGCAGAATAAAATGTTTGCAGGAATCTGTAGACTTTGACATACTAAAAAGAGAAAACATGCATTTATAAAGCTGGTTGGAAATGTTTTCAACTTAATACGTTGCACGGAGAAATCCCAGATTCCAGTCTTTGGGAGTGGTGTAGACATGTCCAGAACAGCAGATACATACTAACACAACGGTAACTACAAACTGCTAAAAAA
Organism: Acomys percivali; assembly: GCA_907169655.1. NCBI lineage: Eukaryota > Metazoa > Chordata > Mammalia > Rodentia > Muridae > Acomys > Acomys percivali. The sequence continues at coordinate 84,400,294 of OU015744.1, forward strand.
TAACGCGTGCCAACATAGTTATATTAATTTTGCCCCAAATTCTCACATGTAAAGAAATAATGGTCCTGCTATGTGATGTATCCAAGTAGGATTCTTCTGTGTATGTTATTATGGAAGCTTGAGAATTTCAAGATCAGTTGTCTTCCATTAGAAAACAAAAACAAAGAAAAAGAAAATAAGGGAAAACAAAACCTCAAGTCTGAGGAGATCTGCAAGCCAGTCCAGGAACACGCCATCAGATATGAGCTCCCCTATAGAATGATTCTGCTTTCTTCTTCCCCCTCCTTTCCTCCCCAGTTTTATATGGAATAAAGCACATTTTTTTAATTTAAAAAAAAAGTGCTGTCTCCAGGCTTCTGGAAGAAGGTGAAGTGAGGCCATACGTCTTTGGCCCAATTAGAAGCACAGCGTTTGCCTCTGGAAAGGAATCTGGGATCCATTCCTGGATTCTCCCACCTGGTGTAATTCTCTCAGTTACATCGCTAACAGATGGTCATGGAGCCTCTGCGGGGAAACCCAGCCTGGGAATCTTCACACATACCCATAACCACTACCACGGCGAGTGAGGAGGCGTGCTTTACCCTACATACATTGCAACGAAGCTCTTTTTTGTGTGTCCTTGCTCTTTGGCGCATCAAAGGACAGACATCCTTTCCACCACACAGCCCCTTCTGAAAACAAGCAGACGGGACTTCCCGAGAGCCCTATGGTGGTAGAGTCGGACATGTGTTTTCTTTGTTCGCTCCCTGTGTGGAATGCCTTCCAGAAGCTTCTGTTGTCTACTCACTGTCTACTCAGAAACAAGCTGGTCCTGATTTGCCTAAAATGCAGAGTTTGCAGATGGCAGCTGGTTAGGTCAAGCAGCAAGGACACGATCCTTTCCTATATGGAGTTTATACAACATTTCTGCTGAACTGACCCAAGACCAACTCCATCAGTTCCAGAAGCGTCATTTGTGACAATCCCACTCACAGAACTCTCTCAATTATCTAAGTTTTGGCATGGGACAATTCTCATTCCACTATAGTTAATTATTGCCTAATAATGATAAAATTGGTAGCAATGATAATCAGAAATGTATTTAACTAGGGATAGTTCATGCCTATAGTCCTAGTGCTTCGCAGACAGACATGGAAGATTCAGCTTTGAAACAAGCCTGGTCTGCATAAGGACTCCCAGGCCAGCCAAGGTCACATAGCAAGATTCCGGATCTCTGGGATGAAGGTGGCCTGGATGTGGTCGGTAATCTTCATATATGCCCATTGCTTTCTTTTTGTTGTTGTTTTTTTTTTATCAAGTTTAGCAATTAGTGTAATCTTGGCTACACAAAAATAGTTTGGAAGCATTCTTTTCTTTTGTATTACATAAAATAATTTGGTAAGCAATCATTTTAATTCTTCATGAAATCTGCAGTGAGTTCATGTGGGACTGGGCTCTCTGGAGGTGGGATGTTCTTTACTGCTGCTTCCTGCTCTTTGTTTCTGATGGATCTGCTTCCTGGTTATAGGTGGAAGCTAGGAACACAGTGGGACTCTCATCAGCACCATGCTTATCTTCTGTTGTGGCTCACTCTGTGAGGAAACTTTTTCTACTCTACATTTTAGGCTTTTGGTAGTTTACTCTTTCAGTTTCCTTTGCTACACTCTGAGAATCTAGGCAAACACTTTTTTTTTTGGCCCCAGGAACATTTTTATGGTTTGAAATCTAATCCATGAGCTCGTATATATGTATATGTATATGTATGTGTGTGTGTGTGTGTGTGTGTGTGTGTGTGTGTGTGTAATGAACTCTTGATACTAACTGATTGCTTTTTAAAAAATATGTCTGAAAACACTTGAAAAGTGGACCACAGCTGAAGGATGTAGGTCACTGACGGATATGCATCTTTGCTCAGTCCCTTACAGAAATCTCTTCCCTCTATCTCATGCTAAATATGAATGGCTTTCCTCTACTTATCTCTTGCCATCATAATGTTCTACTAAAGTTCTTTGGACAAAGGGGGACCATGGAATAAGCCCTTCAAAACTGTGAGTAAAAGTAACTCCATCCTCCTCTTCATTGTTTCTGCCCACTGTCACATAACACAGCAAATGACTAGTACTGTGTCCCCGAGTTATTCATAAAATAACAATACTGTTCTTCTTAAAACTATTTTTACCCTCTTGTCTTGGACCCTCAAAGTAGGCCTTCTGGTCTCTCTGTCTGGCATAGGTTAAAGAAAGTAAAAATGGAGGCCCTCATTGGCTGCTTGGAATTTTAGCCATTGGAACTAGACATGTTTATGTAAGGAACAACAATGGCTAAAAGGAACATTTACAAAGGAAGCTTCCAGATTCTCTTCCCAGTTCCTCTGTCACCCTGGCACCACAGCTTCATGAGTAGACTTCAAATGCATAAGTAATTGGACAGATGTTTATTGTGAACACTCATATAGGAAGAGGGCTTATGGTCTGATCTAGTTATTGTAAATATTATCAGTATTGTAAATACTGATAATAGATACTGCAAATCTGTTTTTGCTTGTGGTCACTAGAAGCTTTATTTTCTATTTTTAAATCTTCTTACTGGAAAGTACCTACTTTAATAAGAGCAACAATGAGTAATTTTATTAGTTGACTAAATAAACTAATGGCACATAAAACCAGAGGTAGAGATGGGAAGAGAGTGAATGTGAATTCAACAGTATAAACTTATTAGTGCACTGGCATCTGGCTTGCATCAATGACTCACTTTTAAAATTGTTTATTGAAAAATGAAAATGATGTAAAATATTTGATTGATTAGGTTTAGAGAATGCTAAATTAAGGTGTAAATACATATAAAGCATGGAACAAAACTGTACAGAGATTTTTAAATAATATATTTCATTTTTTACATGTACATTTATATTATCACACATATATAAAATAAACTAGATACAACAAGAAGAACCTCAAAACAATCAGGAATTATATTAATGTTACAGTCATAGTGTTTTGGCTATTTGTATTTGGCAACTTTGAAGAAAACATTTTCCTATCTTGGTGAGTCCAAAATTCTGAATGTAAATCAATAGCTATCATATTTCATCTCTATCAAGTTAAAATATTTATATAGAATTAAAATCATCTTAACCCCTAAACAACTAAGCTTATTTGTGAAACTAAACTATTTGGTCTTCAACCCCATCAGAGACTTGAAAAGGAATAAAGTTAATTACCTGAGTAAACAGGAAGTGCAGGTTAGCAGCTTCCAAAGTGAAAAAATGACAGAGACAGTTTGCTGCCTGAACAGTCGCCTAAAACTCTCTATAACATTGGCATATCATCTTCAGCCTTCTGGCCCAGTATATCTTACAGACATATTTGTGAGGCAGGAAGTATTGAGGACTTGCTTACCCTGTCTTGGCAGAGTTTGTCTGTTGACTCTGCCTGCATCCAAGCTTGCCATTTTTAGGCAGAATTCTGTCAGTGGTTGAAACAAGGACATTTTCCCCAGTAGCTTGTTTGCCACTTTTGAAGCCAACTCCATAAGGAGGTTCTTTGATGTTCATCATCTTGGTTGAGGTAGGCTGGGTGTTGCTAGGAGTTAACCTGTCATATTGTTAAAGAATCCTTAAAACAATAAAAAACCTCTTTAAATGCCATAGGACTCTGAAGTTTTTGAAGACCTTATCTAACTATTTTACCTTATCTGTCTATAGAATCACATCTATCTGTTACAGCTAGGGTGTACATTCTTATAATAAAAATAGACTAGTAATTGACATGACCATGATTTGGTCAATTGACAATTAACTTGGGTAATTCACTATCCTAAACAGCCTGCAATAGAACTTTCAAAGTATTGGAGGTAAACCTTGTATTCTACTTGAGTTGTATGGGTACAATACCTCATATTAGAGTAGAAATATATATGATGTGTGTGAAGAATAATCTTAAATTTGAATTCTATGCCAATGTATCAAAATTAAACTTATTTTGCATCGATATACAAAATTCCATACCCTGAATCAAAAATACCCTGTGAGCACAATTAAGGCCTTGAGGTGAGGAGTTGGCGCAATAATCTACTTTTTGTCCTATCATCCCTATATATTTCTATATTCCCCCTTCTTTCTTTTCAGCCCCTATCTCCAACCCTAAGAAAGAAAGATAAAGGAAAAGAGAGACATCCCTAAAGGCAACCCCGTTTTCATTTGTACAGAGACATTTTTAAGATGAGAGCACAATATTGAAAACCAACCATATTTAGCAAAACCCTGCAGTAGTGCTGTAGGTTTTAGGTGGCTAGACTACTTTTTACATGGTTGCTTAAGTTTGGCATTTGGGCAAGTTTGAGGAACAGAATGAAGCACAAATGACTTGAAAGATAAAGGGGGAGACCTGGTGGCACTCAGAGGAAGGACAGCAGGTTACCAAGAAGAGACTTGATACCCTATGAGCATATACAGGGGGAGGAAATCCCCCCCAGGAACAGTCATAGGGGAGGGGAATAAGGGGAAAATGGGAGGGAGGGAAGAATGGGAGGATACATGGGATGGGATAACCATTGAGATGTAACAAGAATAAATTAATAAAAAATTTTAAAAAATGAAATAATGTAGTCAACTAAGAAAAATAATAATAATAAAAAAATAAAAGCCAGTACTTTGTCATTCAAGTGACAAGTCCAGAGAGAATATTGAAATGGTGGAATAAGGGTCTGAAAACAGTCCATTTAAAGTTACTATTATTATTATTATTATTATTATTATTATTATTATTATTATTATTA
>OU015744.1:84436246-84454139 GCA_907169655.1 Acomys percivali
ACACACACACACACACACACACACACACACACACACACACACACACGGGAATAAAAGTAAAACAAACCTTAAAAGAGGGAAGGAAGAAAGAAATGCCATTGATGGATATAATACTTAAAACTGACCTAGCCTATGTTTGATTAATGAGAGTCAGGTGCCAGCCAGCCTGCCCAGGTTTCTAACACCACTTGCCTCCTACTAACAAATGAGCCAGAAGCAGCATCCCCAGGAAGCTTTGCAAACAGCTCTGGTGCTCCTGAAAAGATCTTCCAGAGCCTGGGGAAAGCATTGGGTTAATATGCCTTGGACTCATCCCATTTATTTCATTTCATTCAAATATTTCTAACATGTGGCAGCCCACCTAAATGACAATGTCCAGATGTTTCTGGTTCTGGTTCTTCCTACCTGGGATAGGTAGGGGTTGCATGGAAGTATTGTCTATAGGTCAGATGACATACCAGAACCATGCCTTTCATCTGTGACCCATTAAGAACAAGAAGATAATATGCCCTGTGTATCATTGGGTTCTAGTGTCCCCTAAGATATCTTTGGAGGAATTCTGACACAGAGCAGCTTAGCCTTTCCTATTTTGCACCCAAGGAATTTTCGCCTGTAACTTCTGCAATTTAGTTTTCTCTCATGATGTGTAGGTCAGTCTTGGTAAAGGCATTATGAGTCTGGAGGATCTTGGTCGGAGAACTTGACTTGCTACTGCTTTTATGTCTTTCACAGCATAGGACAGGAAGCTAATAGCAATACTGATGAACTGACAGCCATTTTGAAATGTATCCACTATCATACAGAAGTTCCATTAATAGGTAATATCCAGGTAAATTATCTTTAAAATGAAAATGTGGCTGAAATGCTTCCCGTTGATTGGTCTCAAGTGTTATATTTTATGGCACAAACAGGAGGGCCGCTGTACTTAGCCAGGGAGACTCCCTAGAAACTCTTGGCAGTGGAAACAGGTCTCTCTCTTCTAATTTTTACTTTTTCTCATCGGGCTTCTGTTAAGATGGAATGCATCTCCTCTGTAAGTGGAGGGGGAGTAAACAGAAAATGGAAGGACTTAAAATAGATTTCCTCCTAACAGCACAATAGGATTTAGATGACCACCACATTCCCCTCTCCTCACTTCCTCCTTTCCTCCACTTCGCCTGTGCTTAATAAGATTACTCTGATCTAGACCAGAAGATTTTTCCTGATACCAGTTGTCATCTCAGTGTGTGTGTGTGTGTGTGTGTGTGTGTGTGTGTGTGTGTGTGTGTGCCTGTGAACTGCTAAACTGTTCCTGGTTGTCAAGCTTTGGTAAAGATGTTCCTGCCATAAGTTTACATTTGCCTTTCAGGGGAAATTATTTCGAAAATGCCCATAAGACCAAGTTGAATTAAAATAAAATTTTAAAAAGGACAAAAGATCTTTCCTGGAAAATTCCTCTTTCAGTTTCCTTAATTCCACAAATGAGCTCTTCTTTGAGGGGAAAATGTCCTTTTTGGATTATCCACTACTACTTTCTTTTAAAAATCAGATGTTAAACATCAACCTTGTTTTTAAAGGTTAGTATGTACATTTCAAGTGTAAAGCACAAGAAGAAAAGAACAAAGTCCCCCACAGTTAGAAACAGTTCGGTTGGGCACGCCCTAGATCTGGCAAGACCTCCATTTAAGGAGCTTGCTGTCATATTGCATTGAGGCTCAGCTTTGATGCTTGCAGGCTGTTTCTGAACTTCCCAGGCAGACGTTCACACCCCACCTCCTGGATATGAAGACCCATTCAAGTCGTTCTCATAGGCCACCTCTTAGTGTAGTGTAGTAATTTGCTTTACTGGTGACAACTGATGCAGAGGTCACAGAAGACTTCATTGGCTGTTTTTGACATTTGCTCTCTCTCACAGGAAGTAGTATAATGTTGTATGTTAGCATGCGTTTCCTTTCTCAGAAATTACGCTTCATTTTCCAGCCCATTTTATTTCCACAGGTATTGTCAGAAAGAGAGAAATGGACCCACAGACCCTACAGCAGGCCTCGTATTCTCTCCGGGGGATTGTGAAGCATAGAATTCCCCCATCATTTAATGAGGAACTCTGAGAGCACAGATACCCACATCTTGGATCTCTGCCAGCTTCATTCTCGCTTTTCTATGAAGGACCTTCTATTGCTGTGCTGTACCTAATGGCTGGGGATAAATTCTTTATGTGCAGGGTCTTCCTCACTCCTGGAGATACAGCTCCAAATGCAGAGGCAACTAAATCAACTTCCACCACCCGCTGAGGCTCTTGTGAAAATATTAGCTAGGAATAGCTGTAGTTGAGCAGCTCCGGGCCTTTCAAACAAGGGAGATAACCTCTTTTAATCTAAGTGCTGCAGCGTGCTTCTCCTGAGAGCCAACGCCAGAGGAGGTGAATCGCTCACTGTCAACTCTTCGCTCTTCCAGACAGCTGACTAAAAGAGATCCAGGACAGGGCTGAAGAAAGCACTGTTGTGTTTCAAATGTCCCCCCACTGCCTTGGTGGTCCACAGTTGACTATCATGTACAAGCAATGAAAGCAAATCTACCATGTGCCTTTAAAAAGTATCAAACAAGAAAACTATTCATTTCACAATAGTTTGAACTAGACATACATTGAAAATGTCTGGGAAAAAAAAAGCCAGACTCTCTCCGCCAGGCCCAATAAGTCAGTTAGTGCCCCCAATAACAGAAGCAGAATTCATTTGCTTTGGTTACAGCAGATTGATTTCATCTTCAGTGAGTAGATTCTGAGGAATTCCATAGTTCTTTGAAAAGCAAGACTTTGATGTAAATACTTAGTAAGGAAGGAAATATACTTTCAAAAATAGTGACACTTCAGTAATTACCAGCACAGCCAATTTTGATTTCTCTGCATCATTCTCTAGTAAATGGAGCAAGGGCTCCTTTCACAATGGCCTATATAAAGCAGCAATGCTAAACATATAGGCTGTGTCTGCCTGGGGCTACCTGTGCTGCTGGAGGGTATGAGTTTGATAGGATAAAACCAGACACACGGTGGGGACAAACACATCAACAATTGTGACATCCAACATCAATGCTTCCAACAGCCAACAAGGGAGCCATTCTAACAACAAAAGAAGAATGGCAGCATTGAAGTAAATCACAAAACCAAACATTTCTAAGTGCATACTGATACACATAAATAGTTAAATGAATACATAACTGTGGAAGATAGGGAAAAATGTCTTTAAATAAAGAGTTCTAAGAGATAGTTAACTGCCTTCCCTTTGTATTAGGGAGCACGGTTTAGTGATCATTTCTAAAGAATAGAGTGTGAGAAGTGTAGAACACGGGATTCTGCAGTGGAGACACCTGACAGATACCAGCTCAACCAAGAGTTCAAGGTCAGTACCACAGTCAGTCATGGTGAAAGCTTAACCTCCTGAGAAGACAAATTCTTACTGTTGAGGTTGTCTTCCTCAAAACCCCCAATCTAGTTATCATAGTAAAGCTGTTTATACACCACCAGTGCTTTTTCGGTCCAAATTCTAAATCCCAAGGTGACCATGTTAAAATCAGGTCTTTTGGCAATGATGAAGTCATGAGGGTTGCTCTTTTATGGACATGAGCAATTCTCCATATAAAAGAGTGTGTATGAGGCCCCGTTGTGTGAAGAAGGAAACAGGCCCAGACAAAGAATCTGGATCTTTGGATCTGTATCTTTTGAACTTATACAACTACAGGAAGTGAATCTTTTGCTGATAACTGCCCTGCTCATGGTGTTCTGCTGTAGCACTCCAAGTGACCTCAAGACTGGGATGGTCAGAACTTACACATAAAAGGTGGATTGCCTGCTAGCTATTAAAAACAGCATGCATTGCATGTGTTTTTCCTCTGTACCCTCCTGATTTCAAAATGTCACCATAAAATTCAGCTTCAGGACCAGGGTAGTACCAAAATGTCTCTAAAGACTAATTGACAACTCCAAGTTATCTGATACATGAAAGAGACATAGAAGTCACCATATTTCATAGCTGGTGTAAAATTACAACTCTGGCAACTCCAGATGTTCAAAAGAATCTCATCTTTCTTTTGTTCTGAATCAGTCTGATCTGCGATCAGCACTGGGTCCTACTCTGTTAGTGTCAATCCATCTTGGCATGAGCTTTGCCTGTCTGCTGTAGGGCATGATTCCATCTTCTATTGATTTGAAGCCAGAAACTCTCCTTGTCTCACTGTCAGCACTGTTCTAATCTCAATCTCAAGGAGACACCCAACAAGCTGCACAGGAAGGGTATTCTAAAAAACACAGTCTTCCAAAATGCCAATGTTGTACAAGACAAGGACAGACAGAAAGGCTTGCAGGCTACAGGAGACTGAGGGAGATGGTGGCCGAGTGTGACTTGTCCTAAAGTTGGCCCTGGAACAGAATGATAGGAATAGAAAAACCTGGGAAAGTCCCAGTAATTCTATACTTTAATTTACCAAGTTGTAGCAATGTTAAAGTTTGTTTGGATGAATATGGTTAAATAAGATGCTGACATTCAAGAAAACTGGGTGCAGAGAGTGTTGATAAGAACTGTGGGTTTACCAAAGTCTTCACTTACCAGGAGATTGGATAGATGTCAGGACATCCTACTGAGACTCTAGGTAAGAGAAGTATAGGAGATGGGGAAATAGAAGGACCCAGAGGGTCCTAGAAACCTACAAGAAGAACATCTTGATGGGTGGATCAGGGCCCAGGAGGGTCTGTTTAAACTACTGCACAAATCAAGGAAAATACAAGTAGTAAACATGGAACCCCTACTCTGATCTTCCCAGTGGACATGACATTCTCCACAGTTATGTGGAGAACAGGGACTAACTCTGACATGAACTCTGGTGTCTCATATTTGACCACCTCCCCTTGGTGGGGTGGCCTGGTGGCACTCAGAGAAAGAATAAGCAGGCTACCAAGATGAGACTTGATAACCTATGACCATATAGTGGGGGAGGAGGTCCTCCTTGGTCTTAGACCTAGGGGAGGAGAATAGGGTGAAAGTGGGAGGGAGGGAGGAATGGGAGGATATAAGTAATGGGATAACAATTGAGTTGTAACCTGAATAAATTAATTAAATAAAAAAAGAACTGTAGATTTTGTTTTTAAATTCTATTCATCTAAAGGGATTCCATAACAAAATATTTCTCAAAAACCTAAAATGGTCTTTTAAACATTTATTAATCTGTTAATTAACTTATTTTGGCATGTATACTACTGTTAATATTTTGCTTCCACATGTGGGTCCAAGGGAGCAGATCTTCAGGCTTGACAAAAGTACATCAGCCTCAGAGCCATCTCCTAAATTGTATTCTTGTACAAAATACATACTGCTGGTCCTAACATCAGAATAACTGCTTTCATTATCCAGCGGGAAATTCTTTGTTCCATCCAGTAATTTCGTATTCTTACTATAGACTAAATAGCTTACATTCCAAAAACAATGATGTTTATAGTTCTAGAAAATATTATAAATACAGTTAGGTCTGTAAGAGCCAAGTAACCAGAGTCAATATTTTTCAATTCTCAGAATACATTAATCACTTATAGTGCTTAAAAGTAATGGAGACTAGATATATGTCCTTGGAAAGCTAGGCTCTGTGTAAGTAAAACAAGGCATCTGTATTATACTAAAGGTTCATTAAGTGATGTCTGTGTGTAATTTGACCTCTGGAGCCATGTAGAAGCTGGAATTAAAACAAAGTTTTATATGTATGTGTGTGTGTGTGTGTGTGTGTGTGTGTGTGTGTGTGTGAGTGTAGAGAGAGAGAGATGCTAATACTAAATGTGATCTTAAATGTCTTGCAACCATTTGATAATTCCACAAGTGGACAAAGTCAGATATTATGGATATACTTGTATTCTAAGCATTCATATTTTATGATTGTACAGCAGATAGAGGAGTTAGGAAAATATCAGAGTTGAATATAGAATTGTCTTTATAAAAGGGGTTCATTGTTCTGCATTGAGTGGAATACAAAAAAACAAAGGGTCAAGAGTGTGTAGGAGACACATGAAGGTGAAGGTCTGCCATTTATTCCACTGAGAGTCTCTTATTAGGCTCACACAATCTGAGTAGCTGTCTTGTCTTTCCTTTATGCTTGGCATGCTTTCAGATCAGTATTCATGGATTGCTCTGCTATTAGCCAGTGACTTCGATACAGTATTAACTTCTGTGCATACTAGTTAAGAGCGATAGAAGGGTGCTGTGTCGGAAAGCATTCACGGGAGTTTCTGTATTTCCCACTGACCTCATGGTGCTCTTGCATGGGGGAAGAGTGACAGATGAGGGAGAGGGAGGGATGGCTTCTATTTCTTCTTCTTTTTTTCTTCCAACTTAATTTTATTTGTTTTAAAAAACATTTTAAATCTTAATTATTCATTAATTAACTTTACATCTCAACCACATTTCCCCCTCTTTCTTCTCCTCTCAGCCCTCCCTTCTCAATGCTGCACTCTCCACATTCTCTTCACAAAGGGGGAAGCCTCCCATGGATATCAACTATTGGAGCTTGACACTGTTAGTGATATTCTGCTATACTTGTAGACAGGAGCCTAGCATAATAGTCCTAAGAGAGGCTTCACCTACCAACTGATGGAAACTGATGCAAAGACCTATAGCAAAACCTTAGATGGAGCTTGGGGAATCCTGTAGAAGAGGGGGAGGAAGGATGGTTTTATTTCTATTGGAGTTGAGGAGAGGAGCAAAGACAAAGCTGAACTCTCATTGGCAACACTCTATAGCTCTAAAGATCTATTTATTTCTCTTATATTATACATTCCAGAATTATTTATTTGTTCAACTAGAACTGGGAAACATTCTGTCTCCCACCAGTAAGAAACAATTTGACTTTAAAAGACCATGCCAAGCACTGTAAAAATAATGATTTTTAGGTATGGTGTCTGCTTTTATAGCTATCTGTTGTGACCCTAATCTTGAAATGAATATGTCAAAATCCACCCCTTGGTGTGATGATAACAGGTGTGGTGGATATTTGGCACAAATTACATCATGAAGATGGAGCCCTCGATAAAGTGTCCTTTATGAGACACACTAGGAAGCTCTCAGCCCACCCTTTCTGCCATATGAGGAAATAGCAAAATGGCAGCCTATGAAATAAGAACTGCACACTCACAAGACACTATACTGCTACTACGTTGTTCTAGAATTTTTCAGCCATCAGAACTGCAAGGAAATAGATTCTTTCTGCTTATGAGCCATTGTGCACTCCTTAATTTGCTTAAGTAGCCAGAACACACAAAGACACCACCCAATACGTGATTGCTGAAAACCTGCTATGGCCTTCTTCCAACTTTACAACATTCAGCAATTTCCTGATCAAATTACTACAATTGGTTATGATAACCACTACAAACTTTTTGTCTAGCCAGAATGAAGTGAAGCAACTCTTCAAATCATAAATGTCTGAGTGCTAATGCATTTTTAAATTGACTATATCAGTTACCACTATATCATTTGAAAACATTTTCTAACTAGTAACTTTTTATTTATTTATTCATGTATAAATAATTTGTGGCATCAAACATTTATAGAGTGTCTACCAACAGAATGGTAGTTCTGTGGGAACATGAAACAGGCTGTATTTTTCCTCATTTCCTGCTGTCTGGCACAGTGTTTAGTTTTTTGCAAGATGCTAAATAAACATGAAAAGACTGAGTAATAGTTATATGCTGGATTCACATAAACAAAATAAAAGTCTTCTCATCTGTTTTGGGTGTTCGTACCCACTCTCCCAATGCATGTTAATTTTTGTCTACAGTAGTGCTGTGATTTGGTTATGAAATGCCCCCAAAGATCCTAAGATCTTTAGCTTCTGACCTAATCAATGGCCACTCTACAGAAGGACTCATAATTTGATTGCACTATTGGAAAGTGGTGGAAATTTGAGGGGATCTCGTTTATCAGAAGGAAGAACACTATCCTCTGGGAGCACATCCTCTGTGTCATGCTTCCTGACTTCTTTGGGACAAGTGTCTCTACTTTACCTCTCTCCACAATGCTCTTCCTCATCTCAGGAAAAAAGAAATGGAGACAGTTGGACAGAAACATCTGGCATCATGATCTGAAATCAGTCTTTCTTCCATTGTCTGTGCCAGGCATTTTGTAACAGAAGTGGGTGGGTAATGCATGAAGCATCTTCCATTCACTTCTAGCAAACACTTCCAAATACCAAGGGTGATGAACAACACTGACATTATCTTAGTGGGAGTTTTAAATATTAATTAGCATGAATGTCAGAGGAGATTTTCAGTGTGATTGATTGCCATTGCATTTCATTCCTGAGATTTTATTTTAGAAATGTTATGCTTCCTCTTGGTTGAAATCCACAGTTTTTCATATATACTCTCTAAAAGGAAATACGAAGGGTGATAAGCTACTAGAAGCTGCCATGTTAGTGATTGGCTTTCTTGGATTTAAAGCAAAGGTACAACGATGTCTTTGTTCTTTGGACAGGAGGTAAAGAGAAGCTAGTGGGTAGCCTAATTTTGAATTTTGGTATTATTGTCTTGGTTTTGCTCCTTAAACAACAAGCCTCACAAAATGGCATGAGGATTTTAACTTGCAGCCACATTCACTGTCAGTCTCCACATGATATACTTTAAATACAAGATGATCTCCTTATTCTTGACAAATGAGCAGAATTTACAACCAGATAACTTTGGGTGACCTTTCTTCACATTGTGTGAAGGCATATCTCTGTGTTTTCTATTGTTAATTTAAAGAGCTAAGTGCTAGCAGGATTTTGGTATTGTGACTTCTATGGTTCATCACCAGCCTTTCATTTGTAAATACTTGTCCTTCCACATCTGCTCAAAAACATGAAGGTTAGACAGCCTTCTATGCCTAAAGGCACTGTAAAAGATCTATCAGGTGTTGACTCATTGCCCATGGGTTGTAATAAAGAGATGCTGGCCAATAGCTGGGGCTGGAGGGATGAGGGTGGAACTTACATGCTAGGAGATTGACTGGGGAGATGCAAACAGATGCAGGAGGATTAATGAGGTCACCGAAGGGAACAGACATGGACCAAAGTGTGGAGGAAGGTAAAGAGCTAGCCATGTGGCTGGGTCCCAGCCTGGGAAGTCAGGTGAAGTTTAGAAGTAGCTGGTAAACTGCTCCAGCAAAAGGCCAAAATTTTAAGCTATATAGAAGTCTCCATGCCTTGTGTATACCTTAGAAGGATCTGTGAAAGTCCCGTAATAAGAGAGCATTAAGATCAACAGGAATCATTATCTGGTTTCTCTCAGAGATTGTACAAATTCCAGTTCCCATATTTAACTTTTGAGGGTATTTAATTAAGGGGGAAGGGGGAATTAAGTATTTACTAGGGAAGGACTTAACAATGCTGTCACTCTTCTTTATGAAGTAAACTACTTTCTGTGGAATCAGGAAAAATAAGGTTACGAAGACCTCTTTATTATTAAACTAAAGTTTTAATGTTTAATTAAATCAATTTCCCCCCAATGGTTATATTGGTGAAAACGGAGTATTTGGAGTTACTGAAAAGCACTAAAATATTGAGGTCTTTATTACCAAAAGATAGAGCAAGTTCAGACACACATGATACATCACCAAATCTTCAGTTTCACTGAAATGGTAGCTTTTGATTATCTGAAGTCATGCAATAAATTCTTTGAACAACAGCCCTAAAAGCCACAAAGTCTGAAATACAGAGACAGATAACACTAGAGGTGCTTTTTGAATGTTCTTTTTTACATTTAAAGGGCCAACCCATATTAATTTCCTCCCAGAGAAAGACACCATGAAAGCAGTGAGGTTCGGTCCCTTTGCTTGTATCTTAAATTCCCAATGACATCTCTTAGAACACTAAGAGAAACTAACATATTTCGAAACAGAAAAGGCCTCACAGTAGGTCCTGAGCACCCTTGCTTTCTCCCTGATAAAGAATCCGTCCTGAACATTATCTTGTTTTCTAAAGGCTTAGAGGACATGATAGCACTCTGTTTCTACTTTCTTCTAAGATCTCATGGTCTTGAAATAACTTAGAGAGCTTTCACTTGTAAAAAGAAATGGTGTCACTGTTGACTCATTTTTCTGAGACATCTTTCTTGTATCTTTTCTTCATCCCCAGAGTGAAAATGACTAATAGATGAACTGTTAGGAAATGAATGATTTAAAAATACACACATCAGTGTGTCCTTCTATTTAATCTTACTTTTATTCCCACCTCTCTCATTTCTATGAATTGAGAGTTGGGGGATGGGGAGGAGAGAGAGATAGAGAAAGAGAGACAGAGACAGGTAAAATGATTGCTTTGATCTTTTGTGAGCTGCACCCTGCTTCCCTGACTGTCTCTGCCTTCCTGGAGGTTTGTTTCTGCCACCTGCAAGGGACTATGAGATACTTCACATAAGGTATTCATCATCTGAGCTAGCCTGAAATGGTAAGTTAAGTAGTGTTATTTCAAGAAATATAGCCAATAGACAGAAATGTTTTTGTCTTGTTTTGCTTTGCTTCGGTGTGTGTGTGTGTGTGTGTGTGTGTGTGTGTGTGTGTGTGTGTATGTGTGTTTTATATGATAGGGCTTGCCTAGTCCCATGATGCCCACTTCCAATACGAGAGTAGAGAACCTCATAGCTGCTCAGGTCATGACACGAGATACTACAGCAGTCCCAACATGTCACTTGAGGCCTGGAATTTCCCTCAGAGGCACCACTATCCAGTCCACAGTGGAAGGCCAGAGAATCTGGAGCCGGATGACATCAAGTGGGAGATGGCTGTGGCAGCAGCAGTAGAGGAATGAGGATTACTCAAGAGATTGAAAACTACAAGGCTGGCGTACAAGCAAACAGAGAAGGGAAAGAACAGAAGCACTTGCTATCTTTACAGTTTGAAAAAAACTATCAACTTTTAGAGCCTCAGGTGGAAAGAAATTCAGTTTTAACAGCTCTGACTCGTGAGGCTAAAGAATGTCTCACAGATGTAAACTAGCTTAAAGATAACATGAAGCCTTCTCACTGACTTTTTTAAAGATAGCTTCAAAATAGCTGAATTATAAAGAAAGTAAAGAGCATATAGTAAATAAGTAAAACAGCAAACTATCAACAGAACAGATACATCTATGATTCTCCCTGAAGAATGTCAGGTGTGGCTACTATGACATTGAAATGACTGTTCAATAGAGAAGATATTTCTAGGTCAGGGGTTCTTAATCTTGACCCATTTGGGGTTTTAACAACCCTTTCACAGAGGTTACTATCAGATATCCTGCGTATCAGGTATTAACATTAATAACAGTAGCAAAATTACAGGTATAAAGTAGCAACAAAATAATTTTATGGTTGGGGGTCACCCACAACATGAGGAACTATACTAAATGGTCACAACATCAGGAAGGCTGAAAACCACTGTTGTGGGTGTTTCAAGAAATAGTGCTTTCAAAGAAACCATGAGTCCAGATCAACTTTGTTGACTATCAAAAACAAAAATATAAAACTAAAGCAAAGAGACATCAGCATCCTATATGGCTAGTAAATAGCCTAATCACTCTATCACCACACAGTGCCTGAGGGCAGGCAAAACTCAGACCATGACTGTTGGTGAGTGCAGCATGGCAAAAGGATGAAGACCCCACCATAATATAGAAGCCAGGCATGCCTTGCTCCATCAGTGATGCAGTCTGCCTCTTCTTCAGCTCAGTTTGTGAAGAGAGTTTCTCTGATGCTTTCCCTGTTTGTACATTTGGCAGAGTAAGCAATCCTTGATGGCTGTAGAAAACATGAGTGTTTGGCATAGGTTTGCCACATGAAGAAGAAGGACAACCAACCACGAAGATCTTTGGCACTAATCTGATTTAATTGAAGATGTTTGTCTTCTTGGTAATTGGGAGAATGTTGAGGGAGAAAAAGGCAAATAAAGACTGATGTTTGCCCAGGCTCTTGGGAGAGGCTGGGCAGGCCAAAGGAGAGAGGGCAGAAATATAACCAACCAACAATAATCAGAAGGCAGTAGCTGCTCTCTCCCTGGTGGGCAGAACCTACACCACACTGCCTAGATGGATCAAGCAGAGACCAAAACAACTGCTAGAAGCCAGGAGTGATCAGGAACTCTAAGGTAGTCTGAGCTGAGGACACAAAGCCCCAAGGCCCAAGGGCAGGATATTCAAAGCCCTGTCAAAGACTGGATAACTGGCTTTATATACACTACTTTGAACTGACCCTGGGGCTGCAGAGCACCGGCACCCACCTCTGCTGACCCTGTGGGGAGCACAGAGTGTGGAGAAAAGTCATTGGAGCTGAAACCAGGTCACCTGCCTGTTCCAGGGAAGAGTTCTCTGATCCCCATAGGCAAGGGCCATCAACCTATAATCACTCACTAACAATCCACTCTCAATGACAAGTGAAGAACACCAGAAGCTACCTCCTAACATCAGAGATAGTGAGATGACTAAAGGCCAGAGTAAGAATACAAATAACAAAAACCAAAACAACATGACATCTCCAGATCCCAGCTATCCCAAAGAAAGCAACCCTGAGAACTCAAACACAATTGAAATACAAGGAAAAGACCTCAAATCCTTAGTAATGAAGATGATAAACAAATGTGGAAAGATGCAGCCAAAGAGGTTGAAGACATAAAAAAGACCTATAGAGAGGCACTGGTAGAAATTCAGGAAAATACAAACAATCACATGAAGGAAATCAATAAAACAGTTCAAGATCTGAAGATGAAAATGGAGACAATGATAAAGACACAGACAGAAGAAAAATGAGAGTGAGAGAACATAGAGAAGAAAGCAAAGAAAAACAGAAATCAAGAGAAGGAGAAATTAATCTTGGGAACAGAAATTATAATCATAGAACTTAAAGGAACTGTCAAAGAAAATGCTAAATCTGAAAAATTCCGGACACAAAACATCCAAGAAATCAAGGACACCATGAAAAGACTAAACCTGAGAATAATAGCCATTGAGGAAAGAGAAGATGCCCGAGTCCAAGGCACAGAAAATATTTTCAAAAAAATCATAGAAGAAAATTTCCCCCAATGTAAAGAAGGAGATGCATATAAAATACAAGAGGTCTACAAAACACCAAATAGAGTAGACCAAAAAAGAAAATATTCCTGCCACATAATAATCAAAACACAAAATATACAGAACAAAGAAAAATATTAAGGAAAAAGGACCAAGTAACATGTAATGGCAATCCTTTCAGAATTACACCCAACTTCTCAGCAGAGACAATAAAAGCCAGAAGGGCCTTTATAGGAGTCCTCCAAACCCTATGAGACCACAGGTGCCAGGCCAGACTACAATACCCAGCTAAACTATCAACAAACATTGATGGAGAAAACAAAATATTCCATGACAAAAAAATTCAAACAGTACCTGTCCACAAATCTGGCCTTCTAGAAATTACTAAAAGGAAAACTCCAACCCAAAGCGACAAGCTGCAACCAAAATTACAAGTGAAATATATAACTAATCTGGAAAAACAACCAACCACACAAACACTCTACTTCCACCAACATCAAAATCAGGGAACTTAAGAGTTACTGGTCATTAATATCTCTCAACATCAATGGGCTCAATTGTCCAATAAAAATATACAGACTAACTGAATGGATGCATAAACATGACGCATAATTCTTCTGCATTCAAGAAATACATCTCAGCCACAACAATAGATATTACCTCAGGGTAAAAGGCTAGAAAAAGCTATTCCAAGCAAAAGGACACAAAAAGCAAGCTTGTGTAGCCATTTTAATCTCTAATAAAATAGGCTTTCAACCAAAACTAATCAAAAGAGATGAGGAAGGACACTTCAAACTCATCAAAGGTAAAGTCAACCAAGATGACATCACAATTCAAACATCTACACTCCCAATACAAGGGCACCCACATTTGTAAAAGAACTATTAACAAAGCTTAAACCACACATTGATACCCAAACATTAATAGTTAGAGACTTCAAAACCCCACTTTTACTGAAGGATAGGTCAACAAAACAGAAACTACACTGAGAAGTAATGACACTAACCAATCTCATGAATCAAATGAATCTAACAGATATTTACAGAACTTTTGACCCAAACACAAAGGACTATATCTTCTTCTCAACACCCCATGGAACCTTTTCCAAAATTGATCATTTAGTCACAAAGCAAGCCTCAACATATACAAGAAGATTGAAATAATACCTTGTATCCTATCAGATCACCAAGATCTAAAGTTGGACTTCAACAACAACAGAAATAACAAAAAGCCTAAACACATATGGAAACTAAACAGCTCTCTACTTAGTGACATCTAAGTCAGAAAAGAAATAAAGAAAGAAATTAAGGACTTACTAAAATTCAATGAAAATGAAGAAACAACATACCCAAACTTGTGAGACACACTGAAAGCAATGCTAAGAGGAAAATTTATAGCACTAAGTGCCTTTATAAAAAAATTGGAAACATCCCATATAAGCAACTTAATGACACATCTAGAAGCCCCAGAATAAAAGAAGCAGAAACACCCAAGAGGAGTAGACATCTGGAAATAATCAAACTCAGTGCTGAAATCAATAAATTAGAAACAAAGAGAACAATTCAAAGAATCAACAAAACTAGGAGCTGGATCTTTGTGAAAATCAACAAGATAGCCAAACTAAGTAAAAGGCAGAGAGACACTATCCAACAAAATCAGAAATGAAAAGGGAGGCATAACAACAAACACTGAAGAAATACAAAGAATCATAAGATCCTACTTCAAAGGCCTATGTACCACAAAATTTGAAAATCTAAGGGAAATGAACAGTTTTCTTGATTAATTCCACTTGCCAAAATTGAATCAAGATCAGAAAAACAAACTAAATAATTCTGTATCTCCTACAGAAATAGAAACAGTCATTAAAAGTCTCCCAACTAAAAAAAGCCCAAAGCCAGATGGTTTCAGTGTAGAATTCTACCAAACATTCAAAGAAGAGCTAATACTGATAGTTTTCAAGCTACTTCAAAAGATAGAAATGGATGGAACTTTACCAAACTCATTCAATGAGGCCACAGTCACTTTGATACCTAAACCTCACAAAGACCCTACAAGAAAGAGAATTTCAGACCAATTTCTCCTGTGAATATTGATGCAAAAATATTCAATAAAATGCTGACAAACAGAGTACAAGAACACATCAAAGATATCATTAGCCATGACCAGCTAGGCTTCATTTCAGGCATGCTGGAATGGTTTAATATATGGAAATCATTAATATATTCCACTATATAAACAAACGGAAAGAAAAAAGCACATGATCATCTCCTTAAATGCAGAAAAAGCATTTGACAAAATGCAACACCCATTCATGGTTAACATTTTGGAGAGATCGGGGATACAAGGCATATACCTAAACATAATAAGGACTATATACAGCAAGCTAATAACCAACATCAAATTCAATGGAGAGATACCCAAGGAAATTCCTCTAAAATCAGGGACCAGGCAGGACTGCTCACTTTCATCATCTCTCTTCAGTGTAGTTCGTGACGTTCTAGCCAGAGCAATAAGAAACAAAAGGAGATCAAAGGGATCCAAATAGGAGAGGAGGAAGTCAAGTTATCCCTATTTGCAGATGATATTATAGTGTACATAAGTCACCCTGCTCACATTCAACCAGAGAACTCCTAGGGCTGATAAACACCTTCATCAAAATAGCTGGATACAAAATTAACTTTAAAAAGTCAGTAGGCTTCCTATATATAAATGACAATCGTGCAGAGGAAGAAATTAGGGGAACTACACCCTTCATGATAGCCCTAAGCAATATAAAATATCTAGCAGTAACTCTAACCAAGCAAGTGAAAGACTTGTTTGAAGAAAACTTCAAATTTCTGAAGGAGATTGAAGATCACATCAGATGATGGATCTCCTTTGTTTGAGGATAAGGAGAATTAACATAGTAAAAATGGACATCTTACCAAAAGCAATTTATAGATTCAATGCAATCACTATCAAAATAACTACACAATTTTTAAAGACATTGAAAGATCAATTCTCAACTTCATATGGAAAAACAAAAAAACCCAGAATAGCTAAAACAATCCTGTACAATAAAAGATGCTCCAGAAGAATCTCCACACCTGATCTCAAGTTGTACTGTAGGGCGACAGTAATTAAAGCAGCATGGTATTGGCATAGCAATAGGATGGTTGATCAATGGAATCGAATCAAAGACATAGAAATAAATTCACACACATATGGATACTTGATTTTTGACAAAGAAGTTTAAATCTATTCAATGGAAAAAGGATAGTATCTTCAACAAATGGCCCTGGTATAACTGGATGTCTACATGTAGAAAAATGCAAGAAGACCCATATTTATCACGATGCACAAATCTCAGGTCCAAGTGAATTAAAGACAACATAAAACCAGAGACACTAAATCTGCTAGAAGAAAAAGTGGGGAAGAGCTGGAAGTCATTGGCACAGGAGACAACTTCCTGAACAGAACTCCAAGCCCAGGCCTTAAAGTCAACAATTAATAAATGGGACCTCATGAGGCCGAGAAGCTTCTGTAAGGCAGAAGACACTGCCAACAGAACAAAGCGACAGCGTACAGACTGGGAAGAGATCTTCACCAACACTACCTCTGACAAAGGTCTAATATCAAAATGTACAAAGAGCTCAAGAAATTAAACACCACTAAGGCAAGTAACCCAACCAAGAAATGGAGCTCAGAATTAAACAGAATTCTCAACAGAGCAATATTGAGTAGCTGAGAAACACTTAAAGAAATGCTCAACATTCTTATTCATTAGAGAAATGCAAATCAAAATGACTCTGAGATTCCATCTTACACCCATCAGAATGGCTAAGATCAAAAATTCAAGTGACAGCACATGCTGGCGAGGATGTGGAGAGAGAGGAACACTCCTTCATTGCTGGTGGGAGTGCAAACTTTTACAACCACTTTGGAAATCAATCTGACGCTTTCTCAGAAAACTGGGAATAGGGCTTCCTCAAGACCCAGCTATTCCACTCCTTGGAATAGACCCAAAAGATGCTCCACCACACAAAAAAGACATATGTTCAACCATGTTCAAAGCAGCCTTATTCGTAATAGCCAGAACCTGGAAACAGGCTAAATGTCGTTCAATTAAAGAATGGATTAAAAAAACTGTGGTACATTTACACTTTGGATACTATTCAGCTATTAAAAACAAAGAAATCCTGAAATTATGGGCAAATGGATGGAACTAGAAATGATCATACTGAGAGAATTAACCCAGACTCAAAAAGACTCATATGGTATACATTCATTTATAATTGGACACTAGCCCCAAAGGGATGTCCCATGGAAGTTTTTACTTACCAGGAGATTGGGATAGATGCAAGGACTTCCTATTTGGACTCTAGGTGAGAGAAGTATGGGAGAATGGTGAAATAGAAGGATCCAGAGGGTCCTAGAAACCTACAAAAAGAACATGACAGGCAGATCTGGACCCAGGGAGGTGTGCTCAAACTATTGCACCAAGGATACATGCAGTAAGCAATGAACCCATATTCAGATCTAGCCAATGGACAGGACATTCTCCACAGTTGTGTGGAGAGTGGGGACTGACTCTGATATGAATCCTGGTGCCCCATCTTTGACCACTTCACTTTGGTGGAAAGGCCTGGTGGCACTCAGAGAAAGGATAAGCAGGCTACCAGCATGAGACCATATGGTCGGGGAGGAGGTCCCTTCTGTCACAGACCTAGGGGAGGGGAATAGTGTGAAAGAAGAAGGGATGGAGGAAGTGAGGAAATGTAATCTGAATAAATTAATTAAATAAAAAATAAGTAATAAAGTAAAATCAAATGCTAAAATCAAATGAGAGAGAGAGAGAGAGAGAGAGAGAGAGAGAGAGAGAGAGAGAGAG
>OU015744.1:84459939-84473177 GCA_907169655.1 Acomys percivali
CTCTCTCTCTCTCTCTCTCTCTCTCTCTCTCTCTCTCTCTCTCTCTCCCTGCCCCCCTCTCTCTGGGCTCTGATATTTATACCCACTCTGAGTCCTTTAAATTAAATACCTGCAGCCTGCAAAGACCACACTCCTTTCTGAGTTGCACAAGGCTGTTATCTCTTGGCAAAGACTACACTCCTGAATGAGGTGATTATAGTTAACAGTTGTGGATAAACTAAGGCAGCCCCATATCTCATACTTGGGATTAAAACAAACATACATACATAACTAACTTTCACTACTTACATGTGTGTTTTATGTCCCTGCACATATATGGCTAGCCTGATTAGTTTTTTTTTTTATAAGCATACACTAGCTACAGTGATCTGGAAAGAAGAACCTTGGTTGAGAAAATGCTTCCATTAGATTGTCTGTAGGCAAGTTCATAGGGTATTCTCTTGACTAGTGACAGATATGGGAGGGCCCATCACACTATGGGCAGAGCCATTTCTGGGCAGATGGTCTTGAATGGTGTAAGAAAACAGACTGACAAGGCTTAGGAACCAACCTGGTAAATACATTCCCGCATGGCTTCTCTACTTCAGTTATTGCCTCCAGGTTCCTATACTGAGTTCTTGCTTTGGTTTCTTTCAATGACGTAAACCAAACAAACCATTTCCTCCATGGTGGTTTTTCACAAAAATGAAAAGCTAACTAAGAGAAAAATTAGTACGAGGATTGGGATACTGCTGTAAATATATGTTGTTTTGGGGGGTATTGTAGAATGAGTTTGGAACTTTCCCTGTCAAAAAACTTGATGGGCTATTTTGTGGGTGTTTGAAGTTTTAATAAGTGCTGAGAGGAGTGTTAAAATTTTGATTTTTCTTAGGCTGATTGTAACTGTGCCCTGATTCTTCTTTCTTGAAGTATGGAAACATTTATATATTTGTAGATATAAATAATTATATAATATATAGTTAATATTTTATAGAAGCAAACATTCAAAGTCTTTGGACTTTTAGAGAGACCTCAGAGTTTTAGAGTGACTGGATATTTTAGAGTAATTGAACCATTAAGGTGTTTGATTTTTATTTCAAGATTGGAAAGTTCAGGTTCATTATGTTTTATATTGTGATATCAATATTAGTAGGGCATTCTGAGGACAAACAAAAATGGAAATTTTATGGTTTAATAGTAGCATATTGTTAGGTCAAGTTGACAGAGACCAGTTGTTCTGATAAGTCTCTTGAAGAGTTGACACTGGCTAGAGATATCTGGGAGGAGAGACCTCAGCAGAGAAAAATGCTTCGATCATATTGGCCCATAGATAAGTCTGTAGGAGATTTTCTGAATTAATGATACTTTGGAGGGCTTAGTCTACCATGGCCAGTACCATGGTCAGTACTGCATGGAGTAAAAAAGCTGAGCAAGACAGTAGGCAGCATTCCTTTATGGCCTCTGCTTCATTTCCAGGCTCCATGCTCTTGCCTTAGAGTTCCTGCCTTCCTCAATGATGGAGGATAAGCTGTAAACCAAATAAATCATTTGCTCCTTGAGCTGCTGTTGGTCAGGGGATTTACCACTGTGATAGAAATATAAGACAGTCTATATTGTGATAGTTTGGATGAAAATGGTGCCCACCGCTTTCTCAGAAACCTAGGAATATAGCTTCCTCAAGAACCAGCTATTCCATTCCTTGTTCATAGCAGCCTTATTCATAATAGCCAGAACCTGGAAACAGCCTAAATGCCCCTCAGTTGAAGAATAGATAAAGAAACCGTGGTACATTTACACTGTGGAATACTACTCAGCTATTAAAAACAAGGAAATTCCGAAATTTGTGGACAAATGGATGGGACTAGAGATGGTTATCCTGAGTGAGTTAACTCAGAAGCAGAAAGACCCACATAGTATATACTCACTTATAATTGGGAACTAGCCCAAAAGGCATGTCCCACAAAAGTTTTCACTTACCAGGAGATTGAGATAGATGTGAGGACATCCTACTGAGACTCTAGGTAAGAGAAATATAGGAAATGGAGAAATAGAAGGATCCAGAGGGTCGAAGAAACCTACAAGAAGAACATCATTATGGGTGGATCGGGGCCCAGGGGGTCTGCTCAAACTATTGCACTAACCAAGGACAATACAATAGTAAACATCATACCCCTACTCTGATCTACCCAGTGGACAGGACATTCTCCACAGTTATGTGGAGAGCAGGGATTGACTTTGACATAAACTCTGGTGCCCCATATTTGACTACCTCCTCTTGGTGGGGAGGCCTGTTGGCACTCAAAGAAAGAATAAGCAGGCTACCAAGATGAGACTTGATAGTCTATGACCATATAGTGGGAGAGAAGAGAAATATGGTGAAAGTGGGAGGGAGGGAGGGAGGGAGGGAGGGAGGGAGCGAGGGAGGAATGGGAGGATACAAGTGATGGGATAATAATTGAGTTGTAATCTGAATAAATTAATAAAATTTTTTTAAAAATGAAAAAAAATGATGGCCATAGGGAGTGGCACTATTAGGAGGTGCAGCTTTGTTGAGATGGGTGTGGTTTTGTTGGAGGAACTGTGTCTCGGTTCACTTCCTGCTTCCTGCTGATCCAGATGTAGAACCCTCAGTTCCTTGTTCAGCAGCACATCTACCCGCACACTGCCACATTTCCTGCCATGACTATAATGGACTAAACCTCTGAGAGTGTAATCCAGACCCAATTAAATGTTTTTCTTTATAAGACTTGCTGTAGTGGTGATGGTGTCTCTTTACAGCAAAAAAACCACTAAGACATATATACATAATGTGCATTTGCATACACAATAAATATTGTATATGTATACTATATATATGCATGTTTGTGTATATAAAGAGCAGTTGGTGAATGAATTTTTAGATGCATTTTTGTCAAGACAGTGATCCTATACTACATTTTAATGGAATGATTCATTTTCAAAACTCACCTGAAGACTCTTTCCCATGTGTACTACATTAAAAAAGAAATCATTTAGGTGTTCACGTAAAAGTTGTTTAAAATATTTGTTTAAGTAGTGCTACCGCAGAATCTAGGGACCTCCTTATTTGTGTTTAAATTCCAATACCCCGTGGTTCTTCAAGCATTTTAAATTATATATAATATATTGAATATTGTATATATATGTATGTATGTATAACCAAAAGTCTCTCAGGAAAAGAAATATGACAAACCCTTTGCAGCAAGCATCCAACTTATATCTGCTAACAACTTCATTTTATGTGGATTGTGTCTGAAATGTGAAGAAACCTTGATGTTTGCTATGATGCTTGTTGAAAACTCTCATTAGACTGTATCTGTTATTTTCAAAGTTTGATCTAGATGAGAAGTTACCCAAGAATGTGATAGAGACACAGATTCCCAGACTTCACCTCAGGCCTCTGAATGCGCTGGTCTGGGTGGTGGTGGTGGTGATGGTGGTGGTGGTGGTGGTGGTGGTGGTGGTGGTGGTGGTGGTGTGGGGGTGGTGGTGGTGGTGTGGTGGTGGTGGAGGTTGTGATGGTGTAGTGGTGGTGGAGGTAGTGGTGGTGGTGGTGGTGTGGTGGTGGTGGAGGTGCTGGTGTTGGTGTTGGTGGTGATGATTCAATAAGTTTCCAAAAGCCTTCTACGTGATGTCAGAAGTCCACTTGATGCCTGATGCAGCACAGAATTGTGCTAATGGAGACTCTGTCACAAGGGAAATCTCTTGCTTTACAAGTCAGGATGGTGAAGAGAAAAGAAATTGTAGCATAGAATAAACTAGTAGGTAAATGCTATATTTTGCTCTTTCTGCAGCGGAGAAGATACTACCTGGATTGTTGTTCAAAACAGCAAAGGGTTGCAGAAATGGCTGATTTCTGAGAGGCACCCAATGTCCCCATTTTACAATAATGTGTTAAAAAGTATTCATTTTTAGATCCTCCAAGAAAGTCTCAATTATATTCCCATTTCAAAGACTTGAATACTGTATGATTTAGGTAAATTTCTGGATATGAGACACCTGTATAACGTCTTTTTATAATTTCTTGTGTGTGTATCCAGTAATTCACAGATCAGATATTCTATAATGTTGGCTATATGATAAAGAGCTGAGCCAGATGTGTTGCCTCAGGAGTCTGAAGCAGGAGATCACAGGTCCAAGTCCAGCCTGGACCACTGGAGACATTGTCTCAAAAATCTGAAAAATCAGACGTAAGGAAGTAGCTAAATAATGAAAACCACCATACTTGCCACATGACTTCTTTTTTGAAATAACTAGATTTTTGTTAAGATGGGGAAAAAAATCTTCCTTAATGGTGACAAGATGCTTTTTATGTCAGTGTTTGAAACCTTTAAACGAGGTTCATCCTCTAATACCTAATTTATTTAAAAAATTAATTTCTTGAATATGAAATGAATATATTTCACTGGAATGTAATGAAGCTGATGAGCACTCAAAAATTTCCCTCACTTTTTCTGTAATTGACTCTGGGATAGAGAACACTAGTTTATGGGACTTAATTATGTCATACTGGGTAAAATTGAGCTAGGGAGTAGACATCAAAGCAAGTCCTGAGGTATAAATGAAACTAAAATTAAATGAAATGATCTCTAACAGTGAGTGTCTTTGTGTCTAACAATGAATGTCTTTGTGTCTATATTGTAATAGTAATCCTAATGTTTGGTATGTATATGTCAGACACTGAAATATAAGTATTTATTCAGATTGCTCAGCCAGTATCCCTTTATAGTAATAAACATAAGCTATGGACCGTAGGAATGCTCCGAGAAAACATACATAGTTGAATGGACAACGAAAAAACAAAGGGGGTTGCTGTAGAGAAACAAGACATGTATTTTATAACTTTATTGAGAAAGTTGGCAATTTTGTAGTCTATTAAGGTTTTCTGGCATGCCATGAAGGGCATGCTGTGTTGGACCCATGCTGAAAATGTGGTTTATGGAGCACACTGCCCTAACCATCTTTACCTCGTTTGTCAGAGGAAGAGACAACATTCTGAAGGTCGTCCTTTTCTCCCAGTGTGATTATTTTTCATTTCACTAAAATCAGTTAATTTGGAGGAGAGTGCAAGCCTTTGAGAATGGGTTGCTTGCAGCCTCATCAGGCAATCAGACAGGAGATCAACACAGCTGTGGGGCCCACACCAGCTGGGGAGGTTCTCAGTGAAGGCCCTGTCAGGCACAGGAAAAGAAATCATGGCTGTCACATGGGCTGATACCAGCAAGATTTATTAATTTATTCCTCCAAGAGATCTCTAAAATCAGTGCCAGACACTCAAAGATGATAAATCAGTTGAATGTTAATGTGGATAGGAGTTTGGCTGTTCCTAAATTTCTTCCTTCAATGCAAAATATGATTTTCTTTGAAAACGGAGCACATCAAATCTACTCTTATTCCTATGAAACAACATATATGCCAGAGTGCCTATTATAATTTTGTGTATAATATATTTATTTGCATACAGAAATATGTATTTCTATTATACATTTAACTTTATTTATAGAATATATATAGGAAGCATACAGTATATTATGGGAAGAGATATTCAATACACAGAGTTCATGCTATAGCGCGCACCCTTTTAAGAGAAGCCTATTGGAGAGGCATGGCATTGTATGTACATGCTGAGAACACATGTCTCACAAGTTTATCCAGCTGTGGGTGCCTTCCTAGTCTATTTGCAACACAGGTGTTATGGTTGTTGGCAAAGCTATTATCACATTGAGGAGGGGAGCAATATGGACGAACGAAGTACAAGAAAATAAAAGTTGACCACATTGCTAAATAGCTGCTGCTTTCATTTCTAAATCCATTCTCCCCTCATGCCATCATCTCCTCAGGATCAATAAGCAGTGACTAGGTAAACAACAGAATGATGGGATTCTAGATTCCATATGTCAAGCCAGACAGTTTATCTTATCCTTCGAAGCTTACTATACTGGTGACCTTGCCCCAGCACTTGCCATCTGTCACTAAGGTAATTGGTCAAGAGGCAACCATTTTTTTTCTCATGAAATGAGCTGGCTCTTTTCATATTCTTAATCTTCTCTTTTATATATAATACCACTCAGGGATATGTACATTATTGCTTTGAGGAAAGGAAAAAATAAAGTCTTGACAGATACTGATATTTCCAGTGGAAGCAAAGGAGATGAGTCATATTGTTTCTTTAAAGGGGTCTTCATTAGTTTGAAAAATGATGTTTCCACTAGAAACTGACTGGACTAGATGAGGACAATGTTCATGAACAATGTTCTAGGCTCTACAAGAGGCTGTGGTGCCATGGCCAGACATGAAGATGCCATAGTGGGGCTGGTCGTGATGGTACACACCTTTAATCCCAGCACTCAGGAGGTAAAGGCAAGTAGGTCTTTGTGAGGTCAGCCTGGTGTAAATGAGGCCAGGACAGCCAGGGTTTGTTGCAAAGAGAAAACTTGTCTTGCAAAAAACAAAAACAAAAACAAAAACAAAAAACAAACAACAGCAACAAAGCAATACAAAAGGAAAGAAAAGAAAAAGATGCTTTGTCAGTGATCTAAGTGTGTGCAACGATGATTTCAATATGTAGGTGTGGTCTGTGCTCTCATCTGTGAATTTCAAATCCCACAGCTAGTGAGGAAGAGTTTCTGATAGCTTTGAGTGAGCTTTGCTTTATTCTAACAAGCAAGCATTTTGCATTAATCCCTTTTTTTAAATGATAAAGGATTAAGAAAGGAAGCTCCAGAAATCCCATAATATAAACCAGTCTTTCTCAGTCCTGGTACCATTGCCATTTTGAGCCAAATAATTTTTCTTTGGTAGGGGAAGAGGGCGCCTGTCTTGTGCATTGTACCCTGGAGAGCAGCATTCAGAGCCCCTTCTCATTAGATACAAAAGCCTAGTCCCAGTTGTGACAATCAAAATGGCTCTACATGTCCCAAAGTGTCTATAGGGTTAAAAAAAAAGTCTCTGCTTGAGAGCCATAAAAAGCAAAGCCACCAACAGTGTAGACAGAGACAGTCTCATTCCGATCATGTTGATGTCCTTTCCTGTTTTTCTGATCCTGGTAGAGAAAGTTTCCATGCTCTGCTGGATGATCATCATTTTTTTTCCTTGAAAATGACAGTTTCTCTTTTAATAAAGTTGTGGCTGTTGTGGCAAATTATCAGGCACAGAACGAATCAAGGGAAAGATCCAATAGAGACACAGAGCAAGACAAAAATTGGCTCATGGTGGATTAGGCTTAAAGCAAACAGAGATAGTCACTGAATCCTGGCCTCCAAAGTGGTGGTCCCAATGGACGCCATGTCTGCATCACAATAGTATGTAACACAGGTTGGTGATTTTTCTTGCAGGAAAGTAAGAATCCCATTGGAGTGAGGAAACAGCATAAAAATAAATGTGGTCTTAAAATTCAAAATTTACATTTTAGTAACTCTGAACTAAGGGAACTACATCAACTAATTATAGACTAAATTAATCTGTGTGAACCAATGTTATGTTTTTACACATTGGAGATTCTGATATTCAAAAACAACTGAAATTACTCAAACAAGAAGTTATGCTCATAAAGATAAATAAATGCATTGTCAGGACTTTGCTTCTTCCCAGCTTACAGTATTGTTTGTTACTGTTTTCATATCCCTTGTCTCCCACTTGCTGAGATGCTACTGACATGCAAAGTCAGACAAAATACATGTTAAGTCTTGAAACTTCATACTGATGAAGTTGCCAAGTAATACTCATAGGGCAGGCCGAGAAGGAATCAAAGTTCATCAGTGAAAATCTGAACTTTGAAAAGGAATTTATAACTTTAATTTCTATCCACTAGACCCAAACTTTAAAAATTGAGTTGAAATACCATAACATACAATGGAAGAAATTCTATAAGGACAAAAATAAGTAGTTAAGTGTGGACTGATATAATTCTGTGTTTATTTGGAGTATCAAGTATGGATTTGCTACACAGACATGACCTGTTTAATGTAACTCTTCAATAATAATTTCTGTGATAGCTATTTGTGGTTAGACAGTGAAAAATGGGATGCCAAGAACCACAAATGTTCGCCTATCAGATTGTGCGGGCATATTTTGCCTCTGTTTGGTTAGCCACTATATTTAAGCCACAAAGGTTAATATAACTCTCCTAATTATAGAATTTTGAAGCAATATAAACTTACAGAGATTTAAACACAATTTGAACAACATGGCACAGGTAGTATTAATAAATGTTTCCACATGGCCCTTTTCCCCACCCCTGTG
This sequence comes from Acomys percivali, assembly GCA_907169655.1. NCBI lineage: Eukaryota > Metazoa > Chordata > Mammalia > Rodentia > Muridae > Acomys > Acomys percivali. The sequence continues at coordinate 84,468,178 of OU015744.1, forward strand.
TCTTAGTATGATTATAGAAAACCTCATTTGAGTATAATTTGAATATCATCTGTTAACACACATTGAATATAAGGTCTTTTCCTCTTAGGGCTGACACAGTAGACTAATTGAGATTCCAAGTGAGCGAAGCAACATCCTATTCCTGCTGACAAAGTCAGGAGTTCATGTTGTGTACACTTTAACATTTTGCACGTGGGTCAGGCAGGTTCGAGTTCAAACAGACTGTCCTTCTGACCTTCTGTCTTCTCATCTCAAAGTTCGTCTGGCCTCTGTGAACTTTCTCCAACTAGACTGACCATTTTCTAACGTGATTAAAATTTAATTTTAAACGACTTTGGTTTCCCGAGCATGTTTGTGTCTTAGGCAGACTATTTTCTTAAAATAAGTTAGTAGAGAAGAAAAATAGGATGGGTGAAAACATTCCCCCAAAAGGAACCTAGGTGAAGGTTTGTACACCATTAAGAATGCAGCTACATAGTGGGGAGTGGGAGAGGGCCCATTCTCAGGGATGACTCTGGCCAGATGTAAGAGAAGTCCTGCAGATACTATCCATATACAATACAAAACCAGAAACTACAAAAATAGTAGAAAAAATAGTGTGACCTAGTAGGGGCTTTGTCATTTGCTTTCTTGATTTTCGTGGTGGGAAAGGGGAAGAGAGAAGAAATAAGCAGTGATTACATTGAAATCCCTCAAGTTGGAGCACAGAGTAGCTGGGAACACACTCCATGCTCTGTCGATCATCTCTGCATCCTATTGGACTTTCCTTCTTCATGTCTCTCATTGTATGGTGCCTGCTTCGATATGTTTAGGTCTCTGTGTTAGTATGTAATGTGACATTTCTTTCTCATCAGGACAAATGGGAACAACAGAAGGAAACAACAGATAAGGTTACTTTTCTTGTGCAGAGACAAAAATGGTAGATTCGGAAGCCCTTCTTCAAGAGAGCAGGAGACAATGTAGATTGTTTCTTAGAGCCACAGTTTCATCGTGTCTTTTTCATTGTCTCAGTGCTCTTAAACTAACAGAGTGTACTAGGTGACGTTTACTTATTTTTAAAACTGGAGCACGGGCACAGTGAGAGTGTCACTCTAGAGCTTCTTAATTGCACGTTTGTAGTAAGATTGTAAAGTGCAACAGCAGATCACTATAAACACTCACAGCTTTCTCCTTGTTCTTCTCCGCAGTCCCCACTCGACCGCCTTGCTTCTTTTGAAAAGGTCTTTTACCTTGTAGCGCCTATGTTCTTGTAATGACACATAAGGAGGTGTTTAAAAGTCTTTTTGAAGGTGGCATTACAAAGAGCGTAGCAGGCAGGGTTGATGGTGCTATTGATGTAACAAAGCCAGTAGCCAATTGTCCACACGGTATTGGGGATGCAGGGTGCACAGAAGGTATTGATGAGCACCATGACATTGTATGGTGCCCAGGTGATGATGAAAGCCAATAGAATAGCCAAGATTGTCCTGGTCACCTTCTTTTCCCGGGATGGAGGAGGCTTCTTTTTGGCAGGCTGCTTGGTCATCTTCACAATCTTGCGAGCTACAATGTTCTGCTTTTCATCCCCATCCTGACCTGATGACCCAACTAGTTCTACAGTGGTGCTTGTTGGGGTGCACACATCCCCCTTTTGGGTCTTGGTGACAATTTTGATGCACGTTTGCTTAGAGTTATCATCTTTGGAATGGCCCAGGGAAGTGGAAACTGTGTTTTCATCCTGGGTGATTTCATCATCTCTCATATTGGAGGCGACAGCACTGACAGAGGTGGAATCATTGGAGCTTTCCTTCTCTTCCCCCTGAACGCAGTTTTCAGTCACGCCATCCCGAGGAGCTTTGCCATTCTGGATTTTGTTTTGTTCCAGGCCACCATCACCACCGGACATGTTGTTGTTGTTCGGCTTCACAATTCTTCCTTGCACCAGACTCGGAGACACTGTGTCTTGGTTGGCCACGGGCTCCTTCTTTTCCTTCTTTATCCTACTCTTGCTTGCCCGGGATATATGCCAATACAGCACAGTCATGATGATGACAGGCAGATAGAAGGCTGCAATGGCAGTGCCAAAGGTGACGGCAGCATTGGAAAAGAACTGAATGTAACATTCCCCATCCTCCACAGTTCTCACCCCGACGATGAACTGCCAGAAGAGAATGGCTGGAGCCCAGAGGATGAAGGAAAGGACCCAGGCAGCTGCAATCATCATGCCTGCCATTTTTGTGGTCCTCTTAACTGGGTAGGTCAGAGGTTTTGTGACACAGAAGTACCTATCAAAGCTGATGATGAGCAGATTCATAACAGAGGCATTGCTGACAACATAGTCCAAGGCTAGCCAAAGGTCACATACTACAGGTCCCAAAGGCCAGTAGCCAATCACAGTGTAGAGGGTATACAAGTTCATAGAGAAAACACCTATGATGAGGTCAGCACAGGCCAGGCTGAACAAGAAGTAATTGTTGACAGTCTGAAGGTGGCGGTTGACTTTAATAGAAACCATGACCAAGATGTTCCCAATGATGGTCACCAGACTGAGGGATCCAGCCACAAGGACAATAAATACCACTTCAAATGTCTTGTAAGGACTGGTAATAGCCAAGCCATTGTTAGAGGAGTTCGTTGAGTTATTCATCTTGTGTTCAGCAATCAAACAGCCAAATAAACATTGAAACCTGCAGGGAAATAGAATGGAGTTAACAAATTCAATATAAACATTGTTTCCAAGCACATCGAATTGTTTCCTTTTGAAAAACTTCCCAGTCATTCTTCTGTATCTTGAATATATACCACACCCAGTTTGACCCACCCAAGAGGCAAAGAGTGTGGATGGGAGATTGAGGGTTTTTTTTTAATGCTTGACAATGAATCCAATCATACAATGTGTGCCTTCATATACAGATATGGGTATGTATCTGTCTATCTGCCTGTTTGTTTACATCACCAAATCTTTATAAGTTGACCTAACTAAACCAAATATACGGGAAACCTTTTTCAAAACAACCAGAAACTTCTGGATTTGAAATTTAAAAAATTAATAAACCAGTAAGAGTCAAAAATATTAAAACAGACCATAAAACTGAATGTGTGACTTTTATAGTCAGTAACACCGTTCTTCATGGCAGGTTGAGCCTGCTCCTTATTAATATCGATGATGTTAATGATGAAAAGGACATTATACTAGCCAATGCATCCAACCAAAGTAAATTTGTTTTTCTCAATTTTGTTTTAAAATTGTAATCCATCTTCATTTAGCACTAGAATTTTTAAAATTCCACACCTTATAAAAGAATCATCACTTACTATTGACACAACTGTACCAATTTTCCAGGTGTTTTCTTTGTTTTAAGTCACTATTAAAACTATTGCTTTACTCGTCTTTGACAAACCTTTCACTTTGCTGAAGAGGGAGCTATGGTCCAGAAAGTTGCAGAAAATGATACAGAATCCTTTTCAAGTTCATGATAGGCATGCTATGATTCTTTTCTTGCCTTTTCTTCTTTACAAGTCATATGAATTGCTTTTCAATAAAAAATAAGTTCAGCCTTCTCAGATGCATGCTTTCTCGGTGAGTATAAAGGGCTATAAAAGTCTCTGCAGTAGATTATATCATCTCTCTTGAAGAAAGAGGAAAGCTGAGATAATAAAAGAATTTAAGGGATTTCTTTATTACTAGGACAGTAAGCAAATAATTTATAACTAAAATCAGCACCCTAACTCAAACCTTGTTTAGATCATTTCCCTCTGCCTCGCTTCTGCTTTGAAGGCTTGCCCTTTATGAGAAACTACCGAGGAGCATCATAGTGATGCCCTATCTGCAGAGGCTGCTAGTTAAAACAGATTGTATAGTGAACCCAGGCCCCTTCTCCATGTTAAACACTGAAAACCCCATGGGATATGAACTACAGTTACTACTGCCACTCGGGAATTTTCAGAGATACCTTACTAGCCTGTGACAATACCAGTGTGAAAATGGAAAGCAGGCCATTTAGAAGCAAGTACAAGTTTTCTGAAGCAGGGACATCCTTTCTTCCAACAAGATGCACACATTGTGAAGGGATGTTCTTTTCCTCTGCCTCTTACTACATTTTTTATCCAAATTTCCGATGTCAATGAAGAGTAAGGTTTCGTCACAAGTGAAGAAAATGCTCACAATAGAGATGGCCCCAAAGCACTCGTATTCATATGGTAAATGTGTAATGTGGTATTCTACAACTTAATTTATAACAAGGTCCTGGGTATATTTTGGATGCATGAGAAGAAAACTTTTCTTCACCCAGTTTCTTTGTATACATAGCAAAGAGGAACCTACATTGTTCTGTGTCTTCTTCATAAAATTTTGGTACTTGTATCATTTAAAAAATCAGCTCTGTAATTCTGAGTTTGCTATTAAAATGAAATGAAATGTATTTTCTCTTTTTCTCAAGTTCTTTTCTCTTTTAGAGGTGTAGCAAGGATTAAAGTGGTATTATGTCCCTGAGTGCTAGTCTATAAAGGCTAAGCATGAAACATGTGCCATTAATATTTAAATCTGCCAGGCAGATGTAAATTGATCACCTCTCTTAACCGTTCATAGTACTTAACAAAAAGAATGTGTCAATGTGTGTTTGAGCTATGGATGAGTGGGAAGGTATGGGATAGACTAGAGTGGTAAAAGTAATAAGTTCTCATTATCAGTTATGGCAAATTGTTAACAACAATGGTATCAAGAATATCATCCAAAGGACAATTAGCATGTTTGAACACAATTACTCTCCAGAGCAAGTCCTTGGGTAGCTGGTGTTTTTATGGCACATATTGATCAAAGGATCAAAGAGTAAAATTCTAATCAGTAGCACTCTGTTCAGACTCTATTACAAATTAATAATCATCGCATATCTAAAAAGTACCCTCAGTCCCTGAAACCATGTGCAAACACCAATGACCCTCAAGTGTAAGCCTGGTATCCAGATGCCAAGTTGGGTCTGTACAAGAGTCTCCTGTCTGTAAGCCCAAGATCTGACACCCTC
>OU015744.1:84481064-84491868 GCA_907169655.1 Acomys percivali
ACACACACACACACACACACACACACACACACACACACACACACACAAAGCAGAGCTGGGTAAACCTACCAGTGGCCATAGCCCCTAAGAAGACTGACTTTTCCTTTTGGGGGGATCTTCAGCTTGGTTTAGGAAGTAAGGGAGTTCTTCCCTCATTTTTTGTTGAAATTTGGGGTGTCTTGGTCTTTCACATGGGTAGACCTTATCTTAGCTCCTGCTCTTTATGCTAGCTCTGTGTCTGCAGTTAAGGACATAACTTGTGAGCAGCTTGCCTCTGGCTTTTTCCTTGTTTGGTTGCTTTCAAAGCCCGTTGTAAAGCTGAAAGTTGATCATTTGACCTGCTTCACTGAATATTTTTCCTTTTATTCTTTTAGGTATTATTAGTTAAATAAAAAAAAAATGCACAGTAGGCTGACCTCTTTAAACAAGATCTAAACTAGTAAGGCACAGTGAGTGGCCTCTATTTAAATGGAGAAGTAGCTTGCTAGATTATAGAAATACCCCAAACAGGCACAGTGTGGGGCAGGGACAGTGAGCTCTGTCACAATGGTTGTCACAATTTCCAGCACATCCTAAAATTCCCAAAGCATGCATGGAAATAAAGGTATGAGAGTCATTGAGATAGCTGGCTCTTTGATTCTTTCTATGAACTGCACATAGCTTCTGACAAACCCTGCAGCAGATACTTCATAAGACTCAGTGGATTCATAGAACGCAAGCAATATTTTCATATGCTGCAGTTAAATGAATTTGAAAATTATGAATTGCTCTCAGTAAAGTACACATATATAAGGCTGAGAAAAAAAGCTATCATCAAAGATGCCTCTGATTATCTAGATTATGGTATGTGGACTTCAAATAGATTAAAAAAAATTAAGGTGACCAGAAATACTCCTGGGTTTTTCAAGCTTAAAGCAAAACAGCAAGAAAAAAATCTAAAATAGGTTAAGGGAAATCTTTTTAAATCTTTAATTTAGGGATAGGGTTGTAGATTGGTGTTACACTATTTTCCTAGTTTGTGCAAGAGCATGGAGACAGTAAAAATTAACAGAATAGGTAAATTTATTAAATAAAATTATTTAAAAATTGGTTTAGGTGCTTTCTAAAACATAAGGAAAGATTATGAAAAATATGAAGATCTGGAGTGGAATTGTAGAGAGTTGATAACACTGGTTTTTAAGACTGGTTGGACCAGAGCTTACAGGAGCCAAAGAGAATGGAATTTGCAGGTAGCCATGGAAATGGAGAGGAGGGTCCCTGGAATTAACCTCCCAGTAGAAGAGAAGAGGCCAGGAAATAAATGGATGCCATTCTCCATTCAGTTGTGGAGAACGTCCTGTCCATTGGCTACATCTGTGTTGGGGTTCGAAGTTTACTGCGCGTATTGTCCTTGGCTGGTGCCATAGTTTGAGCAGGACCCCTGGGTCCAGGTCTGACTTTCACACGAACTCTGGTGGCCCATATTTGACCATGTCTCCTGGATGGGGAGACCTGGTGGCACTCAGAGGAAGGATAATAGGTCACCAAGAAGAGACTTGATACCCTATGAACATATACAGGGGAGGAGGTCCCCCTCAGTCACAGACATAGGGGAGGGGAGTAAGGAGAAAATAGGAGGGAGGGGGGAATGGGAGGATACAAGGGATGGGATAACCATTGAGATGTAATATGAATAAATTAACAACATATATTTTTTAGAAAAAGAATGGATGCCATGGGGCTTAGATGTTAAGGAATAGGGAGTGTGAGAAACTCCTGAGGCTGCTATTAGGATGCAGAACATGAAGTAGGCAGAAAGTTAAAACCAAGTGACTTTAGGCTCCCTCTCTATGGTAGGCAAAGCTATTGAAAGTCAGATGCAGTAACAGGATGTGCCACTTACAAAACTAGTAACAAAAACTATCTCACTAGCAGGGTCTTCCATGGACTTTAACTCTTAGCAATGTATCTTCATTGCTTCTCTAGCCCAACAGCTCTGACTTGGATGAAAATCTGTAGTAACACTTCTATGACCCCAAATTGTAGTCAAGGTACCTGGACCCACTCAAACGTCATAACTTTCTGATATTCTTTTAGGGTAGGTCTTCTCATTGCTTAAAGTCATTAGCATGTTACAGATTCCAAGAAAAGCTGAAGGCTACAGGGGATTCAAACTTCATTCCACGCCCAAACCTTCAGACTCAATGCTTTAAAAACTGGCCATAGCTATGTCCGGGTTACAAGTATGAAGACAATTATTTCTCAGTTTTTAACATTGCAACTGTGTGGTAGGTCTGTTTGAGATGTCTCCATAATTTCCTCTCGTGTAGATAGTTTATTACTGATTTTCTTAAACTCTGGTAAATTTCATAGCTCAGGTCTATTCATTCCATTTCATAAAAAATTTCATGAAGTCAAGACCTCTCATATTCAGATAATCTCATTTATTACCCATCTCTGGGAAAGTCTACTTGGCTAGTAAGTGCTTTCTGTTTATTCACATTATCCATAAATGGATGCCTTCTTGTCTGATTACAGCAACACGCACATTGGGTTATCAGTGTAAACTTCTATTAGTTGTTTATCCTACATAAGACCAATGGATGCTTTCTGTTTGACCATCAATACATTCCTGTAGGATGATAGATCCTAAGCAATGTTATTAAGGATGGCAAATAATTTTCACGTGTAGGCTACACAATGAAAAGGAAATAAACACACAAAGGGGGAGACTCTAGGTAATCAATGATGTTTAGAGGCCAATGTAACAACTGGGTTAAATAAACAGATGGTGTGAACTAAGACACAGTCTTAGATGACCAGGTCATTGACCTGAGGATTTTCCTTTAACTTCAGGGCTTGTTGCTGCTGGGTAAAAGCGGCAGAATGAAATCTGGAGCACCTCCCTGCTGCCTTCCATTGTGTATGAAGCAGTCACTTGTCTGTCTTAACTGATAGCTGTGTCTTGTTTGGTTCTTCTTCTGGGATGCTTTCTCTCTGTCTCTCTCTCTGTCTCTCTCTCTCTGTCTCTCTCTCTCTCTGTATGTGTAAGCATAAGCATGTTTTATTCTTCTAATTTAAGACTCTGGGGACACTGATGTAGGAGAGGCTTTTATTTTAAAACTGTTTGAAAATAAAAATAAAACGCTTAGTTATGCAAGATGCCGTCTTCCTCAAGAATTCAAGAAGAGCGACAGTAGATACACTGTCCACCTACACTGCCTTTCCATTTCTCACACAGTTCTATTTGTTTTGAAACAGTTGTGTTGGTTCAAAAATTCAAGAAAAGCACAGGTGTCTGCGATGGTAGACTGCCTGCAACCTCATGTCGGAGATGCTGTTTCTTCTCTTGCTTTTGATTTCTATTCTCCACAGCAGTAAGGACTTCCGATTCCTGCACACCTTTATGCTCTTAAAGTTCTTAGGTTGCACTTTGACTTAGTTCTAGGTTCTACCTGGTGTCGGCAGAGGGGTCAGAGTGGCATTTCTCACGTTTTCCTGAGATCTGAATTTTTCCAAATAGCATTAACCTGTACTCTGAGTGCCTACAATGAGAAAACGGCTCCCTCTCTCTTGAATCTAAGTCATTTGGGTTTTGGTGGCCTCCCTGAAGAGGGCCCTTTTTCTGTGCCAGTTAGCTTTCTTTGTCTGGGTGCCTACCACTCCCCCAATACCCTGGCACCTCTCAGCTTCCTTCTGTGACCCTTCATCCATGCAGGGTTGAAAATGAGATTCAAATTGCTATCTGCATCTTCATTTCACTCTCAATATTGAAAACGTACAAGCAGAAACTAATTCTCCCAACTGTGCTGTGTATTTACCTACCAAACTCATTAAAAAGTGGCTTCAGCACAGGAGAAGGCGATCATATATTTGAGAAGGAAGGCAATTTAGTTGGCAAGCTCATTTGTGTATTCTCTGGAATGTCACAGCAAAGACTTGTCCTTGGGGTAAGGGTGTTCTCTCACTCAGTCTGCTCTCTCTGCTGTCTGCCTCTGCAATTAACTGACACCTCTGCACCAATGACTTCATTCTGAACTTATTTAGTGGACAGGCTCAAAATAGTCATCCAATGAATTACATCCTCTATTACAGACTCAGGCTAATCACGGCTGGAGCAGCTTTACAAGTAGAGAGCGGAGTCAAGGGAAGTCTCCTGGAGAGAATGTGTGGAAGAAATGGGGCATTTGCAAAGCGCAACGATTCCCATGGAAGTCTGAAATCCCAACAAAATTCGCAAAGAACAGATGAGAACAAACTCACCTGTGCGTATGTTTTGTGTTATAGAACAGAACCCAGTGCCAAAGTTTACCTAAATTTAGTCTCAACTAAAAAAATAAAATAAAATAAAAAGGTAAACTCTCTATGGATAATAGGACTTTTATTTGCTTACAAACTCTTTGCTTTTGGCCACTAACAATGATTGTAAATTCCTTTGTTTGCTTTATAGATTATAACATTGGAGAAACTAGTCAAAAGGAAAAGAAACTGAGTTAGAATCATTGAGAGCTGCTATATTTTTAGTCAAAAGCTGGGAAAAAATAGAATCATCATATCAAACTATTTTGCAGATCATATAATAAAATATTCTACATGTATGACATTTCAATTATCATAATTTGCCTTTGGTCTTTGACCATGATTCTTTGGAGCATATGTCATACATGTTTTCATATAACTTTTCTGTATCTTCAAAAAGACTTTCATTTGCCCAAATAGTCACTATTTAATAATAATTGTCTTTAGCTATTTGGTATACTTTATACTCAGAATTTCTTTACATGGGCTATAATAGAATAAAGCACGAGATCTCCAGAAAGGATTTTCCAAGTAGTTTACAATATGCCCTTGAGGTATTTTTTGAATAATTTGCAGTTTTCTCCTAAGTTTAAAAGCCTTTTCTGTCATCCACTAGGTATTTCTGTATATTTGTGTCTACCCGGACTTTCCACCATAGTCTATTGCTTTATATATCTATTTGTGTATCAGTTAACACTATTTTTCTATTGTATTATTAAAATATATTTAAAATTCTACTCATAATTTTTATTTACTGATGCGATCTGTGCTATCTTATTACATTTGTATGTTATTTTAATACAATGTTTTCTAAATATTTATCCTTATGAATTTCTATTGGGTTGTTTTATTTTAGTTGGTAATCATTATAGCTTTGCCCAATTGTGGTAAGAAATCTTCTCCACTCATGCAATGCTTCTCTCTGGTGTTTTATAATATATATACACATATTTACATAAATATGTATATATAATTATATATGCACATGTCTGTGTATAAATTTTTACTGATCTGCCTGTGCATCTATATTTTTATGTTTGTTTTTGTCTTACTGAGACTGCCCTTGCTTAGTCTTAGTTACACTATGAGCTGAGTCATGTTGCTCTGTTTCCAACTACTGTGTGCATACATACATATTCATAGAAACTACAGAGGCTATATTAATAAAATAAGATAAAATTAGCAATTTCACATGTACATATTAACAAATGAAAGCTACTGTCTTACATATGGCCACTTTCATACGTAAGTAATATATTAAGTAAAATATATCTATGTTAAATCTAGTAAAAGACTGGTGCAATACCTCTGTAGTCACTCTCTTACAAATTTATTCTACAACAAACAGAAAGTTTTATAATATAAATCACACAAAACATAAATCTGTGTGCCTCTCCTTTATTAAAAAATGAATCAATCTATATTCAACAGAGATCATAAAAGGTCTAATCCTGTTGCTACATAAATCTTTATCCCATAACTACTTTATGATACTTCTGACTTTTAAAATCCAATACATTTTATTTAATAATATATTACCAACAAAATAACCTAATGATTTTAACCATTATTTGCATAAAAAAGATCCTAAATGTGCATTTTTTTTGTTAGAAAGCAGTGAAAAAGAGATGGGAGGGGGAGATAAGTGGGAAGGTCATCACCCAACATGCAAACTTGAGTTCAAATCCCTGCAGCATGTGTAAAAGGTGGGCAATGTACCACACATCTGGAATCTTGGTGTCCCATGGAGAGATGGGAGGCAGAAACATGAGCATCACTTGACGGATGCAGACAGCTGTCCTAGCATCTATGCAGAGGTTACATCAAAGATAGCCTGTCTCAAAACAAACATAGTTTGTTCTCAGACTACCACACTCAGTGGCATGAGGACTCCTATTGGGACTTTAGGTGAGAGAAGCATGGGAGAATGGGGAAATAGAAGGATCCAGAGGGTCCTAGAAACCTACAAGAAGAACATTATAACACACGTCATTATGACACACTCAGTGGCATGAGGACTTGTATTACATTCACATAATATCCACTCAGCACACACACACACACACACACACACACACACACACACACACACACACACAGAGAGAGAGAGAGAGAGAGAGAGAGAGAGACAGAGACAGAGACAGAGACAGAGACAGAGACAGACAGACAGAAGGGAGAGGCAATATGGCAATATAAGGGATTCATGATTTAAAGTTTGAATAACCAAATAAATAAGTCCTTACAAAATGATAAATGTGTCTGATACAGTAGAACCCACCGACAGAAAAACCCCAACTAGAGCAAAAACATATCAGTGATTATATTTCAATGCAAGAGAAACAAACAAACAAAAAAATCCTTCTGTATGGACTAGCTACTGAATATCAGTAAGCAGGGTTACAAAACACATGGCCAATTCAAACCACCACTGATGTCTGAGTTCTGACACTGACTATAAAAGAAATGACAGCTTTATTTTTGCCTCAGTACATCTCCTGGTTCTTTCTAAGGTTTGTCATTTTGTGATGTGAGGTCAGGGACTACTGGTCAGATCAAAGGAGCAGGGACATTCAGAGAGCTGGACGTAGCATGCCGCAATGACAAGGTCTTGATTTCACCTTTCACAATTAATCTTCTGTATTGATATGGTATTGCAAGGGTCACTGGCTACTAAATCACCTTTAATCAAATCAGTGGAAGCTTGGTACACACATGTAAATACATATTTGCCCACACGCTTGCATATGTGAGCAACTGCACTGGAATTGGATTCATGAGTGTTCTCTTCCTTGCATTAATAAGTACGGTGTGGACAGTGCAGTGCCCCTTCTTAGTTTCTTCTTCAGTTTAAGACTGAGTCTTCCTTGTTAGAATTTTAAAATAAGTCCCAGAGCTGGTGACTTTGCAGCTTTTCTTGATTGACGATGTAGGTTCAAAATCACACTCTATCCTTTAAGAGATTTGTGCCTGAGCTGCCCCACACACCTCCGGGGCCCTAAACAAGCTAAGGCCAGGAAGAATAGCATTTTTGAGTCTCTAGAAAGAGCAGATGTGATTATGGGGGCTGCATTACTCTCCTCATTTTGTATGAAACAAGACAAATTGAGAAACTTGCTCTGTGCCAAATACTAAGGAATGGGTCTCAAATCTGGAATCTAGGGTGCCTTAGCAATACTTCTGGTCCTGAGTTTGTGACAACGTTCTCACCCGAAGAGGCACATCCTGTGCCTGTGTGCCCCCTGGTTCATTCTTTCTTACTCTCTGTAAAGATGGGTACAGGTTACACTGGTAAAAACTGCATGGCAACTGAGGGCATTTTAAATTCACCCCTTTCTATCGTGACTGTTGACAACCATGCCTAACCTCATGAGTCCACCTGGCAAATCCACGGCACTCAGGAGTTTAACCAAGTATGACCCTTGCTAATGCTGGAAACATGTTCCCCTGGATGCAGTTATCATTCAAGCTCCCTTGGATTTAAGTAAATGGGATTTCTCTTAATCATGCATCTGGGCCTCATCCAATCAGGGGAAGCCTTAAGAGCAAATGCTAAGGCATCCTTGCTAGTCACAGAAACTGTGTTCGATCAAATCCACATGAACACTGAACCATTTCTGCCAGGAAGAATACAGACTTATGTATGTTCAGAGAAGTTTCAAATTAAAAAGCATGACAACAACAACAACATGCTAGTCTTCACTTACCAGGAAGGTGGGTCAGAGGGGAAGACATCCTATTGGGACTTTAGGTGAGAGAAGCATGGGAGAATGGGGAAATAAAAGGATCCAGAGGGTCCTAGAAACCTACAAGAAGAACATTATGATGGGAGGATCTGGGCCCAGGGGTCCTGCTCAAACTATGGCACCAGCCAAGGACAATATAGGCAGTAAACTTCGAACCCCTACCCAGATCTAGCCGATGGACAGGACATTCTCCACCGTTGAGTGGAGAGTGGGGTCTGACTTTCACACAAACTCTGGTGCCCCATTTTTGTCCATGTCCCCTTGATGGGGAGGCCTGGTGGCATTCAGAGGAAGGATAGAAGGTTACCAAGAAGAGACTTGATTCCCTATGAGCATATACAGGGGGAGGAGGTCCCCCTTAGTTACAGACATAGAGGAGGTGAGTAGAGGGAAAGTGGGAGGGAGGGAGGAATGGGAAGATACAAGGGATGGGCTAACAATTGAGATGTAATATGAATAAATTAATAAAATATAATAAATAAATAAATAAATCATAACAATATCATAGTGCAATTTAACCTCATGTATCTACCTTTCCAAAGGGTTCCTGTGACTTCTTAATTAAGTAATATTCTAACTATAAATTGTATTAAATCACTCACTCAACAACTCTGAGCCTTTACTATATTTGCAGGTTTTTTGGTCCTGAAGTATATTATTAAAAGGAAAAGAGACATAAAAATGTATGGATAAGCTGGGTGTGGTGGCACAAGCCTTCTTAAAAATTTTATTTATATATTTATTTATTTTGTCATTCACTTTACATCCCAATCATAGCCCCCTCCCTCCTTCCTCCCAATCCCACCCTCCATCCTTCCTCCCCCATCCTTCCTTCTTTATTCCTCAGAAAAGCCCCCCATTCCCCCAGCTCATCAAATTGTACCTGGATGCTTTTCCTGTGGCCTGGGGAGGCAGCCTGGCTGTGAGGTAATGATCAAAAAGCAGGAAACCAAGTCCAAGTCAGAGACAGTTCCCACTCCCCTTACTAGGGCGCCTACATGAAGCCTGAGCTGCATATCAGCTGCATCTGTGTAGAAGACCTAGGTCCAGTCCATGCATGGTCCTTGGTTGGTGCTTCAGTCTCTGCAAGCCCCTCTGGGCCCTGGTTAGTTCCTTCTGTTGGTCTTCTTGTGAGGCTCCTATCACATCCAGGTCTGTCTATCCAGCTCCCACTTTTCTACAAGACTCTCCCCTCTTTGCCCAATGTTTGTGATCAGCTGCAGGGTGTAGCCTCTCAGAGGACAGCTGTGCAAGGTTCCTGTCTGTAAGCATAGCAGAATATTGCTAATAGTGTCAGGGGTTGACTTTCTCTCATGGAGTGGGTCTCCTTTAATCCCAGCACTCAGGGAGGCAGAGGCAGGCAGATCATGGTTGAGTTCAAGGCCTGTGTGATCTACAAAGCGAGTCCAGGACAGCTAAGGCTTCACAGAGAAACCTTATATTGAACAAACAAACAAATAAACCAAAAACCAAAATCAAACAAAGAAATGTGTCGATACAGAAGAAATAAATACCACATTACCAAGACAGGAAAATGCAACATGTGCATATATCTACATAATGGCAGAACCTGCACTTTAGTCACGGGGAGAAAAATATCCTGAGGATCAAGTTAGAAACTGAACCTTAATTGTGTACATACTGGGGTTCATGAAGACAAAGCTTTACTTCTCCAGGGATAAAGAAGACATACACCTTATCAAGGTCCAAAAAGAGTATTCTATGTGTCTCTGAGATATACAACAGGAAAAGTTCTGCAGTTAGAAAGAAGTGCCAGTAGTGACATTTTCTCCCTGGTTCTAATGAAGAAACAGGAAATGGTGGCATGGTTTCATTCTAGGAAACAGATGCTTGCTCGTATTCCTTACACAGAATCATCAAAATTGATTATGTACAAGATTCCATCAGATAGAAATGGAATCAGATTTCTATCAGCAAGAAAACGATGAAAGACTGATGCTCTGTGTAATTTGTCTGAAAACTCCTCAGGTTAGCTGCAGATGGTAGCTGAGAATGTTAACCTGAGTGTGTGTGGTGATGTGTGCAAATGGAACAAGGGAACTTCTGCACAATTTGCTGTAAAGATCAATATATCACTGAAGCACATACAGTACAGATCCCAGAAGCAGGCTCACATAAATGCCATTATTAACAGATCTTTGGCCAAGGATTTAAAAAAAAGGAAATCTTTTAACAAACAGAAACACAACAACTGGGCGTAGACTCTACACTTTGCATAAGAGTCAACGCAAAATAACTTATAGACCCAACATGACATGTAGAACTATGGAACCATTAAAGCAAACAGGAGAAAATGTATATGACATAGAGTATTTGGTGACTTTTCAATGTTACACTGAAGATCAATCCCATGAGAGAAATGATTGTGACCCAGAGGCCATTACAATTAAAAACTGTGCTATATGGAAGACACTATTAAGGTCTTCTTAGTACAGAGGGATTCTAGGTACAGAGAGGTGAAAATAATTGACAGTCAGAGAAGTACTACCCAGTTTAAGAAACTTGTATTTCATTCTAGAATCTCCTGGAATGAATGGGACTGGATGAGGTTTCTAAACAAGGAAGAACTCTGAACAAACTTGCCTTTTAACTGGATAACTGAAAAGTTGTGAATGGGATGATATTGAAGAGATAAAACCAGGGTCAGGAAGAATAGAACCCAACAATGATGCACACCAAAGAACATTTCTGCAATGATAAAGACAACCAATTACTACACACACACACACACACACACACACACACACACACACACACACACA
>OU015744.1:84491878-84505065 GCA_907169655.1 Acomys percivali
ACACACACACACACACACACACACACACACACACACACACACACACAAACACACAGACACACACACACAGACACAGACACAGACACACACACACACACACACACACACACACACACATGCACAATTTGAAGGAAGGTGGTAAATACCTGTGGATCTATTTTTGAAAGTAGGATTTAAATGCATAATGTTTTTCTTGTCCTAAGCTGTAACATCTGTGCACATTTTCTATGTGTTTTAAAATATGTGATAAATTTAGAAATTTATATAATTGTTGGGATTAGTGTTATCTAAAGTTCCTAAAGAAAGAAGAATTAAAATCTAAATGTAATAAAAATAAACTAGTAATTGGCATGACTATGATTTGATCAACTAACAATTAGCTTGTATTATTTAATTATCCTAAATAACCTGCAATGCCAATTTCAAGGTATTGGAAGTAAACCTTATATTAGAATTAAGTTGTATGGATACAATACCTTATATTAGAGTGGAAATGCATACATATATATATATACATATATATATTGCATGAAGAATAATCTTAAATTTGAATTCTATACCAATGTATCAAAATTAAACTTATTTTGCATCAATATACAAAATTCTACACAACTGAATTAAAAATAGCCTTATTTGTGAGTAACAATTATAGCCTTAAGTTGAGTAGATTCACTAATCTACTTTTTTTCTATCATCCCCATATATTTCTGTATCTCTTTTCTTTGTTTTCAACCCATATCTCCATACCTATGAAAGAAAAAAGAAAAGAGAGACATCTCTGAGTCCCACCTCATTTTCTCTCTGTATAAGACCAATAATATTCAATCTGTAACTGACTGTGAAAAATCAGTTGTGATAACTCACTACCTTCGGACCATGTCCCCTGAATGGGGAGGCCTGGTGGCACTGAGAGGAAGGATAGCAGGCTACCAAGAAGAGACTTGATACCCTATGAGCATATACAGGGGGAGGAAATACTCCTCAGTCACAGTCATAGGGGAGGGGAGTAAGGGGAAAATGGGAGGGAGGGAGGAATGGGAAGATACAAGGGATGGGATAACCATTGAGATGTAATATGAATAAATTAATAAAATAAAATTTTAAAAATAATTTTAAAATAAACAAACTAAATTAAAACTTAAAAAAAAAAGACCAATAATAACTTATAACAAACTCCCAATGAAAATAAGCATCTGTAGCCCAAGAGAGTTTTACAGATAGATGGGATGAGAGGGGTGGGGTAGGAGAGAGAGAGAGAGAGAGAGAGAGAGAGAGAGAGAGAGAGAGAGAGAGAGAGAGAGAGAGAGGGAGCGCACTGGACAAAGCACAGTTGGGAATGCTATGCTAATGAATCAAGGAATTTCCTGGGCATGTGTGCTGAAATGATCATGGTTTCCTGGAAATTCATTCTTTGGTATGCTTATGTTTGTGCACACAGTTTCTTCTCCTGTAATTGTCGTCACTAGCAGCTCAGCCGTTGCTCGGCTCTGCCCCTGTGGTGCATAAATACTTTCCTACCAACCTCGTATTCAGTAGTGTTCCTTGGAGAAAAGGGATTAGGAGACATGCACAGAAAGCATTACCGCTATGCTGGAATTGTATTAGTTAGGCTCCAATGATTACCAAAGGACTACTGATCCTCAGAGGAAGAGGAGGCTGGGGAATGGTAGGAACATACCTCAGAGAGAATGACTCCATGGTACCTATCAGATGTTAGAATTCTTTGTAAAGGACATTAAATTCCCAGTCATATAAGTAAGAAAGATCTTTGCAATAGTCTATCTCCAAATGTATTGTCTGAGAGGGAAGTCAGGTAGAGATCTTCTTTGGATTCTGGGCTCAATGGATGTCCACCATGGCACTGAGCTGCATCCGTTTTCCCTTGTCAAAGCCAACACTAGCACACACAGTTAAGCAAAGATTTAAAGGATTACCACAGAGAGGCAAGTGCACCATTCACATAGAGAACAAATAGACGGAGCTTCTCCAGAAGCAAACCTCTGTGAGAGCAATTATGGGAATGATTCAAGGCAAGCCAGTATCATGAGTAGAAGATCAGGCCCATTGTCCCTGGGCCAAGCTGACTCAGGCCTGGTTGAGAGCTCCATCTCTAAGTGAGCGGATAAGAGCTTCCTCTTTAAATACACGGATGTTTGGCCTACAAAGACATCCACAAGCTCACCATGGGCCCCTTCTGTCAACTCTACTGTACAGTCCCTAGTACTTGAGAATAGGCTTCTAATGTCTCCATTTTCTTTGCCCCTTCATATCCTCATGCAAAGGACATACATGATACCAGGGCTGAAGTCTCCAGCTGCACCTGGCTCATGTTGAACTATGTGTTACTTACATTACTCCTTCGAAGTCCCTTCTCTATTTGGCTCCTCAGGTTATAAGTGTGGTAAATAGCGCTGGGGAAATATTGCCTGAATTACATTGTATTATCATTATTGAATTAATTATCAAATGTCTGTCACACAGTAAGTACTATTAGCTTTTCATTAATTCCATTAATATTAATGATCTTAATATGTTCTCATTCATAATACAATAATACAACAAGTCCCTTCTCTCTTGAAATTCTGTTAAGGTATTGGCAAATTAAGCTTCTAAACATCTTCTATCTTACGCAATCTGATAGCCACCATTTCTTGACCTCCAATATAACACTCAGCCTAGAGATGTCATTAATATACATCTGCCCACTAACCTTGTCTACCTGCAGATTTCACATATACTTATTTCCCTTTCCACACTTTTTTCTAACAAGATAATTTCTCATCAACCTTCAGCATCTCACTCTGATGTACCTTCAAGAATGATTATTCTCATGGCTCTCTAGTCATTTCTTGTTTCCCCAAGGGAACAGAGATGGCCGTTATATCCTAGGCAATCTTTATGTGTGTTGACGCAGACATATCCTAACATATTTTTCCTCAGATCAGAGGAAGAACATTATTATCCACACCTGTACTCGAATCATCTTTCTCTGTCCACCATATGGTTGTGGAAGGAGATAATTTGTGCTACTTTATTTTGCTTGCCTTATTTATATCATTTGGCTCTTCTAGTATGAACACTAGTATCATTGGCTTTGTTTCAAACACAAGCAAACCTATAAATATGAAGCCAATAGGAAGAGATAAAACACATGAAATATTACAGCACTCCTATTAACATGGCAGAATCTGTCTTTTGATGTTACAGACTTTGTTTGGGGACAGAGAAAGGTTACATCTAAGTGTTGGAGAATGTGTACATGATGATTTTACTGTATTCGTTTTATTTTTATTCTATTGTCAATTAGTTTTCCAGTCTCAAAAATAAATCTTCCTTTCTGACACCTGGCCTGGCTCATGATACTCTGTTCCAATTATTCCCTGCTCTCTCTTCTTTCCTCTTACTCTGTCCTTCTGTATTGAGGTCTGCGACAGGGAGATTACAAATTTCTTCAACCACAAATAAAATTTCAGGTGTGTGGGAGGGTGGGGGTGGCAGCTGCACTATGGGTCACCCTCCACTGTTTGAGAGAAGAATGGAGGAAAGGTTAATCCTTGTAAACATAAACTGAGTGACCCACACATGTAAGCAGGAGACAAGGAAGTGAGTTCTAAGTCACCCAGGGCAGAAGCATTGCTAGAGTGCTCTTGATGGCATTTGTCTGACAGCTCAGCTTACACACTTACACTTGAGTAAAATGCTGTCTTCCATTGCTACCCACTCTTAGGGTCTTTAAAGCACAACCCTTGTCTTGTCCTGCTTAGTCCAATGTGCCAACAACCTGTAGATCATTTGACAAATTCTGCATTTTAAAAAATGTATCCCCAAAGTCCCCTCTCCTTTTCCCCTGAGTATTCATCCCCACTTTTGCCTCACCACCAGCCCATTCTTGCTGATTCTGCTCTCAAAGGCTACCATCTCTAATACATCTTCTTTCTTGGCTTTTCAATGAATTTCTAGCAGTTACTCATGCTGTTCTGCTGTTAAGCCACTAAAGAAAGAAAAATAAATGATACAAAGAATGACCCTTAAGATCTGGTTTGCTTAGTGTCCAAGCTTCTGTGAGGTCAGTGTTGTACTCTCCTGCATTGCACTCTCCCTTGGGTTCTTCTCTGGGGCAATGAAGATACTCTCAGGCCAGCTGCCTTCTATGATGAGCTTCTTCTGCCTAGGAAGCTTCCAGATGAACTTTTTTCTCCAAGTCTTCTTCAACTTGCTCTACTAAAAGCTGTTAATTCCTGCTCTTTTCAGTTGGAGCTCTGCAGACCCATGCAAACAGGCTTCCCTACATTTATTGGAGTTTGAAGAAGGCATTTCATCTTCTCTACTTAGCAGCATCTCCCAATGAAGGCATGTGATAGATGTTTACAGAATAAATGAATAGGTCAAGCTCTGGCTTAAAATGTACCAACCCATAGAGAAAGCCCATGCTAATCCTTTCAGTGAAAAAATAAACAAGAGTTTTGGGAAATACTAGAAAGCGCTTTCTGGTAGATGCAGTGACTACTTGGGTGACATAAGCATACGAAGCTATCCTACCCTATATCTTTTATTTGTGTGTGGCTCTCAAATATAAGAAATCAATGAAGATTTTAAGACAGGTGTTAAGGCAAACATTACTGTCACCACATCACTGATACCATTAGCCTTACTGTATTGCTATCTTTCCTTATTGGTGAAAAAAATTAGAAGCAACCTTAGAGAGCAATGGTTATTTTGGTCTAAAGTTTGAGATTTGGTTTATCATGATGGGGAAGTCATGGCTGCAGGACCTACACCCTACAAGAAAGGTCAAGACGCTAAGAGCCATGGATGAATGTGCTCAGCTCAAGGTCTCAGCTCACAGAACCACTGCTGAAGACATTTATTTAGGGCAGGGCTTCCTATTTCCTCTAAGCCAATCAGGATAGTCCCACAACATATACCCAATAGACATGTAATCTAGATACCCTTCTCAGGAGTGCTGGGACTCTCATCTACCAGGTAATTCAAGATCTATCCAGTTGACAGCCAGTGGTACCCAGAACACTCACCAGTGACACTATCGATATCATGATCAACAACGCCATCACTTCTGTCAGCAACTCAGATCTCACTCATCTTGGACTTTTCCTAGCGTCCAGCCAAATTAATTCAAAACTGAGGTACCAACTGACAGAGCAATCAACCACATTCTTTTCTGTTTCACAAGAAATTAAAGCTGAGAAAATGCTGTAGGGAATGGAATCATTGGCTTGGAAAAGCAGAGTTCTTGGCAAGGAGGAGACCATTGTGTCACTGATAGAAGCGGGAGAATAAATAATGGCAGCGCCACGGGCTGCTGTTTCTGGAAACAAGATGCATAAAGTAACAGGTGCTGTTATCCTCTAGTTTGGACAAAACAAGGCAGAGATTCAAAAGAAGAGAGAAGAGATGTGAGACAGCATTAACGTGAACACAGATGCCAGCAACTTTCCCTCAAGGTGGTCATCTAAGAGATTTTAAGGAAACAAACGATCTCTCATACATAAAGAAAATGAACTCCTTGCCTGGCTTTTTGTCTGTAAGTACATTTATGTGCGTCTGTACGATGGCCTTTATTGAACTTCAGCAGAAAGGCCAGGGGGAGCAGAGCCAGGCTGTTACCCCCCAAATGTCTGTTTTGGCCATTCCTCCAAGACTCAGCATGCATATGGTCCAAATATCAGATCAGTGCGTAACAAGTCTGTCAAAGCAGTCTGCCCTTTCTGCAGCCACGTAAACAAAGCTGCAGTTGTCAGAGAGCTATTTTTGTTCAGCCACTGTCAGAGAGTTCAGAGATTTTTTACCCCTGCCGACTCCCTATAGCCCTCCAGAGACTGAGAACAAGAATACAGATGCAGGAGAGTGGATGAGGGGAAAAAAGAAAGTGAAAAAAGAGAAAAAGGAGCAGATCTTGCAGTCTGTGAGGAATAGAATGTGTTCCTGGTTTGTCTTTTACTTTGAATGCAGCTCTTTATTAAAATAATAAAAGAAAGCTAGGAATTACCGCCTTTCTTCCTTCCTTCCTTCCTTCCTTCCTTCCTTCCTTCCTTCCTTCCTTCCTTCCTTCTTTCCTTGCTTGCGTCCCTCCATTCTTCCCTTCTGTTTCTTTTTCTTTTTCTCCATTTCAAGTAAATTGTCCTCTTGAGCATATTTTTATTCAACGGTCATCTTATAGCTATTATGCTCTATTATATTTTCACCAAAATCTTTCCATGTGCCATTAGGTTACCCACTTAAACTCCCTGAGCCAGTGGGTTCTAAATTACAAGCCACAAATGAAGGATTTATAATGTATGGGGTGGGGTTGGGCTGAGCGCAAGTCTGGGTTGGCTACTCTCTTAATTTGAGGCCAAGCCTCTTAATATCCATGAGGTTCAATTTCATCCTCTAGAAATAAAGAATTTTATCAACATGGTTAAAGGTCTAAGGTCTGCACATATTGATTCCTGTTTCTATGCTGGCAGGTCTCAGCACTTTGCTTGAAAATTGGTCTATTCTTCATTTAGTCCAAGTATTTAGTGCTTACTATTATCTGACAACAGTCTAAGATGATGAGGAAAAGAAGTAAGTAATTGTTGTCTAAGTTTGCCTATTATTTCCCCTGCATGTTTGGAAATTAGGGGAAGCTGAAAGGACATTGTATATACTCTAGCTCTTACTGAAGCATGATGGGAAATGTTGACATTGGGTTTTGGAACAAGCCATAGCTCTTAAGTAGACCATGATGAGACAGAGTGAGATAGATTTTAACTTCAAACTTACAAAGATGAAGGGGAACAGGAATTTCCTGCAGTGGCCTTGATCTATAGATACTGGGGAGAATACGGATCTTAAAAATTAAACTGTGAAAGGAAAAAACAGCATATAATTAAACTTTTATAATGCCTTTCACTTTACTGATTTGAAGATATTGTAAAGTCTCTACAAAAAATGTTAAAATGTATGTGTAGATTCCTTATATGCAAAATATATTCACTTAAATACTGCAAAAGCTCATGGGCACATAAAAACAGTGTAAGCAATTATAATAAATCTTTAAAATACAAAATATTTTTATATAAAAAATTAAACTGTGAAATAGAAAATTGTATTTAACCCACTAGGACAAAGTAGATGCTCATTTAATGCTTTGGAGAAAAGGAAAATCTGAAAAGAAATCAAACCACCAATTAATTTCCAAGACCATATTTGTTGACTGTGAAAGTGTTCAATATTTGATCTTAGCATTCCAAGAGAACCTCAGTATAATTGAAGAAGTAACAGGGCCAATATAACTCTGTGTATGCAGATGAACACTTAAGGAAAACATACACTTTGAACAGTTTAAAGGAAAAATAGAAATATCATAGAAATTGGTAAAATTTAAATAAATTCAAGAGAGACTTGACTAGTAAGGGAATTATGAACAGAGACATCAGGAAGAAAGTAGGGATGTAAAGATTTATTGACAAAGAAGACACACACACACACACACACACACACGCACACACACACGAACACAAAGAAATGGGCTGAAAACAAGGCTTGGAATTTGTTAAAGACTGAAGATTTGTGTCTCCCCTAAACTTATATGTTGAAGCCATAAGCCTAGGTGATGGTATTTGCATGGTGTTAGTCTGGGATGAATGCATGATGAGGGAAGGATGTTAATGTCTATGAGTTAGTGTTTTTCTTAAGACAGATTGGAACGGCTTATTTTTGCTCTCTCTTGCACATGAGGACTTGGGGAGGACTCTGCCTTCTGAAAGCCAGTAATAAACCCTTTACCTCCAGTGGCATTTGCTAGAATCTTGACCTTAGACTTCCTGACCTCCAGAACCATGAGAGAAATCCTTCCTTTTATACTTCCCAATCTTTTTAATTTTGAATCTCATCCTACAGCCAGTAGGAACTGGTTTTGAAAGAATGATCTGGTGTAGATAAGCTGAGAAGTAGTGTTACAGCAGGGTAATGTGCTAGGAGAACACATGATGGTAGCAGAGCCCCGAGAGAAGGGCTTAGGATCCCAGGAGGATAATGGCACACCTATTATAATATACAGTCAGAAGAGAGCACAGAGGGAAGCAAAGTAGGCGAAAGACCTAGCCCAGCAGGGCCTTAATCCTAGTGGTGAAATTGATGGGGAGGTTTTGGCATCATGTGAAAAATGCAAGGCAGGATGCTTTGTGAACTAGGGGCAAGGAAGTCTCAGGGCCATAACTGGATGAGCCACAAACCAGGACAGGGAAAGAAGAACTGAAGGCAATGTAGAGGGCTCAGGCCACACTGTAAAAAGGACCTGTATGACTCCAAACAAGAAACAACAAACTATAATGTCAAAGAAAGTATGCAGGAGTTGAGGAAACAGGACTTTTAATAGTTTCAGACCAGTGAGCGATAATTGTCTCAAAAATAAATATATAAATAAATAAATAAAAGATAATGGTGGGTGAACAAATCCTGAAGAACAACTCCTGACATTAGCCTTTGGCCTCCACACACAGGAGCATGTGCACACACATACACAGACACACGTGCACACACATGCACACATGCATACATGTCCACACAGATTAAGTTAAACTGATGTTCATTAAAGATAAGACATTAAACCTAATGACCAGGCCTCTTCTTTTCCAAATTCGTTTGATATAATGTGTGTGTGTGTGTGTGTGTGTGTGTGTGTGTGTGTGTGTGAGAGAGAGAGAGAGAGAGAGAGAGAGAGAGAGAGAGAGAGAGAGAGCTCACAGTGCACATAGAGACCAGAAGACAGTGTCAGGTGCCCTAGAGCTGGAGGTTAAAGCTGGGTCTCAGACTCAGGTCCTCTGGAAGAGCAGATGGTGCTCTAAACTGCTCAGCTGTATCTCCAGCCCCCACAGCAAGGCTTGGGAGATGGATGTGCATGGGATTATGTTGTGAAAGAGGGGCCATTGCAGGAAAATCATCAGAGTAACCATAGTTCTGGAGGAACAGCACCTCTCAGCTGTGAGTGTGAAGTCCAGCAGACAGGACAGATCAAACAGCAATGCACGGGACAGATGTTAAAACACACACACAAAAATGGAACAGCACCACAGGTCAACCCAGTCCCAATCTTTAGGATGGAGACCCTCATCTATGTCCAGAAGAATATATCTGCCATTGTCTTTAAATTTTTTTCATTTTTTTCAATTTTTCTCTATGTAACAAATTAAACCAGGTTCATTTTTATGTATCCAGAAATCAATAATTTGCATCGTTTTGAAACTGAACTCTGTTGCTTCTTTAACAAGGATTTTAAAAAACTTTTGCCTCCACTAGGATTCCAGTCATGTCTCTGAGTCTGTTGACCTGGTTGTCGAACTGCAAATTCCCCACTTGTTATCAACTCCCTGATGAAATACTAACGGATAAAAGGCCTTGCATCTCAGTGCAGAATCTTCAGAGGTCATTAGCTTATGCCCTGTGAATCAGCTTGTTGGATCAGGACTGTGCCCCCTACTGGAACCTCTCCTTCCTTTTCATGCTCTGCTCAGACAGAGATCCTGGAACACAGATGGGGTTCATTAGGCTCAGCAGAACAGGATATACAGTGCTCTTCCACGATGTCAGTCCCCAGAGTGCAAGGAGGCTTTGAACGATTTGTCCTCAGGAATTCCTCATCTTTCCTGGTCATTGCACATTTACCCCTCAACATGTTCTTGACCACAGCAGAGATCTACACAGGGAGATTGAGCCTGATGTCCAGATTGCCAGCATGCAAGCTAACAAACAAATTTTTTCATCTTATAAAATATTGAAGCAACATTTTTCCTTTACAAAATTTCACCCTTAAAAACTTTTCAAGAAATGTTCACACTGCTGCTATAGGCACATCAATAAATCATTTTGGTATCTAGATTTAAGTTCAACTCAAAATACAGTTAACATCTTTTCTCCCTGCTGAATATGATTGCAAGTATCTGCAATTTCAGCACTGGTAATGGAGATGCAAAAGAAACTCTGTGGATTTGAGATTAGCATGGGCTAGACAGTGAGTTCATGTCCAGCCTGGGCTACATAGTGAAATCCTGAAAAACAAACACTGAAAAGGAAAGATACTTTTCCATATTCTGGTAGGTACACACACACACACATACACCGATATATGTACACATCTTTCTATATGAGCAAAATACATTATAAATTAAGTATATATGCTACTCTTCATGAAAAAAGATAACTTCAGAAGATTTTACAGAATTGTGTCCGAATTAATTAAGTTATAATACTTGTTTTTCTGGGAAAAAGTTGAATTTTCAAGAGGCTGAAAGACTAGGAGATATGAAATATTGTGCAGTTGTATTCTCATTTCTATTTTACGTAGTGTTTATCTTCTTACTCAAAATAATTTCAAAAATGGAAAAGGAAAATTCTAATGACTCAAAATGTAGGAATTTATGAAGCAGTAAAAGTTAAACTTGGTAAGTAGCATGTCCTGCATCCATTTGTTTCATTAGGTACAAGCATGACTGCTAACGTAAGTCCACTGTTGTAGCAGTCTCACAACAAGCAAAGCATCAATAAGAAAGCATAAAGTCTGCAACACCAACAGAGCCGATGTCAAACAGAATACTTTCTGAAGTTGAATGCTTTTTAACAAAATAAGCTCAATTTTTCCTTCCTATTTTGTCAAAGACAAACATTTCAGAGATAGTGACTCAAACCACGTCTTCTGTGCTCGTGTCTCCTTTTGCGGGAATCAAATATTCTCCTTCCCTTTCTAGCTTATGGTAGAGTTTCCATCATAGGAAAATGTGAGGACAAAGCGATAGCATCCCAGTTCCACTTCCCCTCACTGCAGAAGGGGAGGGGAGGCATCACACTCACACTTTTCCGTGTCTT
Source organism: Acomys percivali (assembly GCA_907169655.1). Lineage (NCBI taxonomy): Eukaryota > Metazoa > Chordata > Mammalia > Rodentia > Muridae > Acomys > Acomys percivali. The sequence goes on from OU015744.1 coordinate 84,502,724, forward strand.
TTGGTAAAATAGAAGGTTTTGGTTGTTTTGTTTTGTTTTGTTTTGTTTTGACACTTGTTTCCCTCTTGTTCTTTTAAATTGTCGTGCATTAATTGTACAAAGTAGTGGATCCACTGTGACATTTCCACACTGTATGTAATACACAGTGATCATATTTACTTCCTCTTTTGCCCAGCTCCTCTGCCCCTTACTCTTTCACGACCTTACAAGTTTCTTCCTTTAGCTTTGTGTCAACAGTTTGCTCCCAAAATTCTGTATTTGAGAAAAAACATGGAACATGTGTTTCTAAGTATGGTTTATTCCACCACATGTGGTCTCTCTTTGCACATGAAAGGCTTTTTCTGTGGTAGCCCAGTCTTTTTATCAGTCACTAAATCTAGCTTTCCTGGTATTATGTCCATCACGAGGCCCTCTCAAGGTCTCCGGTACTCGCAAGGCTTTATTCTACCTAGAAAGCCATTTGTTAAAATGTATGCTACTATGATTCAGAAAATTAAGAAAGCTAAGTTAGGCGGCTGACAGCTTTAGTTACTTAACCCATGGTATTTCGGATTTGAGGTGGTGTTGGTTATTCCACCCGTCAGAAAGTGAGGCGAGGAAACGGAGAGGATCATGGGAAGCAGAGAGAGTGGGCCCATCTCTGCCTGGGGCACAGCCTTGGATGGAGAGCTCTCTCAGCAGCAGCGTATAAACGAAGTGTTCACTCTCCCTTCATTCTCCCAGGGTTTCGTGGCTTCTTTCCTGCTGGAAATGGAAGCAGGCATTCGCACTGTCCTTTAGGAGACTGGACACAGAATGAGGAAGTATTTTAACAGTGTGACTAGTTTCCTATTTTCTGGTATTTTGCAGGCACGCAGTTGTGGACTGTTTGGCTCTGGACTCTTAAGCTTCCATGCCTGACAAAGGACCATAGCATAAAGGTTTCAGACCCAGGCATCCTGTGGTCGCGGAATGCTGCCCTTTGACTCATTCCTCATCATGCACTAAGTCCGCAAGCATAAGGACAAGCCGAAGCAAACGTGTTCTATTAAATGACTACAATATGCAAAAACATTTTGTATGGAGGCTACTTTTGAATTTCCTTTTAAAAATTCATCAGAATGTACACATACACTTATTTTTTTAAGGAAGTGCAATTAACTAATAATAAAATTTTCGAAAATTATATTCTAATAAAAAACATCATACTCCTAGAATTTGCTTTTCGTCTACTGGTGTACCTGGGGAAGAATTATTCAGCAGAGCCTCTCATGAATATATATAAAACCCAGCAGGAAATAGACAAAATTTCAAAACAAGATTGTTCTGCAAACAAAATCTAATTCATCAGTGATTGAACATCATATAGATTCAACCAGAGAGTGCAGTGGGAAAGGAAATGACAAGACATAAATGCCTCTGAGAGGAAAGCTTGATTCTGTCACAGAATTTGGAACCTACTAGAGGGTCTGAATAGACTTAAGCTTTAGCAGAAGTCAGTGCAAGCCTGTGTATGCATCACAGGGTACGTCTTTCACCAAAACACTGCTCTAGAGGATGCCTGAGGTTCCCAGCAGCTCGAGTAAAATAGGGCTAAGGTCTCTGCTTAACCAACGCACACTTCCAAATAGCAACACAGGAACCATAGCTGGTCAGAACCACCTGAACTCTTGGCCATGAGTTCTGCCTGGCCGTGAGTGTGCCCCATTGCTTTGATCAGGTCCTTTCTTTGTCCATCAGTCTTAAAAACAAAAGAACTGAAATCCTAACCTTAGCTCTTATAAGTAAAATGTCTTCTCTTTTCATGGACCCCTCCACCAGCTCAGGCTAAACTTTTGGCTGCTAGAGGCCTTGCACAAGCTCTCTGGAGAACTAATGTCAGTTTGCTTCAGGGCCGTGACATCTGGTAGACTCCAGAGCTGGTCCTTTGCATAGAATGACAACTTTGAGCAGACTTGGTCAGTTTAAGAAGGAACGCAAAGCCACTCAGTTGTTTTAAGAAGGAGCTTGAAGTTGGAAGGGAAGAGTGTTAGTGGGCATGGGCAGGGATGGAGGAAAGGGAGCAGAGCTGCGGCTGATCAAAACACATAGCACTCATGCTTGAAGTTCTCAAGTATGAAAAATCACAGACATCTCCTCAAGATTTTAGAAGCTGTGGCTGTGCTCTGTGCAGGTACCCACCCTCTGCCTCAGTGTCACCATGGCTGCACTGCTTCCCAGGTACCCACCCTCTGCCTCAGTGTCACCACGGATGCACTACTTCCCAGGTACCCATTCTCTGCCTCAGTGTCACCACGACTGCACTGATTCCCAGGTACCCACCCTCTGCCTCAGTGTCACCACGGCTGCACTGCTTCCCAGGT
>OU015744.1:84505075-84520991 GCA_907169655.1 Acomys percivali
TTTTTTTTCCTTCCACACTGAAAGAAAGTCAGTGAAATTCCTACTCTTTCAGAAGAAAATCACGTATCTTTATTCAGTTTCCTCCACCACCATTAAACCAAAGGTTCAGTTTGACATTTGAATATGAAGGAAAAAAATAGTAAGCACACTTAATAGGACTGGGTTTGAAGGGAGAGAGCAGGGTGTGTGCTCCTCCAGCCTTCGCACTCGTTTGTCCTCAGCTTCTGCCTCACAAATGACTTAGGCAATGTCTCCGCTGCGTGCAGCTGCTAGGAACTCACCTCACCCTTGGCTTTCTCAGTGTACACTTTATTCTCCACTTCTGAAATCTGTGGAATGGAAAGATGTGGACATTGCAATCTGCTGTCACATGTAAGTGCAGCTTCCACACTTGCGCTGAGGTGCTTTCCTGATACCTTGTTCGTCAACCAACCTCTCCATCCCATTGGTGACCAGCATGGACCTGCTGACTTGACCGATCTGGCGTCACTTGCTTGAAAGTGAACTCCAGTATCAATAATATACTTTTCGCTATTCCTCCACTTGCGATTCTTTTTGTTTGTCCTGGGCAGAGGAGCACGGCTCCTTTAAAATGTATGCATTGGGACTTATTTTATGTTGAAATCAACACAGCAGCAGTACATGCACACTTATTTATATAATTGTATTAATTTTTGTGGTGTGGATGAATTGGCAAGGTCTTTTTGCTTTTGACAGAAGAATGCCATGCATTTATATTAGTTTTTTAAAAAAGTCAGGAAGTCAGGGAAAAAAAAGAGAAGAAGGTGAAAGGAGAATATCAAGAGATGAAAGAAACTTGAGAGAGTTCCCGGTACGCATCTAAGAGAAGACAACAGGGTGCTAAGGGCGGGGAGGTGGAGGGAGGACAGGCACAGATAGGTGGGCTATTATTATTCATGTGTCAGAGTCTTTCCAACAGCATGTCCAGGTCTCCAGGGCACAACACAAGGCTCACCTCCCAGCTACCCTTCCAGGTGTTTATGAGAGGTAAAGGTTCCACCAAGCATCCCTGAGAGGCCCTGCTTAGGAGCACACAGCTAAAGCTAATGAGTACCACCACCAATGTCCACTGACAAGGTGGCAGCATGTTGAGAGCTGCAGGCTGTTTACTTCCTGTCTACACTAGAAGGGCATTGAACAGTGTAGAGTCTCTTCCCATCCCCACGGCTTCCGTATTTCTGCCTCAGTAGATTTTGATTCTTTTCCTTCCAGTGCAACATTGGAAAAAAATGAAAGAACAACATTCCTTTCTCCTTACACAGTCTCCAGGATGAAAGCACAGGGACTTTTTCCTCCCCGATGCTGACACAGATGGAGCGGTCATGTCTGATACCCTGACTAGTCTATCACGGGATTTCTTCTCTGACCTCATCCAAGATGGGACCCTCTTAATTTACCTCCCAGCTGACTCATCCCCAGCAGGACATAAATGCACTGCTCATGAAAATTTCCCATGTTCCTCTGCAAAAATAGAAAAAAAGAGTAAATGACACTAGTGTAGGTTGTTTCAAAACAGCCACAGTAAGTCATTATTTATCCAAATTAGATAATCAATTGGTAAAATTCACTTATTGTATTAAATAGGTCTAAAGCATGTCAATTTTTAGGTTTATTTTCTTAGTGAATTGGATGGAACTTTTTGAACTGATAAACTGTTCAAGTAATTGGTGGTATTAGTTCAATATGATGTGGTTCCAGACTGGAAGATATTTTATTCATATAAACAAACATGCAGAGATGTCATAATATTTTATTAATTTTCTAAAGTTATATAGCACATCTACTATGTTCAATATGAGAAAACAAAAAATAAATAAAGCTGCTAAGTGAACAAAAGATGAACAGACTTCCTATGCCTTACCACTATACAGAGCTATGTGGTCCTGGCATTTGTCTTGTGACTTTGTCACATACATATGACTTTCCCTGGTGGTTCTTCATTTGTTATGGATCTTAACTCATTCCTCAGATGTCTCTGAGGAAGAGTCAACAAAAAAAATGCAATATTTTCACAATGTTAAAGACGCCACTGCCCAGCAAGCAGATATACCTATCTTGTTTCTCTGACTTACTTGATTATCAGTTTGTTGAATGCTTTCAGTTCATTTGTGGGCGCGTTGAATCATTAAGTCAGCAACCTGCCAAAACCTGCCTCCTGAGCCTTGGGTCCCCAAGTTACTAGAGCTATTTTTGGAAAAAAGCACAACAGTAACCAAACAGTACGATTGCCTTTTGTGTTCACAGAAGCAGGGCTGTGTGTAAAGGTAGGCTGGCAGGACTCAGACGTGCCACTGTCACCCGCATTCTCCTTCCCTGGGTGAGCCTCACCCTACTTGACTGCCTACCAGACCCAAAGTGAAGTGCCATGCTCATCCTCTGTCTACATAAGCAGCCACACTTGGTGTCAACACAGACCACAGCATCCTCATCCTCCCTGGGTGCTGCAAAGACTTGGAAGAGGGCAACCTCCCAGCTTCCTTGAACAGTAGGCACCAGAGCCATCCCCACATTGCTTTAACTGCAGGGTCCAAGTGGTTCTTCTGCAGTGACCACTGAGGGGTCAGTGGGAAGGGAGGTCATCACTCAGCTCCTTAACTACACTTTCTGGTAAATCTAAGTAAGATGATAACAATAAAAAGAAAATAACTTTCAAAGGGTTCCATTTTCTGTTTTCTGGCTTTATTGATCTCTTACTTTAGTTCACATTTTAAAGAAATCCTCTTAGGAAATAACAACGGAGCCATAGGCGAAGGGATTTGGGTTGGGGTGAGTGCATTTACAATTGCCATTTCTTTAACAATAAAAGGCAACATCGTGATGTTCTGATAATAGGAAAATGAGGATACAAGTAATTTTTAAACCTTCTGGGAATGGGGGATTGGGAAGGTGGATGCTATGGGGGAGATTTCCCATCTCCCTTTGTTCCCAACAGGCCCACGGACATTCTATTTTATATATTGGTAATGGAAGATTCAGAAACCAGATCTATTTCCAATCTGGGCTTCTTGTTGCTATCTATATGCTTTAATCTTAGGTCAGAGTGAAGTTTTTTTTTTCTAGATGACTAAGAGTTGGCATTTCTCCTTAAATGGTACATTTATATTAAAGTTCATCTTGCAAATAGCTCAGAGAGAAAAGAATGAGTATGTAAAACAGAAAGCAAAGAAAACCAAAGAATTCAAACCAAGAGGATACAGGTTAATTTGTTCTCTTTCTCCTCATATAAAAGCCACAGGTTATAAGTCTATGCTACTCCACAGACTTGAAACACATTCTGCACTTGCATGGAACCATCCTCCTTACTTGTTCAACACTGTAAATGCTCCTCCTGGTGCTGCAACAAGTCAGATGAAGTGAGTTCTCTTTTCCCCCTTTCACCTCCTTCCACGTGATGATAAAAGAAGAACGTCAACATCAAACAGCAGTATCTTGACGGTAGGTTTCTCAGACCCCAAACTCTGAGAAGCTAATGTCTATGGATTATAAATGCCACATCCAGTGGTATTCTGTTGTAACCACACACTGTGGACTATGGTGTGTATGCTGTTGTCCGTGGATCTGTGTCACACCCAATTCATGGGTAGATTTGGATGAGTAGGATGTTGAGTGGGACATAAAAATAGGACATCTTCTAGTTTACTCTTGTATTGAAGTTTTTTCCCCAGCTTGGATAATCATAAATAGCCAGATCAAGAATAGGAGACTTAGGCCAGAAATGCTCCGAAGCAGCAAAGAAATGTCAAGTTGAAACCTCAACGGAATAATTAAAATACTGTTTTCATCACATTATTATCACTTACACCAGCATGTTTCACAAAACCTGAACTTATTAATGTATCAACATGACAGAGGCACAAAATATCATGACTCATGAAGGAAACCATCAGGATATCACGTTTAGAATTCCATCCATAAGAAGTTAACAGGGAAGCTGAGTTTTTTTTTCCTCAAAAGATGTTGAAGAAAACATGGATACTTAATAATAGTCTTTGGTAGCCAGATGGAAATGGAGATCAGCTGAGCGAGAGGAGAAACTGTGAAAATAGCTCATCCTGGGGTCTCTCTACCTGTGCAAATAATTAGCATCCATCTAAATGAAAATTATCCTTGAGATCAAGACCTGCTCTATTTAAGTTAATGTGCCAGAAAGGTGGGGAAAACAATTGAAGCAGCCAGTGAGAAAGCTATTAGTGAAATGAGAGTCTAGCTAAACCCTTTTTTCTATAGAATAAATGCATAGTACATTTATAGAATTTATAAAACTTGGTGCTGTGAAGATTCAAATACACCACCACTTATTGTACATTCCAGAATGTTACAAAACATTCATTCATAGTTTTACCCAATATAAATTGTCTCTTTTTCCAGGACTATCAATTAACTATTGTATATTCTTGAATGGAAAAAATATATATGGGCAAAGGAAGCAGTGTGAATTGCTAAGAAAGGGCAGCAGAAACTAAGGCCCTGATGGCATCCTTCCAGCACTCTCCATGATTCCCAGACACCACCCATTCTACCTTGTGAATATTCGACTTCTAAACTTTATTTTTATCCTTGCACTTTCATCCTTTGCACTGAACTAATTTCCTATACAACCTACAGCACAGCTCTCTAAGAATGGCATGTGACAGTCCAGCAAGCAAGCTGTAGTGCCCAGGGTACTGCTCAGCAGAGGGCATTACTACCCTTCATTAAACGGAAAAGTCGTGGAAGGGCGCTGAACTCTCTGGCAGCATTGGATGATGGATCTGTAGCCATCCACATCTCACTATAGCTATTATGAGCTATAGTATAGCTCAGTGATTTAGCTGAAGACACAATGAGTTCTCCCCCACCTAAGCATCCTCTTTTCCACTGGCCATCATCTGGTGCATCTTATGGGTTGACTTTAATGGATCTGCTGAAAGGAAGGAACACTCATAGCACAGTCTACACTGCCTACACACATGAAGACCAGGCACATCAGAAGAGTGAGAGAGAAGTAGACCCCAAACAGCTTTCTTTTCTGCTGATGTTTACTTTTCCCCTGTAGTTTAGTCTTCTTTCATGTCTGTGACTCCATGAGCTCATTGCTCATAGAAACAAAACAAAGAGAAATTCTGATGAGGAAACTTCCAAAAATAAGCACGAAACAGGCAAGAGTCAAGACAAGAAACTGCATCAATAGGTCCCGGATAATGGAAATTCAAAGGAACCATGCAGAAAGACATGTAACATGGAGAGGGAAACTGATGTCATTACGGGATCAACTACATCATTCGACCCTAAACATGGTAATGCAAATACACAATTGTGAAAGGGACTTCACATCATGCTAAACATATGTACCAGTTTTATCTGCCTAGAAAATAGGTCACCAAGGTTTTAATAGTGACATCTCTTTCCATCTAATAAAAATTGTTACCCTTGCATCGTATTGCTCTGGTAGCTTGTTAAAGTGCCAGCTCATGGTCTGTACTGCCTCAAAAACAAACAAAAAACAAAAACCTACTAATCTGACTGATAAAAACAAGTGAGCCTTAGAAGCTGTATTTGGGGGAAAAGTCACTCTTCTACCTTGATTTGTTGTTTGTTCTGCAGTTGATCAGCTCAGTTCTGACACGGGCTTCCCTGTCAGCATGACAGTGGCACAGCCAAAAAAACATGGAGCTGGGGAAAGGCATCCACTGCTTTGATTCATTCTTCACTTGAAACAAATTTCTAGCCTTTACCTTAGTCTGTCTTTTTCATATACTTACCCCAAGAAGAACACCTAAATAGAAATGAGCCAACATTCACTACAGCATCCTTGGCAGCACCATGCTGTCTCTCTAACTTTGTTTGTCTATCTTAAAAATCTTGATTACTTCTGGTAATTTATGCACAAGACACATTCTCTGGAGCAGAGTTTAAACTTTTGTGTACCATGTCTGTTTCAGCCATTGCCTGTGATTGTATACACACTATAACTAAGTGATGCAAGGATTTTACTAAATATTGGTCCAATGACAGGAAAAACAAATGAAACTTCCTGCACAACTAAGATATTCATAATCTTGAGAAGCAATCACAGGAAACGAATTTGCCATAAAAACTATCTATACTCTTTTGGGTACATTTTGCTGGGTTGTTGTAAAGAACAGCTGGTGACCTGTGCTGGGATGTCTGAGAGGTTCGTTTGGCAGTACCACAAAGATGGTAAGAAGGATGGAGACAAGGAGACGGGAGCTCATTGTCAGGACAGTCATGTGACAATTATACTGAAATGAAACAAACAAACTAAAATGTAACTGCTCTGAAATCTGTTAAATGATTCCTGAGAGGCAGTTCTCTACAACTGAACTGTGGCCATAATGAATGCAGACTAGCAACTTAGACATCAGAAGACCAGAGCTCAACAGCTGAAGGAGGAAGCAAACTGAACAGTGTTCCAAGTCCTCCATTCCTCTTAGAGAGTAAGGGCTGTATTAGGAGCTCTTAGTTAAGTTTGTCAATTATCAGAGTAAATATACAAGTGACAGTGGTATAAGGAGTGAGAAAACATGAAAATCATAGGAGAGAAATTAAACTATTATCTTTAGCATAATGTTTTTCATTTAATAATGATAGTGCGTGGAACAATTATATGTTTGTTTTATACTGTCATACTAGAAACAAAAAAAAATCTATTTGTGGACAGCCACAATTGGGTGTGCCCTTGATGGATTTGCTGTTTTCTCATTTCAAATCCCCATAAGACACTAATCACTAATTTCTGCTCTTTTCTCACAGTCAGACCACTGCTCCAGAGTTCTTCTCACAGAGCACATTGTGCACTCTGCCCCAGTCACACTCAACACCCATGACTTCCGGTCAGTACTCATGGATTACGAGGGATAGTGCAAATGATAGGAAAGAAAGCCCAAGAAAGGAAGATGTGTGGCGGATCCTCAGAGGCTGGGAGCTCAAAGGAGGAGCATGCCTACAGATCTCAGTGGGGAACGGGGGCATCTAGAGACTAAAGAAATTCCCCTCACATGGCCAAGGGTTCCTGTTTAGGCTATGAGTGAGGGGGCTGGGGGCGGGAGGGGGAAGGAGAAATGCACATGTCCACCGACAACTTCTACTTGAGACATTTTTTTCATCCCCAATGCCAAGACTGCTTGAGGGAAGCACTGGGAAATGGTAGGTCATCCCCCGCTGGCCTCTCTATCCCTCCCTCCCCCATTGTCACCTTCCTCACATGCAATTAGAGGAAGGGGGAAAAACAAATCTGTGTGTTATAAATACCACAAAACTAAGGCAGAGCACTCTTCAATGATAAAACCTCCCCCCAGCTGAATAGGCAGCCAGCCACTCTAGCAGGTCAAATTTGATTATTCTTGCTTCCGAGTGTCATTCTCCTTCTGTGTATCATGTACCTTACACAAGGCTTCAAATCAAACCCACACCCACCCTCCCTCTCCCCACACTGCGTTCTTTGGGCTGTTTCTTACTTTACAAGTATTTCCTCTCCACATCACATCACGGTGGACAGGGATGTCTTGCAATTGTTGTACTCAGTCTGATTTGCTTCACTTCTCCCAGAAAAATGAAAGTGATCTAACATGATCCATTCTGTCTGGGAGCTTTACATGGTCCTGTGCAAATGGCTTCACCCACCTCTGTTCGAGGATGAGGGATTGTGGGAGAAAGGTGGTCATAGCACCCTGTGTACTGGCCAGATGGCCAGATGCGCATATACCTAGGTCAGTTTCTCCTTCTCGTTCCCAGGTGATGTTGTCATTACTTTGTCCCTTTGATGCCAGTGCGACATTTATAGAATGAGGGGAAGTGGTCTGGATGGAGAAGAGCACTCTGTCACCCCTGGTCAAAATATGCATGTGAATGCAGGAAAAACATGAACAGATAGTTCACAAGAACGGACACGTTTATGACCAGCCAATCAGCAGAAAGGCTCAGCCTCATTAGCCATCAGACAAAAGCAAAGGAAGGTCGGAAGCCTTCAGCTGCACTACACACAGCAGCAGCAAAGGAATGTCACAACAGGAAGTTAGGAGAGGAACAGGCACAAGGATGATCCGTCCCATAGACATGGCCACGGACGTTTCCTCTTGTAGAAAATGGCTTACCTTATACAGGCGAATGCGTCTTTCTAGATTCAACGGCTCATAAGATAGGCATTTGTATATAACAGAAAGTCTTCACATTGAAGCTGGTAGAGAAATGAATGTGTCTACGTCCCCAAATCTATAGAGATGCAAGGGCTTAATAATAAATACTCACAGAGGAGGTAACAGATGCTCTGGAATTTTAAGTATTGATGTCTATTTGGTTTTATACAAATATGTCACTTGATTTTTCCAGTGTGTGTGTGTGTGTGTGTGTGTGTATGCTCACTCACAATAGGTGTGTACATACAGGCGTAAGAGGGTCAAGGTCAGAGGATAGCTTTCAACGTTGGACCCTGCCTTCCATGTGTTTGAGATAAGGTCTCTTGTTGATCACCACTGTGTACACCAGGACAGCCGTCCTGCAAGCTTGGGAGATCTTCTGCCTCTGCTTCCTATTTCACTGTTGAAACACGAGGACTATACACACACTGCTCTATCTGCTCTTAATATGGTTTCTGGAAATCTAGAAGCAGACAAGGGCATTAAGCACTGAGTAATCTCTCTGGCTCCTCTTGATCATTCAAAAAGTGAGATAGTATTAGAAAAATGTTACATGCTGAAATTGCTTATTTTTAACTTGTTTTTGTGGGTTTTTTGTTTATTTGTTTGTTTTTGTTTTGAAAAAGTATCTCTTATAGTTCAGGCTGGCTGTAGGCAAAGCTACCTTTGATTCCTGCTCTTCCTGTCTTTACCTCCAGAGTATGAATTTACAGGCATTTACCTCTATACCCAACTTAAGGTTGATAATCTTTATTTTTGCTTACTTTTTTCTTTTTCTTTTTGAGATAGCTAAAGAACTAAGGATTTTGTTGACTCATGAACTAAGCCACCAGTTGTGACTCAGAGCTCAGTATCAATTATTTTAAAATGATTTAAGACAGGACGGTATGGGCACATGTGGTGTTGGTTTCTGCACTAAGCATTTCATTAAAGAGCATGGGAGAATTCCAAATCTCCCAGTCTCTCTCTTCTCTTTAAACATGAGAATAATTATGCGCACATTCTGGTGTTGTTCAGATGAGTAAATGATACGATTTACCTACACTGTGATATATTGGTTTCTGACTCCTTTCCTCTCTTCTCTAATTGGACCTTTTTGATGTGCCACAGACGGAAGAACACCATCTTTCTAAAGATGCTTCCCTGTGTCTTTACATGACTAAGCATAAGTGTCCTTCAAGTTGTTACTTTACATGGGTGAGTCTGTCTTGCTGTTCTTCTTGGCATCCGTCATTACTCCACAGATGTACTCGCTTTGCCTAAGGTCCTCTCTGCCCCTCCCTGGCTGTCTTCAACAGCTCTCCTGCACCCCTTCATCTACCACTCAACTGGCCACTGCCTCACCTTTTCTGTACCGGTGGTAGACAGCTCAGACTCTCATTTTCTGTACAAGACAAGTCTGTAGTAGGAGAAAGGACCCATTTCACTTTTTATTATTTTATTGCTATTGCTTATTTTTTACTTATTGCTTTTACTGTCTTATTGTTCCTTTTTTTTTAGCCAAATAAGAGCCAAGTAATAGTCTTTTCATTTAATACTGCACAGTCCTCTATCCAATTTAGACTGATGAGGATCTTGAAATTTTTGTCTGCACTTCTGATTCCACTAGCCATTGGTTGTCCACTCCTCCAATGCTCAAGACTAGCATTTCCTGAGACTTTGTAACTCCATCTGTCCTTGCTGCCAGTTCTTTTCAGGGTCCCACCTCACTGCACAAGATTGACCTATTAATAAAGCAGAGTTGCTCCTTCCTTGGGGGCTACAGAGATGACTCTATGGATAAGTGCTTGCTATACAAATATGAGGATCCAGGTTCAGACCTCCAGCACCCACAAAAAGTTGCACATTGTAAAGACATCTATACTCCCAGCTCTGGGAGTATTGTGGTTTCCTGAGGGTTCCCTAGCTAACCGGCTCCTCTAATTAGTCATAAAAATGTAGGTTCAATGAGAGAACTTGACTTTCAAAACGTAGAAGGGATAGAAGATACCCAAAATTGATTGCTGACCTGTACATGTACATGTGTGGCACATGTGCACTTATACCCATACTTACATGCATGTACATAAACAATCCCTACACACACACACACATACACAATCATTACTTCTTTGGAATGTTGCTCTCTGATCATCTCTCTGATTACAGCTTAGTACACTAGCTCTCTATTTTTCTTTACAATATAGCGGCATCTTAACTGAAGGAAGAGTCTATTGGAACTCCTGACTGTAGTTTCATGTTTCCTTCTTGGTCTTACTCAATACTCCAGTGTATTGCCTTTCTGACAGGTGATCTCGCACCACTTACTCCTTGCTGTTGTACAGAATAATCCGTAGTGTGCAGTATACCCCTCCAGATGCTCTACTGTAGATCGAGCTTAGCCCACTACTGCCCAGGCAGCCAGCCACAAGACCTGGAACCAGGAGCAAGACAAGTTCTCCATACTCATCTCTTTCTAGACTTGAACTAGCTATTTCAAAGTTGCATTGATCTCTCAAATGTCCTCTGTTATCGCAGGCATCTCTTGTCTCCCACACTATACGTTAATAGAGGATCTCGAGACAGAAATCTCTAGTCATTCCTCTTTATAACGTGTTGATATTTCTCCAAATGACCCAAGTCATTTCTCTTGGCTCGGAGGAAAGCATTCAACTACCTGGCCTATAAACTTAAGTTTCTAGGTCCTTAATCTTTGCCTTTGTGCCCAATAATAATAATAATAATAATAATAATAATAATAATAATAATAATAATAATAATAATAATAATATCAATGGAGGAAATAGGTATTTCAAAGCAAACCAAATTCCTTAGTAGAAACTTCAGGCAGGAGGAATTTCTTCCAGGATAACAGGTACATGACAAAACTAAGGAGGCATTCTGGGCAGATGGCCAAACCCAGGATGATGTAAGAGCTCCAACAAATTCCCCACAATGGAGATCATGTCATTACTCAGAGAGCAATCTATAATAATCACTCTACTGAATATCTACATAACCTTTGTTGTCAAAATGAAGAAAAATCTATATATCGCAATTGTCAGATTTTTATTTGTTTGTGCTCTCACTCTAACCCTGATTTTACCCTACTTCCAGATCCTAAGAAAATGGGAGAACATAAGGAAAAGAGGTACAGATGTGTTTCCTACATCAAATGTCTGCCAGTTTTCTTGATGTTTCACTGTGATCCCTATCTGAAAAAAATGCTCCCCACAAAATCAAGAACAAGTATTTTCAAGGTATTCTGAAGTGCATGCTGCCCTTGAACATAAGGTTGGTTATGTCTTTTCACAGTCTCTTAAGACACTGATGGTTTTATGGATACTATTACTGGGAGAGATAACCAAAAGCTATCTGCATACACAAGACAGAGGATCTTATTTGAGGAGAAACTTTAGTGGAAAGAATCCAGGGTTTGCCTCCCTGGACAAATTTTCCACTGGCTGTCATATTTCTCCCGGATGCTGTTCTTCCAGGCTGTAGCCAACCAAAAGTCCTCTAGTCTAACAGTGCTACCATCCCAGATCAGAGAGGGCTTCTCTTATTCCTTTGCACCCTCTGTGAGGAAAGCGCTTCCTCTAAAAACCCTTCTATGTCTCTGCACCTGATTCTACATCCATGTCATCATATAGGCTTTTAGTGAGCATTAGGCTTCTTCAGATTTGAGTGACATCTGAAGAGCACATCGTTCTTGTGGTGGTATGCATACTATAGATCACATGGAACATAGTTACCAGGCTAACGCATGGACTGTAATGGCAGTGAATAAAAACCAACGCAAACACTAGTTTTCAATTTCATCTACTGTGTTCTCAGTCACAAGAAATCTATGAAGGGCTGGGCAAAGCACTACATACCTGTAATCCCAGCACTCTAAGTGGCAGAGGGAGCTGGATCTCTGTGAGTTCAAGGCCAGCCTGGTCTACAAATCAGGTCTATGACAGCCAAAGCTACACAGAGAAACCCCATCTCAACATCCCCTACAAAGAAATCTATGAATAAAAAAACATGTGTTCTTCCATACATAAACCTATGCTTAAAACAGCAGTGTATATTCTGATATTCAACAGTTAGACCAACAAATATGTACGATTACATGCTGGTGAGGATGTGGAGAAAGAGGAACACTCCTTCATTGCTGGTGGGAATGCAAAGTAGTGTAGCCACTTTGGAAATCCATCTGGCACTATCTCAGAAAACTGGAAATATGGCTTCCTCAAGACCCAGCTATTCCACTCCTTGGAATATACCCAGAAGATGCAACAGCACAGAACAAGGACATATGCTCAACCATGTTCATAGCAGCCTTATTCATAATAACCAGATAATGGAAACAGCCTAAATGTCCCTCAGTAGAAGAATGGATAAAGAAATGTGGTACATTTACACTATGGAATACTACTCAGCTATTAAAAACAAGGAATTTCCGAAATTTGTGGATAAATGGATTGAACTAGAAATGATCATAATGAATGAGCTAACCCAGGAGCAGAAAGACTCAAATGGTATATACTCACTTATAAGTAGACACTAGCCCAAGGGACATGTCCTATGAAAGTCTTCACCTACCAGGAAAGTGGGAGAGATGTGAGGACATCCTTTTGGGACTCTAGGTGAGAGAAGTATGGGAGAATGGGGAAATAGAAGAATCCAGAGGGTCCTAGAAACCTACAAGTAGAACATTATGATGGACAGATATGGGCCCAGGGCTTCTGCATAAACTATGGCATCAACCAAGGACAATATGTGCAGTAAACATTGAATCCCTACCCAGATCTAGCCAAGGGACAAATCATTCTCTACAGATGAGTGAAGAGTGGGGACTGACTTTCACATGAACTCTGATATTTGACCACGTCCCCTTGATGGGGAGGCCCAGTGGCACTCAGGGGAAGGATAGCAGGCTACCAAGAAGAGACTTTATACCTTATGAGCATATACAGGGGGAGGAGGACCCCCTCAGTCATAGTCAAAGAGGAAGGGAATAGGGTGAAAGTGGGAGGGAGGGAAGAATGGGAGGACAGAAGGGATGGGATAACAATTGAGATGTAATATGAATGAATTAATAAATAAATAACTTTTAGAAACAACAACAACAAAAAAGAAATTATCAAAAGAAGGCCTGTCTTCCAGACTGTTGCACATGCTATTATTCTGCATGCTAATTCTTGATCCCCTCACAAATACTTTGCAAATCAAGTTCTTACTATTTTATCAGTATATATTTTAATACGGCTTCCAACTTCAGACTCTGTCACCATTCTCAGCCTCTTTGCTCCACATGCCCTGCATTCAGACATTCCCATAATTTTGACATACATCATATAATTTAATATGTTAACAGCTATGACAGTTGTACTCCCATGTGACAGCTGACACAAATGAGTCCAAGGAGAAGCAATGGATTTGACTACTGGGAGCATAGGTAGGGTGGAAGAAGGGGAAAGAATCTCTAGCTTAAAGTTCTCTGGCCAGTTCTTTTTCATGTGCAAGACTTTGGCTGTTATTTTCCATTCCATGCAACACAATCTATGAATGGTAGGAAAAACCAGGCCGATAATTGGAAGTTATTTGGGTGAATATTAAGAATAGCTGCATGGTCTCATGGGATGGGGCTTATATTCTTTGATCTTTTACTTAGCTGGGCTGAATCTTGAAATACAAGCAATGTATGCTTGAATCTTTATTTCATCTTTTAAAATCTGGCTTTATTGGTCACCAATAAAAGAGTAACATATCTACCTTTGTGAGTGTCGACTGAGAAACCACAGGAAGCATTTACTGTTTAGCCAAAGGCATAGCCAAGGGCACCAAATAATGATTGGCAAGACATAATGAATTACTCTTTGTACAGTATAAGGAAAAATGTTCTGACATATGGAAGATGTAAGTCATTTGCATGCTATCCCACATGGTATATGCCATGGAAGGTGGTCAACATTAAGCTTTGTTTCCTTCCTCTTTAACCCTGCCCTCCATTTGCTGTTGTTGTACCTGAGGTCTATCTTACAAAGGGTTCCTTGATCACCCAGCCACCCACCACCCATCGCTGACGGCCTTTTACACCCCAGGATCTTCCATTTTGAGCTTCTCGTTCTGCTATTTGTAGCCAGACCTTGACTCCTGGGTATAAGTCTCAGGCCTCTCCGTGGCCTGGGGAACGTAGCCCTCCTGTCCTAGCACTCTTTTCTCTCTGCTCTTCTACTCTGTTTCAGGTAAAATCCACCTGAGGGTCAAGCCGGTCTTATGTACACGGCCCCCTCCTACTTCAATACCCTCCCCACACCTGAGTCCTTATACCTGCGGGACAGCTAGGGAACTATTTCTAGTTTTGCCTTACACCGATATCTGAATATTTGACCAAACGCCCCTTTTCCTCCTATATACAGGTAACTTCTACTATTTCATAAACATATGAAACAGTTTGAATGCACTCTACCATCTAGTGTCTCTGCTAACCCTTACAAATATGCACATTATCTTATTTTGAGGCATTTTTTAAAGCACTTAATGTTTTTCACGAAGAAGCTTATAGGCTATCTGACTATCTGAATATTGCTTCCATTTCCTTGAAAGCTTTCCTGCATTTTATCCTTAATTCATTAGAGGAGCTCTTCTACTCCTGCCCTAAAATGTTTTTTTAGAAGGTAATATCAAGTAAAACACAGAACCAGCCTGAGAATACACCTTTGGTCAATGAAATATTAGCCAGGCCACTGTGAAAACCCTCATCAGAATGCACTGTACCATGGGGGTAAAATTTAAAATAATTATAGGATTCCTCTTATAAGGTAAAGATCATAGGTTATATCAGCAAAAGAAACCAAATCCTACTCAAGTGAGTCAAATATATGTTTCTACTGGTTTCTTTATTTTTAATTCTGAAGGGAAATAGTTGCAAGCATGGGGTCAAGCAGAAATTAAAGAAACTAAACAGGAATCCAGGAACAGCTAGCGCTGTAGTCAAAAAGGACCCACAAAGCTGTGGCATGTCTGTGAGATCATGGCTACATCCAGGGTGGCTCTAGAGACAGCCTCAGGACTAGACAGGCAGCACGAAGAGACAAGTTTCAGGAGAGAACCCAGATCGTGAGGACAATCCCTCACAAAGATGGGCTGCGCTCAGCACAGGGAGTTCCCCAACACTGCAAGCACCGAAGAAAATATCAAAAGGGCTGCCTGTCATACGTGATAGAGACAGATTGCATGTGATCAGGACTTCGTGACCTCACGTCCCCTTCCAATGGCGAGAGCGAGAATCTGACCTGTAAACAACTCCCAACCTGGGACAAGGATTCCTAAAGTCGGGGGTTATAAAACGGGGTGAAGGTACAAAGGAAAGCAACACCTTTTGAAGGATGGAAAAAAGATTAAAGAACTATATATTTTTTAAAAGTCTCTGAGTCAATGTCTGAGGTTACCCCCCAGCAAGTGCCCTCAAAACCTGGCAGAGCAGGGGTGAGAACAGGGGATAAAGACACTTGGTAAGGAAAAGAAAAGGAAAAATTATTTCTCTGCTCCACAGAGGCTGATGAGCAAATGGCCTGCCCTGGGGTGATTCTTCCCTGCCAGTGAAGGTGAGCCACTGTCACGGAGTGATGTGATAAACAAAAGGACAAAGGGACAAGGGAAGAACTAAAAGTGCCAGGCATCATAGAGAAAGAAGACAAGTTCTGAGTGTGAGAACAGACTTTGGTCCTTTTCACTCTCTCTCTCTCTCTCTCTCTCTCTCTCTCTCTCTCTCTCTCTCTCTCTCTCTC
>OU015744.1:84521001-84537439 GCA_907169655.1 Acomys percivali
CTCTCTCTCTCTCTCTCTCTCTCTCTCTCTCTCTCTCTCTCACACACACACACACACACACACACACACACACACACACACACATGCACGTGTGCACGTTCCATCTTTCTGAGTGGGCGTGCTAAAACTGAATCCTGCAGAGGCACTCTGTTTGCTATTGCATTTTAAAAACAGAATCGACAAAAATCCCTAGAATAAGTGGCCAAGAGTGTACCTCCCAAGGAACAGAAAGATAAGCTTCAGGAAGCTTCTGAGACCCCAAATCCTGAGGTCTACTGCACATCCGTGTACAGAACAGAAGTTGGGGAAAGACTTGCTGTGAGATACTTGGATAGGAGCCCCTTATGGAGCCTTGTATCTGCCGCAGAGATAGGGCACCTCCAGGGAGATATTGGGGTTATAGGGAGACAAAAGAGAGCATACCTTATATATATATATATATATATATATATATATATATACCTTATATAGGGTCTTAATAAATGTATCCTTCAAAGTTCATATGCAAAATGCTGTACTCAACTTCAAAACGACTGCCAATAGCAATAGCCCACCTCTCATGAGATATGGATGTAAGCCGAGCATTTCTTGAAAAAGATGTATGATTATTGCCATGAACTCTCCTCAGTGTCAGAATGGAAGGTGGAAAGGGTCATGGTTAGTCCTTAGGGAACTGCGGCGTGCGGAGGGACCTCACCATACCAAGGGTACACAGCTGGACACAATCTAGCTGAAGAGTTAATGTCAGACGGCTATGCCCAGAAGTGTCCCTCGTCCCTGTGAACAATGGACACAAACATGTTCTAGAAATTGAGAAAATACATTGTCTGCCATGGAGGGGAAACCTTCTGCAGGGCTTACAATAATGGGTGTGACCAAAGTTGTGGCAAGCCATACAACATCAATCAATATTCACAGTAGTAGCACTGCCTTTGGTTGTGCTGTCATTATGTTTTGTATTGTTTTTGTTTTGTTTTCAGTAAATCAGTCCAGATATAGTTGTAGTCTTAAAGGAAAACTACTAATTGCAGATTGTAAAATTACATGCCTACCTTGGGATTGGGAGAAACAAACAGCCTACCATGTAACCAGGGCCATGCACTTGGCCTTGTTTTGGCCACTGGTTCTGATGGGGACACCTTGTCTATGGCAGCGTCAAGGACACCAGGACATCCATTCACTCCCCCTTTGCTGATTGCTCATGTTTTTGTTCAATTATGGGCTCTTTCCAAGCCAGGCTTACTATTTGATAATGGTCGATTACACCGACCTACCTATGTCCCAGGAACCTTCTGATCCTATAAGGAAGGATCCCTGATGTTGGCTGCCACCAAACCATGAAAGTCTGAAGGATCTGGAATGTATTCTGAAAAGCACGGAGGGCACACTGGAAAGATTTAGGCCAGCGGCTGATGCAGCAATGGTGGTACTTTCAGGACATTAATCTCATCACAGGATGTGGGACGAACGGGACTAAGAAAAGCTTAGTGGTAAGAAGTTCAGATAAGAGGTTAATGCAGTAAACTCGGGCCTGGGGCAGATAAGGGGATGCATCCACCCTGTACTAGGAACTTTATAGAGAACTGAGTTATTAGCTGGGCAGGGTCAGAGCCCAGGCGTACTTGACAGTCCTTCAAGGGGCAGGAAACATCATGCTTGCTCTTTGTCAGAGATTGCCTAATTACACTTTAGGTTTCTGTCAACTGGCCCTTAAAAAGTGCTTCTTCAGGGGAAATGGTATTTTGAAAACAAACAGAAGTCTATTACATAACTGGTTCTTTTTTTTTTTTTTTTTTTTTTTTTTCATTTGGTTCCTTTACGTGCAGCATCAAAGCAATGGCGCCCGATGCCCAGTTGAACAGATGAGATACAGAGACTCTCGAATGAGGTAACACTCCGCATGTGTTGTATAAACAGCGGTGCTTCTTTGTTTCGCTCCACCCTATCCGTCCCCGCTGGAAATATTCCAGCTTGGTTGTGTTTTCCTCAGTCTGTGGTTAGGTAACGCCAACCGTGATAACCACATGACAACTGTGGCGGCTAGCTGGCTCTGGCACAGGCTGCATCTACAGCATCCAGCAAGGACCGTAAACCTCACAACAACTCTGTGGCTCATCTGCTGCTGCTAACTCCACTTTGATACAAAATACATAATGATCAAGAAATTTACCCCAAATTCACACAACGAGAACACAATACAAAGGTCCTGCTTAAGCAGGCCTTTTAATTCTATAGGAACCATTGGGTAAGGTTTCTTTTGTGGGATAAATTTGCTACAGAAAGGACACTGACCATTTCCTCATCAGGCCACAACCTGTGATGGCATATCTGCCTTTGTGTTATCATCATCAGAATTACGTCTTTGATGCGTTAGTTCTGCTTTAAATGTAAATAGCATTAATATGAACTTCGTTTTTAACTGTTTGGCAGTTCTTTACATTTGTAGAATGAGTTTTATTCTTGGAAACTCTACATGTTCTTCCCTCATGCCTGTCTCTCTCCTTTTGAATAGGTTTTTCTCCAACTTTCATATCAAAAAGACGGAAGCCCGTTGAGTTTAATTTGCATCTCTTGACTGAGCATGTGTGGGAGAGAACTTATCAGTGGCGACACTGTTGATGAGCGTGATGCTTCCACCCTAAGTTGCAATAGTACTTCTGGGAGGGGTAGACCTCATGGGCTCCTCCTCCACCCACGATGGAATATTGATAGGCCTAGTGTTGTACTGGTCTTGTGTAGAAATCCTCAGCTATAGTGTGTTCATGAGTGCAGCTCTACTGAGTCATACACAGAAGGCAAAGTTTTGCTTCACTTCTCCTGTCTTCTGCCTCTTACACTCTTTCCACTTCCTCTTCTCTAATGCTTCTTAAGTTTTGGAGGAAGTGATACATTTGTCCTCTTAGGGTCCAGCATTCCACTATCACTTGTTCTGAGCACTATGGCAGTTAGGAGTTTCAGCCTGGTCCCAGTCTGGTCCCCTAACTGGAGGTTAAGGGACCTTCCCATTCTTCAGCTCTCACATTGGGTCTCCACTGGGAGTTAAGGAGTGCAGTTCAGTCCTCACCCTCACCCTATGTCTCCTTACTGGTCAGGGCATTAGTAGGAGAGGATCTGCACATGCCCCCCCACCCCCAGCCTCCAGCTAAAAGTCAGTGCAGCAGGCCACATCTATTCAGCTCTGTAATATAAACTTTATGTCTTGTTTCTACTTGGTTTCTTCTTTTTTCAAACCATGTACCATATTGTACTTATTATCACTTAGTTATTTTAGCTTCTTATTTAAACCTGCTGATGTTGCCTACAATTCTAATTTGACAGTGCTATCTACCCAGCTATTATTATCTATACTTTTTAGTATTATCTTGCATGTTTCATTTGAGTCATTAAGCCAAGGATGAAATAAATCACAGTTAGAAATGTGCCCCAAGACCAGCACTGACACACCATCAATGATTACATAAGAGATGATTTTTAAACTGGCTGTAAATTTATTTGTATATTGTATGTTCTATTTTACAATATTTAAGTTTTATCACAAGCAGCCTTTTTCCCGTGAAATCTTATCTTATGATGATTTAATTTTTTATTTACTCTGTCTCTGTCTCTCTCTGTTTCTGTCTATATATATGCATGCATGTGCATGTGTGCATGCATGTGTGTGTGTTTGCGTGCATGTGTGTATGTTTGCATGACACAGTGCACATGTGGAAGTCAGAAGACAATTTTATGGAGTAAAAAAAAGCCTCTCACCCTTATGTGAAATGCAACTCAGGTCTTGAGGCTTGTATAGTGAATACTCTATCAATTAAGTCATCTCACTTAAAACAGTCTAAAATTTGCACTTTATTCCTCCCACTGCACCAGTGATATGGCATTGCTTTCTCTCTCTCTCTCTCTCTCTCTCTCTCTCTCTCTCTCTCTCTCTCTCTCTCTTTCTCCCTTCCTTCCTTCTTTCCTTTCTTTCTTTTCTTTTCATTTTTTTTGGTTTTTCAATACATGGTTTCTCTGTGTAGACTTGGTTGTCCTAAAATCACTTTGTCGACCAGGCTAGCCTTGAATTTACAGTGATCTACCTGCCTCTGCCTCCAAAGTGCTGGGATTGAAGGACCAGCTGTCCTTTCTTAATTCTTTAATTTCCATGAAGCTCCTTTTTTTCTTTGCTTGGAAATATAGACAGTAACATCTGCTATTCTTATTTTAATTACTTTTTTAGAGTCAGATTATTAACTAAAATTATTCACTGGCTCTTTCAGTTTCCTAACCCTGTTTGGAGGGGAGAAATTAATAACATCTGCCCAGCATGCTAATATGACAACCCCCCTTCTGTCCCTCTGTCTCTCTCTGTCTCTCTGTCTCTCTGTCTCTGTCTCTATCTGTGTGTTTGTGTGTGTGTGTGTATGTGTGTGTGTTCTTTCTTCATTCACCTTCTATAGCTTCTTGCTTCAGTAAATACATGGTTAATGAGGCTGGAGACATTCTCCTCAAATGCACTCATCACTAGGTATAGAACTTGAGTCAGATAGGTTTAAGTCAATACTGAGTTACTGTTACTAAGCCCAATAAAGCTGGGAAGGACACTGCAAGTTAATTGGCCCCACACTTGCATGGCTCCACAAACGGAGACACAACCTAGCAATTCTTTCTACAGCCAAGCAAAACATCTCTTAGAGGAAAAGCATCCACAGATTTGCTTTGCCTTCCAACAGGACCCCACTGGCAGTTTCCTTCCATGCTGCTGACTCATGGGGACAAGCAGGTTGGTGGCTGTGATGGCCAAGTGGGAACCTAAATTAGCAGAGCAGTTCTAAACGCAATTGGAAAAGTAGACATTTTCCTAAGCAAAAATCAGAAAGTGATCAGCTCTAATTATCCTGATAGAACAGGAAGTGTTTAATGGTAACTGTGTCATCAGTGCCTTCAGTGCAATAGGCAGCTCTAGTGTGGAGTCAGAGGAGTGTGTGGAGCCTGACAAAAGGAAGAGATGAAGGAAAGGTCACCTACCCCTCTTCTATCTAATCTTCCCATTCCAATCTCCAGAGATGCCCCGATGTGTGCACAAATGGAGCCCACTGATACAGGGGCATCCACAGACCTGGTAGGTCCAGTGACAGTTTTAGTGCACTTCTATTAAAAGCCAGATATCTAGAGTCTGTTTTATATCTGGAACAAATTCTCAGGACGCATTCTCCTATTATGAGCAAGTTATGTCACATGGACTGGGTGACAAGAGAAGATTCCAGCTCCCTCATCCCCTTCCTGAGTGAGATCAGTCATCGTGTTTGATGTCCAAAGCATGGAAATCATTCAAGATCTGATTGTCAAATTTTCAAGCCTATTGCATATATTTACGTCAATCAAAAAGAAAATTCTTTACACTTTGCCATTTGGGTAAGTGCATGAAGCTTGCTTTCTCATCAACTTACTTGAAAACCTAATTATACTGAACCAGATGCTGTGTTTAACACCAATTGATGTGGCAAGCAGTTGTTTTTTGACAATGACATAATATAAATTCATACTCCTTACAGCCTTCCTGGGAGCTGAATTCCAATGTAATCATGGTCACTGCCTCTTCTCTTATTTTTAGCTTATTAAATAACACAGCCAACTAAATGGCAAATTTACTCTAATATCATTACTATGAACATATATGCAAGAGAAAGCTAACAAAGGACACTAATATTTTGAAACCTGTAAAATGAGTCTGTATATTAGAATCCCTAGAGGTCAAACTCACTCTTATATTCAATTTGGTTTCTTCACACATAAGACTGAAGAGAGAAAAGTATTACAGCAGTTGGGATTTTATCTTACTCAAAAGTTAGTGTGCCTACCCTTAACTTGATGCATAAGTCACTGAGTTACCAAAATTCATGCAGCCACTGAAAACTAAGGTCATTCAGTTGAAGCCAGTGTGAGTCAGCAAAAAGGAAAGAAAGAAAAATTACCAAAAGCTAATTATTTTTATTTTAGTCAAATTCTGTCTCATCATGTCTAGAGATGGGAAAACCCAAGTGTGATGATTTGAATGTGGATGGCTCTATAGGTTTACGTATCTAAATGTTTAGACCCAGTTGGTAGACAGGAAGGATTAGGATGTGTGTGGTCTTTTTGGAGGAAGTGTATCACTAGGAGGGGGGCTTTGAGATCTCAAAGGACTTGAGCCATTCCTACTGTGATTTTTGTCTACCTCCTGGCTGTGCCTCAAGATGTAACCTCTTAGCAAGTGCTCGGGCACCGTACCTGCTCATGTACTTGCTAGCACCTGCTACCATGCCCCACCCCACCCCATGATGGCAAGGACTCTAGCACTCTGAAACTGTAAGCCCCACATAAACATTTATTTTATAAGTTGCCATGTCCATGGTGTCTTATCAAACAATAGAAAAGTAGCTAAGATGCCAAGTGGATTAGTATTCAGGATGCAACACGGCACAGTGCACTCCTGGCTTAAATCACAGTGCTTATAAGAAACTCTATTCATGTTGAGTGGTTGATAGAAATGACTTATCTTAAGGCTTGAAGGCATGTGTGACCTTGATCCATTTGAAGCTGAGCTGATTATAAGAAAGCAGCAACCCAAAGTGTGCAGCTACAAACAGACACACTGTACTCCAGAGCTTCTACTTAGAGATAAAACAAGCAAAGGCAGAAGGGCTAATATTGAGGAAAATGTTATCCACACCCTTATAACCTATGTTAAAATGTTGAAAAATTATCATTCATTTTGCTTCTGACTAATAAGTAGTTCCAAAATATTTGTAGCAAAATCAGAGAGAAAAAAACTAGAAAAAACAAAACACCAATCACAACAGCTAGAGCACAGAATAAAAATTATGCTTTTACTTATGGTCTAAACTACTTGAGCACCCACCTACCGAATTCTTGTATAGAACACAGAACACAGCCATAAATAGCCTCATACCCACATTCACATGTTATATGAATATGCCTGATTGATAGATTGAATTGTTCATGTGATTGTAATTTCTAAACTCATCTACTAGTCTGGTGAGCTATCAATCTCCTCTTATATTCAGCTGCTAAACACAATGTTATGACTTTCTGGTCTTTATTTTTCTTCCTAAGTGTGAAGATTCAGAAACTTGGAGACATTCCATAATAATCCTTTTGCACACCTTATCCCAACATGAAGAGATACTTGTTTTAATCTGAAGTTTTGAAAAAAGCAAAAACACTATTTTTGACTTCTAATAGTAGTCGTAGCTAAGCATCTACTTGTTAAGAGAGATCACAATATAGGAAAAATACATCTCTTCTTGGAACATTCTGCAGTCATGTTGTAGGATATGGCTAAAGTTATAGAAAACCTTCAGCTTGTACAAACATGGATGTAACTATTAAACATAAGTCTATATGAGCTGTCTGTGTGGAAGATCAAATACACTTAAATCAAGCACCACTTTCTCAAATAAGAGAACAGGTGGTAGCACGGGCAAGCGAGTGACAACCGGAATAAGCTCTATGTGTGTATCTTTACTGTAAATGTCACTGCAGGGAGATGGTAGAGGCTCTGACTTGGGGATAAGTTCAACCTGCCTTATCAGAAAGGCTGGGTTTCCTAGGGAGCTGGTGTTTCTGTAAAGATAAAGTAGACTGATGCCCTTAACAGTCAGCATGGAGCTTTTATCGTCTCAGAGCAGAGAAGCAGTTTTGTGAAGTCTCTCCGTTTCCTTTGTAATAAAGGTAATAGTAGGGGTAATAAGGTTGAATGCCTCTCTTTGCCTTCAGCATGACTAGCTAGAACTGCAGTGTGGTCACTGGAGCAAATAGTGCAGGCTGGGGCTTTCTTAGTATAAAGAAAGTCAAGTGTGGTCTGAAACAGCATCCCGAGACCCGATTCCTGGGAGACTTCAGAGCTCAAGGAAATCTGTATATTTCTGTGTCCGTTGTTGAAAGTGTTCTCGTTATGCTTATTTAAGTCTCACCAGTAGATTTTCAATAACATCTGCTAGTTCATAAAATGCAGGTCAAATCTACTTCCCAACAGAGCACGGTTTCCTCATCCCAATTCTTCCACCTTGCATAGTCCTTATCCGTCTTGTTTTATAATTCATACTCCTCACTGTTTATACAAAAACAGTTCTCATGGTAAGCACAGAACTGTTTCTAAATTATGAATTTCACCAATTTGTCCATTCCTTCACAAAATAACAATGCCTGACTAGTTAAATCTTGATGATTATCTTAATTTCTAATGGAAAAGAAAATTCTAGTTTCCTTGGCCTTTCTGTGGCCTGTTCGTCTTCCACAAAACATTAGAACTTGCTTACATGAAAATTCCTATTAGAGGCCATACAGATCCAGCCTGACCTGGCAGTAACCATTTTAAAGTCTAACGATTGACTGGCCTGGAGGAAGCCTGGGCAATTTCCCCTCATAATTTTCTAGCATACTATAAATAAGTGAAATCACTGGAGTAGTGTGTGTAACTTAATGACCAGATGCTGACATCATCAGTCCTAAGGAATAGCCTGATTATCATTGGTATTAGTTTGAGATAAACCTGGTGCTTTGCAGCTGGAGTCAAGTCACTTTTATCCTTAACATTACACAAGCAAGCCCTTCTTCTGTCTTTCTGACCAAAACCATGAGTCTTGCTGCATATATGTGTGCATGTACAACATATATGTGTGCATGCAAGTCCCCAGGAAGTTATACTATACCTACCCTAATCCTTGTTCTGTCTGTCTCTGTTTTTGTTTTGTTTTTGCTTTTGTTGTTGATTGGTTGGCTTTTGGTTTGGTTTGGGTCTCCCATGATATGGCTCAGAGTCAGACAGGAGATTTTAGTTAGAATTATATTGGGTGTAAAGGGCAGCTAAGGGAGAAACTTTTTAAACATGGTCTCCTTAACTTTGAGTGAAATCTGGTAAGTGAAAACATACATATGTCTTCATTATCATCTCTTACAGTCTTATAGCTATCTATATTCATGCTTACTAGTTTTTCCACTCATTTCTGGCTTGTTGATAATATATCAAATAATGTCCTCTTGATAGCTTAATGATAGAAAGTCATTTCCTGTGCGTGGAAGTTGAGACACAGTCCCTTCGTTCTTCTCTATCAGATTCAGAGAATCAGGTCCTATGACAAGACCCTTGACCCACTGAGAATTAAGTTTTGTAACAGGGAAGAACACAACAGGCAACAAAATACAATAATGCAAAACAAATCAACACAAACAAAAACTCAATGAAGTGATTCCTAATGACATTCCGCTCTGCTCTTAAATCTGGACCTAGCCCAATTGTCATCAGCTTGGGGAACCCTTCAGAAGAGGGGGAAAAAAGATTGTAGGAACCAGAGGGGTCAAGGACACCAGGAGGACAGTCTCCAAAGAGTCAATTAAGCAGGGCTCACAGGGGCTTACAGTGACTAAAGCAGAAATCAAGGAGCCTGCATGGGTCTGAGCTAAGCCCTCTGAATATACTTTGTCATTATTTGGTTTGAAGTATTTGTGGAACTCCTAACAGTGGGAGTAGGGGTGTTTCTCACTCTTTTACTGGCTCTTGGGACTCTTTTCATCCTCCTGAATTGTCTTGCCCACCCTTGATATAAAGGTTTGTACCTAGTCTCATTGCAACCTGTTATGATGTGTGATTGATATCCCTGGGAGGCCTGCACTTTTATGAAAGGAAACAGAAGAGCACTGGATCTAGGGAGGAGAGGAGGTGAGGAAATCTGGGAGGAATGTGGGAAAGGAAGGCTTCAGTCAGGCTTCAGTCAGGATATGAACAAAGAATAAAAATTTTTTTAAAGATCTTGCTTTATTCTTTTGCACTTGGCTATCCTATTTGACCAATACCATCTCTCTGTCTTTTCTCCAATGTGTATTTTTACCATCTGTCAGAAATCACATGGATGTAGGATTGCAGATTTTTATCTTCAATTTTTGTTAATTGATCAATCTGTCTATGGTAATATTATGCTTTTTTTATTACTATAGCTTTATGGTATTGCTTGAAATGAATAATAGTGATATTTCCAACATATTTTTGTTGTTCAGGATAATCTTTTATAGCCTGGGACTTTCACATTTCCAAATTAATTTTGAGATTATACTTTTAATTTCTGTGATAATTTGGATTTGAGTGTTGATGGGGACTGCCTTTACCACATAGACTGTTTTTGGTAAGATGATCATTTTCACAGTATTAATCCTGCCAGTTTATGAGCATTGGAGGTCTTTATGTTTTTTTCTGTTGGCATCTTTTTCAATTTCTTTCTTCAGTGTCTTAAAGCTTTCATTGTACAAATATTTCATTTTCTTGGTTAGATTTTTTTTACTATGCATTTTATTTCTTATGTATTTAGACTGAGGTTGTTTCTCTGATGTTTTTCCTCCATGTTTATAGTTGACATGTAGGAAAGGCACAGATATTTGTGTATTAATTTTGTATCCTACCACTTTGCTGAACGTGTTCTTCAGCTATGGGAGTTTTCTGGTGGAGCTCTTAGGACCTTTTGTGTATAGAATCATATCATCTGCAAATTCGGATATAAAATGATATCATCTGCAAATGCAGATACATTGTCTTCTTTGCATATTTGTGCTAATTTATCTCTTTCAGCTGCTTTGTTACTTTAGGTGAGACTCAAGTACTATGCTGACTAGGAGTAGGAGAGTGGATATCCGTGTTTTATGTCCAACTTTTGTAGAAATGCTTTGAGCTTTCTCAATTCAGAGAGATGTTGGCTTTCTAAATATTGCCTTTATTATGCTGAGATGTATCCCCAGCAGCCCTATGATTTAGGGTATTCGTTATGAATAAATCCTGGATTTTGAGAAAGGCTTTTTCTGCATCTACTGAGATGATCAACAGTTCTATCCTTGAGTTTATTTATGTGGTAGCTTACATTTATTATTGGATTATATATGTGGAACTATCTTGAATCTCTGGCACAAAGCCAATTTGGTGGTGGGTGATAGTGTTTTTGATATGTCCTTGAATTTGGTTAGCAAATATGGCATTGATAACTCTCACATCTATGTTCATTAGACAGTTTGGCCTATACTTTCCTGAGGTTTTGCTTGTTCTTTTATTGGCTTTGATATTAGAGTATTAATGGCTTCCTAAAAATAATGCGGAAATGTTTCTTTCCTCTTTATTTTACAGAGTAATTTCAGGAAAATTTATATTCTTTAGACTAAAGTTATTCCTCCGGGCATTCTCTATAGAGCTGGCTTAAAGGACCATGTACTCTTTTAATCTGTTTTCATCATGAAAGTTTTCACTATTCCTTCAATTTTAGTAGAAATTTATAAGGGGTATAATACTGTGAGATGGCAGTTACAATTTTTCAGAACTTGAAAAATACTTTTCCAGGTGCTTCTGGCTTTAAGTTTTTCTGTTGCATAATCAGGTATTACTCTGATAGGTTTGCCTTTATAATTGATCGACATCTGCTCTGTCTCTCTTTTAGCTTTTAATATATTTTCTTTTTCTAACCTAATATTTTATCAATTATATGGGAATTTCATACTACATAACCCAACCAGACTATCTTTCCATTTCTTCCAGGTCTACCCTCTCACACTTGTACCCTCCCCCAATATGCCAGCTACAAATTATGTTGCCCATATACTCATTAGAGCATGGTTAGACTCCCAGTGGCCAGCTTCTTAAAGATAACAATGTTCTTTCCTATCCCCCCTCCACTAGAAGCCATCAACTTTGAGGAGCTACACTTCAGCATCTTTAATCACAATTTTTAAAGACTCTCCTCAATGGCTTCCCATCTAGACTTTCCTTTTCTTTGGGGACAGGGAGAGGTTGATGCAGAAGCCTTCAATGTCCCTCTCCTCAATTACAGGTCTGTAGCCATTGACACCGTTGCTTGCCTATAACAGGTTGTGGCAGTGTAGATTATGGGCATCATATTATATGTTCATGGAGAAATTATTTTCTGGGCCTGTCAAATTCTGTAGGACTGTTATACATAAATAGGCACCTCTCTCTATATATAGAAATTTTCCTTCTATGTTATCACTGAAAACATATTCTCTGTCTGTGGTATTCTTCTTTTTCTAAGTTTCTATAATCTATACCTTACGTCTTTACATGGGGTCTAAATGTTTTCCTGTGTTCCATTCATAGATTTATGTAAATTAATAATTGACTCTTACTGAGTGATATAATTCTGCTGCTTTGCCTCATACTCTATTTTTCCCATGATTTATTCTATTGGTGAAGTTTGTCTTTGAGATTTATGTTTAGCTTATTGAATTTTCACTTTGAGTATAATTCTAATATGCTATTTCTTCTGTGATTCTATCTCTTCACTGAATTATATTTTCATACTTCATATTTCTACTTCATTTATCTCTTTGTTTTCAACATTACCGAATTATTTGGGTAGAGTTATAAGCAGTTTTGTAAGTGATTTGCCTGGAAGATAGATGAGGTCATTCTCATTGGGTCAGTTTTTATGGAATTATTGGTTTGGATTTTTGTGTTTCTGTTTTGCATTGAGAATCTGCAGTTACTTGGTTTGAGTAAAAATGATCTATGAATGCTTGTCTGTCAACATCAGGATGCAGGGAATCTGTCCAGTGTGGACAAGGGCTTCAGCATCAGAGAACTTTTACCTGACAGCTCTAGCATCTTGGTGGACCAGTACTGTGAGCTGAGTGGTCAGTGCCTGGCCAGCTCTTAACTACTGGAGATAGGGGCTAGGCAAGTGTATTTAATGTTTAAAAATTATTTATCTATACATCTTATTTAAGAAACCATTACCTAATTCAAAATATTCTCATGTATTGGGTGAGAATATTTGGATTTAGAGAACTTGAACTTCCACATTTAGTCTATGATTCAAAAATCCCATAAAAAAGGAAATATAAAATAAAGATCATTCAGCATATTTAATTTTTGTTAATTATTAATAATTGTGCTGTGAAAAGGCACTTATGGCT
The DNA here is from genome assembly GCA_907169655.1 of Acomys percivali. Taxonomy (NCBI): domain Eukaryota; kingdom Metazoa; phylum Chordata; class Mammalia; order Rodentia; family Muridae; genus Acomys; species Acomys percivali. The sequence continues at coordinate 84,533,941 of OU015744.1, forward strand.
TTAATCACAGAATTAATATATTAGCTAAAATAAAAAATCTCCCCAGAGAAGAGTTTCTCAAGTTTTAACGTGCAAACAAATCAACCTAGGATAGTGTTACACTATGACTCAGAGAGCCTGGGATCTAAGCACCTGTACTGCCCACTGGATTCCACACCACATTGAAGCATGAGAAAGTCCTAAGGGCCATACCTATGATGTCCATATGGCAACTTGGCAACACCAAAACTATAGAATTTGTTTTCTTATTAAACACCATAAGAAAAGTATACATTCATAGTCCTAAAGTTAAAGATGATAGAGAGAAACAATTTTTCTAGAATTTTAATTACCGATTACATAATACTCCTTTTCAATCAAATCTCTTTCAGGACCTTAATGTAATTTAATGTAAGATTTTCAAGTATTAGTAGTTTGGTAGAGAGGAACTGAAGTGAAACCCAAGCAGTTTTCAGAGGAATCCTTGGAAGCCTTTTCTAACCTTTGTAACATAGTATGCACAGGGGGAAAAAACCCCAAAATACAAATGAGATTCCACAGAGGACACTTCATCATGTAATTAGATGCTCTTTAAGCTCTCTCCTTGGTTCACCGCCTCACTTTCATTCTTGAGGTTGCTTTTCCCTCCTTCGTATGTTGTCCCTATTTTTGTTTCTAATCACAGGCTCTTGGTACATTTTCTTCTTTTGTCTTGGGACACAGAGGTTGAGATTAAATGCCCTAGTTTAGATCTGGGGATCAGCACTCTTAAGTGTGTTCGCCTTGGTACTCTTAAATTTCTTGCTATTTCTCTGACCTCCATGACTAACTTACAAGGTGGGACTTTATCTCCATCTCCTTCCTCCTGGCAACTGCTGGCATGGTTAGCAGGCCTGGATTGTAGTTTTCCTGTGAAAAGTCTCATAAAACTGTCCATGAGCATCCTTCTGAATATTTTTAAATTATTTTAACAAAGGGGCCGAGGACCCCTCCCCAAAGAACCTTCAATTTCCTTAGTAACAACAGTACAAAAATAATAGTTAACAAAAATGTGTTTTAAAAAATTATCAGTTCAAACAAAAAAGTACTTACTTTTCTTTCTCCTCCACTGCAGTCAGCCAGTGGCATAAGTTATTTAAAAAGTGTATATACAAGGGATGGGATAACAATTGTGATGTAATATGAGTAAATTAATAAAATATATTTTTTAAAAAGTGTAATAAAAATTAGAAAGGTAAAGTTTCCCGTCATGGTATATACTGAAAAGTAGAAGTCATTCTATGTACTTAATATTATAAGTGCATCATGCAAATTATAAATCATATAGTTTAAGAAAGTTTTAGGCAAATTACAGGTAATATTTTTCTAAAATACATTATCGGAACAGAATGAACAGTAAATAGGTTGTACACCACCTCTGCTTTCATGCAGCACTGATCCCTTTTCTTTGTTATAAAACTTCCTATATTTACTGCAATTTTTAACACATGCACGTATTAGCCTATTTTTAGATGCCATCTGACAGTCTCTGTCATTGAAGGAACATTTAGTTCATTCATGTTTACTGTAGTGACTAAAAGAGTTGCTATCAACCTCTCTATTTTGTACATTTTCTTTTATTCCTTCTTGTAGGTTCTTCCTTATTTTTTAAACATTATTAAGGATTTGATGTTTAATGGTTTATCTTTGTTAACTTTGAGTGATAGGTAAGTTTTGAGAATCCTTCTTCCCTGATAAACAGGCAGACTTCTTTTTTTTTCTGTTACCTGGAAATAAAATGGCAGACCCTCCATTCTTCTTCCTGTCTGCTTCATGGCTCCTTTCCACAATTGTTTGCATTTTTGAGCCTGTTCTCTGTGCGACTGGTATTTCTGAGTTCATTTAACTCACAGGGTGTCATTTGCACTCCCTTCAGCTCCTCTGTGCCATTCTGACATCTGCTGATTGGCAGCTGTGATCTGGGAAGAGTAGGTCTCAGAGGCAAGAAGCTAAGAAACAATGCTACCAGAAAGAAGACGAGCTGTGAGAAGGGAGTGCCTCCTCCTCCCTGGTCCTGAAACTTCTGCAGGAGGCCATGTTGTAGCTCATGGGAGGGTGGGGAGGTAGTGAGTGTAGTCTCAGACTCCTCCAGCTCCCAAAGGTTGTCAGAAAGCCTTCAGGTGCTCTGAGGTAGAATGCTCACTTTTCTTTCCTGATCAACAGGTTTGTGCACTCAAGTTAAGTAACAAAATACATTTATTTCCCTCACTCTATTTTAAAAAATAGTTTGGAACATGAAGGAAATAAAAAAATAATATCAAATTTAATTCACTCAAGAATGAAGATATCCAAGTAATCCAATTAGCAAATTTGGAGCTTTTTAAAAAGAACAGGTCAGTGGGAGCGAGGACACGAAGATGTCCTTCACTTCTCACATTTCAGGCCCACAGCAGTACCCAAGAGGCAGCAAAGCCGTTTACTTGTGGTTCTGGGTCAACAGCGATGACCAACATCCATATTCACAGTGCTCTGCCCCTTCAAATTGCATTTACACATGCCTTACTATTTCATCTTTTGGTCCAGTGCTGGTTTTATTTCTATTTCCATCTCAATTTACATATTCTCAAAGGTTAAATGCTTTGCCCCTGAAACAGAAGCCAGTAATGGTTCAGTTAGTATTCAAACAAGATTTCAGATTCAAAATCATGGACTCATTCCAACATAGAAGACTCTCAAGAATGGCAGGGCTGCAGCGGCAGTGTTGAAATCATGAGTGAATTCTTCTCCAAAGAATATTTACTAAATAATCTCACTTAGAAAAAAATAGCAGCTGGAATAGCTGCACTGCTAACAAAATCAGTCCCATTATTTGCAATGAATACAAGCAAAGTGGGTGAATATTAAAACCATTGTTCCCTCTGCCGTTTTGAAAAGTTACGAAGCACGTGACCATGTTCTAGGATCAACATGGTATATGATGAACAAACTCCCCCTCGACACTCAGAAAAGAGTCACTACAAATTACTAAGCATCTATTACTTGCCAGCCTCTATACTAGAAACCTTTAACATTTCATTCACTTTACAATCCAGTAAACACAGTGTTGTGTATCTCAACCTGCTCGTGGAAACCATGAGGTTCACAGACGATAAATAATCTGTGCAAGTTCACACAGGCAGAAAGTCGAGATTTGACTCAGAGTTCAGCCATTATAGAATTTACTTCTGCTTCTTTCTCTTGCTCGTGTTTTCTTGTTTTTATGGATTTCTGTTTCTGATCCACACTATTTGAGTGATAGTTCATCTATAACATCAAAATGCAAGAAACAATTTTGGCTGTCTGAAAGGAGCTATAAACCCACTGGTTGTAGTGGTGCACACCTGTAGTCCCAGCACTCAGGAGGAAGAGGTGTATTTCTGTGAGTTCGAGGCCAGCTGGGCCTAGAAAGAGAGTTCCAAGATAGCCAGCTCTACACAGAGAAACCCTGTCTTGAAACACACACACACACACACACACACACACACACACACACACACACACA
>OU015744.1:84551277-84561968 GCA_907169655.1 Acomys percivali
ACACACACACACACACACACACACACACACACACACACACACACACACACAAAGACAGAGACAGACAGACAGAGACAGAGAGACAGAGGAGGGGGAGGGACTAAGCAGGCTATATCTGTATATTTAAGAATATAGATGAAACAACAACTAAAGAAAATGGAGCCATGAATTTGCGAGAAAACAAAAGGGAGAATATTACATGAGGTTGTTGAAGGTAGGAATGTAAAGGAAAAGTGATGTACTTATACTTTCATTTAGAAAAAATTAAAATATTGATATTTCTAATTTACCAATGGGCCCATTCACATAGTTTTATCCTCCAGATATTATTGTAAATAAACCACTTGGGGAATTTGTCAAAATTAATGGGACCACAACAAGGAATCTAAAATAACTGTGATAGGTACTCACTATCTGGTGAATCAACTCTGTTTAAAGAACAGACAAAAATTAAACTCCTTCTCCTAATGTTGAAAAATAAATGCTTAAGCAAATGTAGCTTGCTTAAAGAAAAGAAGAAGTTAGAAACTTTTAGTCTTAATTTTTAACTAACTTTGAATTTTTACAGTGTTAAACCATTCTTCTTCTTATAAAAAATATTACCTGAGGAATATATAGAAGTTGAAACCTGTGTTTTATTTATTTTTTAATTTTAATTTTATTAATTTATTCAGATTACAACTTAATTGTTATCCCATCACTTGTATCCTCTCATCTCTCTCTCCCTCCTGCTTTCACCCTATTCCCTTTCCTTAGGTCTAAGAATGAGGGGGACCTCCTCCTCCACTATATGGAGACCTCTGTTTTAATCACATTTTTATTGCAAAGACAAAATTGTACAGTCAATGATATTTCTATGACAAAAAATGAGAAACCACCATTAGCCAATTGTCTTTATGTTTTGGAAGATATTGCTCATAAAGATAACTATGTTAAAGTAGTTATAATGCATTTTAAAACATGGGAAAATTTTGTTGTTTAACTTCTTGACCATTTTATGGAGCCTCTTCTAATCAGAAGTTTTGCTAATCTACATTGATAAGCCTTCATTGTATGAAGCAAAATCTAAAGAAGAACCAACCACAGATGGTATCTAAAAATAAAAAATGTTGAATTATAAGGGCTTTGAAAAGGGGACAATTTACTAAGCAAGGGAATTTCATTACCATTAAGTTACAACTAGCTGCTGTACCTTTGCAACCAAACACAACTCTTCCTCCCACTTGTTTCTCCATTTAAACTTGTGTGTACAGAAAGATATTACATGAAGATTTACATAGATTAGAGTCCATTTGGCACTGAGCTGAAGAACATGGCTGAGTCCTAGTACCAAAGGGAAATTATTGTATGTCTTTGAGCAAATTACATACTACACTTTCCAATCCTGTTCCTTCAAGTATGAATAAAGAACAATAATAACATCTATTTATAGTGATAAACTAGAGAATACTTAGACTAGTCCTAAATATGCAGCAAGTGATACATTATTGATATATCTATCTCTCTATATATGTATATATGAAATATGTGTGTTTGTATGTGTATGTGTGTGATGTGGATTTTAGTGTATGTGTAATATGTTATCAGTTACTAATATTGCACATTATTACATCACATTTATTATGTATAGTCATTAATGGACATATATACACACACACACACACATATATATATATATATATATGTGTGTGTGTGTGTGTGTGTGAATGAAGGGATGGAATATCAATATTTACCCATTACTAAAATCCAGTTCTTAGTTGACTGAGATAAAATAGTTTACAATGTATAACTCAGGATCACTTCATTGTAAGACTCTGGTTTTTCTTTCTTCTCATAAATACAGGCTATTGGAATGTAAATGATTAGAAATAGATAAAGATTTCACTAGAATGACAGAAACCACACAAAATCTGTTCTGCGGTGCAGGAACAGAATTAGAATATTGTCACAACTAAATCATGAAGTCATGATTTAGTTTAAAACACATCGTTTTGAATGAAAATCGAGTGACATACGAATGATTTAATTTGCAGTCAAATTTCATTCCCCACCATTCTCTTTTATATATGTACACACACATGCATGAGCACACTCAAGTGTGTGTGTGTGCACGCGCGCATACACACACACACACACACACACACACACACACACACACACATTTCCTTTAGTTTTGACTAACCCACCTGAGCCTAAGAATGGTGTGGTCACGAGTTAAACTCATCATCAAAAACTAAAATAAGTTACTAGCACAGAAATGTAACACGAATAAATGTGAGGGCAATGGCAGTCTGAGCTGTATGTGAAGAGCTGCATGTGCCTGCACACCTCGGATCGTGTTTCTTTTCATGCCCAACGTTAGTAAACATGGGAGGCTTTATTCTGAGAATCCCCGTGATGAAAAGAGACTCAGGGTCCTCACATCTTACAATGGTGACAGGTGTAGTGGCAGAGCCAGCAGAGCGTCTGATGCTTTCATATCAGAACCTTGAAGTTCTGAAGGGAGATTTAAAAGCCCATCAAAGAATTTATCTTATTATAGCAATAACTATATGGATTCCACTCAAACACTCAGATGAAATGGAAGCAGGAAGGTCAGGTACACAACAGAACATTGCTAATTTACTATGCAAATCAAAATCACAGGTAATTAATAACTGCTCAGCACTTAGCAAGTGGCACCACTATATGCAAGAGACTGGACAGCAGTTTAGATATTAGAGTGACATAATTTCAGGGGCATCTTTGTGTTTTGATCAAACGGTTTGTGTACATATAAAAGATGGGGAAGCACCAACTTCTCCTTTGTCCACTTTCAGATCTGAGCAGCTCTTTGCTATGCCTGCCTACTCTGATGACCCTACACCTTCAAACCACACTCTATACACACTCCTCCTAAGAGGCTGTTTTTAGAGGTTAGTAGAGATTCAATGCACATGTCTCCTGAAAGATGGATGACTTAAAATGTCATCTCAAATTGTTGCTTTTAGGCATAAGTCAAACAGTAAAATGTAAATGACGTATACACGTAATGCGATTGCATTTTTATTATTCTTTAGATCTACAGTGCTATTTCACCATGTCCCAGCTAGTAACCTAATAGGAACTCAAATGACCCTTGGTAAAGCCTTGCTTACATTGCCAAGGATATCAGACAAATACTTCCAAGGAAGGGATGGAGAAACACTAAAGAAAGAAAGAACAGAAATGGCAGAGGAAAAAAAAAATCGGCAAGATATATGGTGACCCAGAACAGGGTCAGAGACTGGGGAGGTCTGTATCTCTTTTCATAGGTCCTGGCAATACTTTTAAATTCAGAAGAGATGAAACTTCTGGGAGAGGCAACGTGGGGGGCTTTTACTTTCATGTTAAAAATTAGTTTTTTCCTAGATATAAAACTACAGCATTAGGTGAGATGAATAAAGGAAAACACCGAGTGAAAGCACTGGAGCACTTCAAACTGGTGCTGCTCAACGCCCCCAGCATCAGCCCAAGGGAAAAGCCAAGGACAGTTTCAATGAACACCTTTAGGTCGAATGTTGGTTTCTTCTGCTCTCTCAGGATGACGCATGTTACGTAATCAAACGGCTAACGTTTCCAAATCCACATTCACCTGCTACCTAAGAAATATTTATAGCCAAGAAGGTAGAAGAAACAGGATTAAGATTTTATAGTCACCTAACATAGTCTTATATGAGAGCGAGATAGACAAAAAAAAAATGTGCATTGGCTTAAGACGTAACAAGTTCAATAAAGCTAAGTATTAAAATCATTTTCAAGAAGCTGAATCAGAATGAAAGAACTTGGAAATAGATCTTTTCACATAAAGGCTTGTAATCACAGAACTATTGAAACAAAAAGAGCAGTAAGTGGTGTTCCCCTACAGTGCAACAAGCTGGAAATACTCTAATAAAGAAAGTGTGCACACACACGAATAACAAAATGAAAGATCTAGCAGCAAAAAATTGACTAAATTACTGTATTATATTATATGAGACTAGGTTGAAATAAAAGTTAAATTAAAAAATATCTTATGCAAGGATAGCTTTCATAACTGTCAGAAAATTAAAAATGTTGAATAGAGATCTTGGTTGTAAAATTAGGAACTAAATATTTAAATGATAAGTACTCCCCAGAACTTGAGAAAGAGAGGCAGAAGATGGTGGAGAAGAAATGGATCATAAGAGATGTACAAAATGAAACGAGAAATAAACAGATAGTGGGGGAGGAAGAGAAAAGGCAAGAGATTAAAAATAGGGAAAAGAATACAATAAAAATACACTGTATAAAAGTTCTTAAAGTATTTCACACATCAATCAGATAAGTTAAAGGAGAAACCTAAAGACAATGAGATCATTGTGGGATAAATTAGTATTATGGGCTAGGTGGGACCAAGAACAGTAGTAATAATTAATGATGTGCAAAATTTAAGACATATTTTAAACGATATAATTTATTTGATTATATTTTGGTCCAAATATAGTAAGTGTTAGAAAGGAGAATACAACTAGAAATCAGAAGGATTTCACAAGGCAAATGGAAAAAGAAATGAGTAATATAATGATTTAGGAATGAAACAAATATATGCACATTTGTCTGCATTTACAAATGTGTTTATCTGTATGCACAAAACTTTGTCCCCACCAACAAAGAAAGCAATTTTAAGTAATCCATGTACTGAAAATTTGAGAAATTTCCAATAGAAATATATTTAAAGCCATGTTCTCTGTAAAAATGCATAAAAATTAACAATGTATGCATATGTATAAGAAAAACTTTAAAAGAATATTTAAAGTAATAAAACACCAGAACTTCTGACTTTAAAATTTGAATAATTTGCCAAAATAAAAACCCTACTATAATTTATGAAAACATTCTTACTTGCTTTGAATATTTGACTTTGTAGGTATTATACTATTCAATTACAAAGCTATTAACTCATTGATTTCACAAATAGCTATAAATAAATATTTCACTATAAATTGCAAGTAATGAACTGTAGTGAGGCGAAGTCTTCTGACTACCGTCTGTTTCACTGCAGCCACGTGGTTTAATAAATGCTCTGTCTCTTAAGTAAGACCAGAGACTATAAAAAACTAAACCATTGCTCTAATGTTTGAAATGCCATGTAAGAAGTGCTGAAAACAAACAAAAGGGAAAGAACAGCCAGGAGAAGCAACGACGGGGGGTGGGGGGGGAGGAAGGAAACCAGGGATGGAGAGAGAGGTCACTAGCTGAAGAAGTTACCTTAAGGAGAAAAACCAAAATATCTAAGGAATTATAAAAAGAAATGAATAAGTAATGCATTTTTATAATTTTATAACAAAAGCAAAATGATTACAAAAGTTCAAATTCACAAAATTACACTGAAATTTGTCAATAAACAATTAAACTAAGGGGGGGGAGGTGAAGTAGCCAATTTGAGGAAATAATTAGAATAATCCATGCCTATAATTATCTGATAAAATTGTGTTTTCATTACATAGATACTCAACACAAAAATCTATAACTTCCCAAGATATGTATAAAATACGAATTTTCACATAGTTATGAAATACTACTATACATTTTTCTTTTTCATGTATGTAGATACATGTATGTAGGCTTCATGTGTATACAGAGACGTGAGCTCACGTGAGTATGTGGATGTGATATCACAATCCTTTTTGACTGTCCTTCAGCCATATTCTTTGTGGTTGGGTCTCTGGAACCAACAGCTTGCGGACAAGACTTGTTCCACCAGCTGATTTGCTCCAGAAATCTCTGTGTCAGCCTTGTGAGTCTGAAATCCCTGGGGACTCACTGCGTTTACCTGGCTGCCAGGTGGGGCCTGAGGACCCTAACACGGGTTCTCATGTTTGTAAAGCAAAATCTTTAACGACTAAGCATCTTCCCAGCATGATACTTAAATTTTTATAGGCAACAGTTGCTGCTTGTTTATAAAAAAACTTACATGAAGAACCACTGACATATTTAATGCAGTTTTCATTTTACATACATTCTCTGAATATAAAGGATGAGGGGAGACAGTGATTAATTTCATATACCAAATAAGACTTTTACATAAGTATGAACTAATAATAGTCAAATTGTAATTAAAAAAAAAAACCTTTAACTTAATTTGCCCATGAAGCTTAAGTGAAATAGCCACAAATGGAATGCAATAGTTTATTAAAAGTAACATAGTAACAATGGCAGCTACAGTATTTTCTCAATATGACACTATTGAATTCCAACAAAGACACAGACAGGATAAATCTGAATACAGTAAAAGTAAAACATTTCATAAAAGTCAATTGCTTAATATCACATACAGCACCTACCTTAAACCCCGCCCCTGCCATGCTCTGCTGAGAGAAAAGTGAGCTCCAAAGAAACTGCATCAGCATAAGCTCTTCAACGCAACTGAACATTACAGTATTTCCCTTCACTCAGTTTCCTTCTCAAAGCTTGCATGTCTTTGCAGACAACCATGTTCTGAAAATATTAAATGGAAAAGGCCAGAAATAATTTGCAAATTTTAAGTAAGCTTTTTTTAATTCTTGTTTGGCACAATAGTATACTTATCTTATTATTTATCTTTGTTGTGAATCAAGGACTATAGCTAATTTTTAGATTGGACTTTGTCATTGATATTTATAAATAGGAAAATAAATAGTGTTTGGTGTTACCTTAGGTTTGTACTCTGTTTGCCACAGAGAAGAGGGAACTGCTGTATTATAAAGCATCCAGAAAAAGCATTCTACAATATGTTGAAATACAAAAATAATATGCATTCATTATGAAACAAAATCTAATTTTTCCTTAATAGAGAATAACACGCTGCTATGTTATCTTCAACTATTCAACAGCTTTAAGTTTCAGAAAGAAAGTTTCTTCAGGTATCAGACTCATCCACTACTAAAATTGATTTTTAGATATAATTGAAATTCACCCTTGAGATTTGAATTATACTTTTCACAGTTTTAATTTGCTTTTGAAAAGACTACCATTTTACATGTATTTGTGTCTTATAGAGTATTTTGTGACAATAGGCTAACCAATTCCCCCACATAACATATATTTCGATGCAAAAATGTGACATCTGTCTCCATTTCTGCCAGATGAAGAGTGGGGCTTCTTGATGAGGGAGACTCATGTAACACTATGGAAGGCTCCCATTTACTTCCTGGAAAATGGCGTTAGAAGTTCCGCTGCTTGTGAACAGCTCAACAGCATGGAGTCCTCCAGGTTGGTGTATCTCTAAATGTGACCCACCTGGAGATCCATGGTGTCGAACAATGAACTTTGCAAATCAGCCAGGCTCCCATAAAGCGTGGGGCGGTCCTCTTCACCAGTGGTCCTTGGAGAATCTGCAACCCGCACCTATCAAGCCCCAAGCAGTTGCCACCATTTGTTTCTTTTATCATCATGCTCCATTTCTAGAAGGCTGCCTGAGCTTCTATGAACATTTTCAATATTCCAGAATAATAACCCTGGCTTGTACATTTTTGCTTTAATAAAGAAAAATGATCAAGGGAGTCATTAAACATTTGCAAGTTATAAAAACCTGGAGAGTACCGAATTTTATTCTCTCTAGCTGCTATGTAACCAATATATTAAACTGCTTACACATAGTTCCAAGTTGAGGTGAGATTTCAAATTTCAGTGTCTTCTCATCTGATTGCTGTTATTTATGCCTAAACAATTGTGTGTGGGGTGTCTTACTAGCATTCAAATGAAAAACTGACATAGACTTGTGGTTGGACTGTCTCCTAAGGACTTCATGACTATTTACATTTTAGGGTGTCCTAAATACTGCCCCAATCTAAGCAACTTGATTCTTGTGCTTTCAACTAGTGCTACCAGGCGGTGTGTTTGGTGACTTCTGCAGGTCTTCCTCTGTCTCCTTCATCTATGTTCCTTTGCTACACAGAGAAGGGTGCAGTGGCTTCTCCAGTGCCCTGCATTTGAGTTTTCTCAAAATACAGCCAAACTCTGTTGGCTAGACTAAGGCTTGGGAGAAAAAGTACCTGCTTTGAGTTAGTAAGACCTAGCATGGACTATGTTTATTACTCATATTCCTCCTGTGCCTGATGTTTAAATGCACATAGCTGTAATGAAAAAAAAAGTGTTTTTTTGTTTTTTGTTGTTGTTGTTTTTGTTGTTGTTTTGTTTGTTTGTTTTGCATGCCTGAGGCCATGGGGTTGATCCCCAGGATAATAAAACAACAACAAACAATACAAAATAAAATGTTGTGTGGTTAGATGGTCTGATGTTGACATTCTCCACAGATCTTTAGGACAGTATCATTCAGATCGTTTACAGGTTCCTGATGACACTGAATAGCAGTTGCTACTGCTCATGGTTGAGTGACTTTTACACAAATCTAGGAGGGTTGCTGCTGTTTCTACCCCTATTGAAAACTAGAAATGCTCAAGGAATTTATCAGTCTTGAAGTAGATTCTTTCAAATCATAATTATTTCTGTATTTGGCAAGATCATTATGAAGCTAGTGATTTTGAAATCTTTTATTAGAATTTCTCCTATGTCTCACCTCTGTCTTTCTGTAAGGTAACCCCTTTCAAGCTGCCATCCTTTTCCTGTTTTATATTCGCTCTTCCTGACTTGGCTCCTAACACTTCCCAAATGATCTTCCTTCTAGGAAAGCTAACAGTAGAGGTGCGAAATAAAAGTCACTCGGATGTTGCTGCCTCAAAAAAAAAAAAGTCACTCCTGTTTTGTTGCTTTTCAGGACATCTTGCTCAGGATCACTTACTAAACCTCAGTCCAGCCTTATTTTTCCTTGTGGCTCATCGTGGGACAGTCGTAAGACACAGGTTGTACTAGTAATTGTTCAAGGGTCCTCGTTTGCTTCTACAGCATCTCCATTGCCTATGCTGGACCACTGTTTGCTTCCGAGTCAGGGAGTGGGGGAGTCCTACTGAAATGACCCTTCCTTGCATTTCGGTGCAAGGGCTGTTCTGTTAACTCATGGACACAGGGATACTTGGTCGGAGTCAGTGCTTGTTTTTGTTTATTCCAACAGTCTTCAAAGACTCCTGGGAAACTAAATTGAAAAATAACGGCAATAATACAAAGTGAGCTCTCCTGTTTAGAGAAGATAATTCTTCATCAGATAATTTTTTTGGTATTCATTTGGATGCAAGAATTTGCCAGAGATAGTTGCATGAACACAGGCTTTTTCAGCTACAAAATGCACCCACATCTAATACTCATTGCCTAATCCATAATGTTTTCTATCTTTACTCCCAAATATTAAGTCTAAAGAAAATAGCCTGTTCTCTTTAAAAATAGGCTTTAAGTCAAACAAAAGAGCTCTGGAAAACAACTAACAGAGCATCTTGTGTTTTACAATGAAAAGAAAACAACAACAACAACAACAACAGCAACAGCAGAAAAAAACCCTCAGTAGGAACGCAGGTGATATTATCTACGTGTTGATGAATTGTTTCTACAGTGATTAATGAAATGCAGCTCAAACTGTATTAACGCCCCATTAATTTCTTGCTTTTGGATGAATGACATGTATTCTGATTCAAAGTGGCATGAGTCAGACACTTCAATATCATAACATCATGCTTGTTCAACAACAAGCATGTGAAGATGTGACATAGTTTAGATAGCTTTTCATATTGCACATTTCATCTGCATAGTAGAAAAGTGACACAAATACACACAGATTCTAGGATAACTTCCCTTTAGAGACCTGCTGGGTCTAGAGTCAGAGGCTGAGATGCTTTGGGGGTGATGCTTGATGTGTTTGTTTCTTTCTTTGTTTGTTTTCATTCTTACGTTGATGGTGTGGTCAATACTGCACTGTTGAAGAGTGCAGAACACCCCTTGGGGCACCAAGTTGTGAGGACATTTTCAGTTTGCCAAAGGAGGAAATTTCAAAGTAGAAGCTGTTTTTTTTTCCTAAATAGTTTATGGGTAACATATATCTAAGAAACTCTTCAAAATGAAGATTTTTCCTTTCTAAAGAGAAATGGAATGTGCCTATTACAGTGTTGTTGAGATTATGTATATGATTAGGTACCAGAGATTTCATGTAACAGAATCAAAATAATGAATATCAGAATTGCATGATATTCCATGATTATAACTTTCCTGAGATTAACAATGATTGCCTGATTTGAATTTGTGTAGCACTGCAAATTCAGTCAGCCACTAATTATCCAGTTCAACTTGTAGTACTTAAAATCTGTTCCACTTAAAAAGTTTTAAGTTTATTAACTCTTTCATATTTTTTTTATTCTTGAATAACTGTAAACATATGGTCTCAGGCTAACAAACAGATTTGATGTTATTTTAGATCTTTTGCAATCAACTCCACCTTGATGGTTTCTTTAAGAAAAATGATCATTTTCACCTTTTTAATTCATTGCACTAAGTGGCCATCATTGTATCACTTCTCTACTTTTAAAATTGACTTTAGTCAGTAGATACTGAATAAGTTTTCTGTACTATATTACCATGCTTAGTGGTTTGAAACAGAATGTCCTCATAGGTTCATATATTTGAAAACTTGATACCTAGCAGTGAAATTTTTTGGAAAGAATTAAGAGGTATGGCATTGATGGTTGAGGCATGTCTCTGGCTTTGACATGTCAAAAGTCCCACTCCAATCCAGCTACCATGAGTGCTCTCTTTCTCTCTCTCTCTCTCTCTCTCTCTCTCTCTCTCTCTCC
>OU015744.1:84566426-84580387 GCA_907169655.1 Acomys percivali
AGAGAGAGAGAGAGAGAGAGAGAGAGAGAGAGAGAGAGAGAGAATTGACAGGATACATACACATATATAATGAATACATACACGTGTCCATATATATTCATGAATATATATATCACGTTACATATATATATAAATTAATTTTATTATATATTTATTCTTATTATGCTTATTAAAGAAAATTAATCTTACTTTAATTTTTTAACATATAGCCTCAATTCAAGTTTCAAACAAAGCAAAGAAGATAAATGACATTAAACAAATAAATAAATGTCAGTGATTTAGGCAAAAGGTGAATACCCATAAACAATCACCAGAAATACCCAAAGTACATGCCTTTTCCTCAGCTTTCATTTTCAATTCTTGTTTTTCTTCTATTGACTCATTCCTTCAACCAATATTACTATCTACCACGTGCGAGATACCAGTTCCCATTTTTAAATCAGCTGTTATCCCTCCTTTCTTCCTGGTTAAAAAAAAAACAAAACAAAACATAAGCTGAAAATCAAATTACAGACTGGAAAAGGTTCTAGGAAGGAAGCAAAGTGCCAAGACACAAGCCAATCCCATTAAAAACTAATTTTTCATTACCCTTTTTGAAGATTTTTATACAATGCATTTTGGCCATATTCAGCTCTTGACTTCTCCCAGATCTACACCTCTTCACTATCACCACCCAACGGCACTTGATCTTTATTTTATATTACAAAGTAAATCATCAACCCCAATTTGTGGTGCCCATATGCTACTGGGTATGGGGCCATCCATTGGAGTGCCCAGCCTAACAAGAGCCACACCCTTAAAGAAAACCAACTCCCTCCCCCTAAAACCATCAAGTGTCTATAGCTGCTCAGTTTGGGGTGGAGACTCATGAATTCCTTCCTACTACATGCTAGCCTGTTGACTAAGCCAGTCCCATTTTACTTAGATTCACACAAAGGCATTTGACGAGTGGCAGATAATCCAGCTTAGCAATAAGAGTGCTTTCACTGTGGAGTGCTCCACATCAGTAGTTCTCAATCTGTGGGTCATGACCCTTTCACGGGGATCACCTAAGACCATTGGAAAACATGGCTACTTACATTAAGACTCATAGCAATAGTAAAATTACAGTATGAAGCACCACAAAAATAATTTATGGTTGGGGAGGGTGTCACCATAGCATGAAGAACTGTATTAAAGAGTTGCAGCATTATCAAGGTTGAGAACCAGTGCTCCGCATGAAAGAGAATACAAGACATACACTAAGAAAACCTCAAAGCAGGAAAGGCGTATCATGTCCAAGAAAGTTTAAAGCGAATAAGTGTGGCTGAAATCACACACTGAAGCAACAGCAACTCAAGATGGCCAGCATGGGATGTGAGAAGCTCACTGTTGTTTTCAGAGGGCCATGGGACAGGATGTGATAATAGAAGGCAGAGAAGAGCCCCATATGAGTCACAGCAATCAAGCCGTGATCAGTCCAACATCACTTGTGATGACCCGCATGGATATCACTCTCCTGTGTCTTCCCTCCTATAGCCACAGACTAACCATAACCACAGCAAAACTAGCAGACCAACCAAGGCTGAAAGGCTTGCTGTGAAATGTCTGGCCAGTAAAACTCAAAGCTGTCAAATGTCATCCAAAATGTCTGTCATAAAAAAAAAACTACTGCAGCATCCAGGAGAAGGAAATGACAACTACATTTGTTTTGGTACCTGTATAGGATTCCTAATAAAAAAAAAAAGAACTTTGAAAAACAACTCTGAGTCTAATGAAGCAAGCCATCAGTTTCTTATGTTCCAATGATAGTTATTTAGTGCTCAATGCAGCACAACCAAGTATTCACAGGACGAAACCCATCCAATCTTTACTGTATCTCTAAAACTATCCTAAAATGAAAAGATAATCTTAAAAGAAATACGTGCTAAGTTACTTAACATAGCTACTTAGTAGATGACAGTGCCAATTCCTAAGACAAGAAAGACAAAGACAGAATAGGGATGAAAGACAATTATCAGTGAAGTATGTTTGTTGGGTGCATGTGTGTGTGTGTAAGTTTGTGTGTGTGTGTGTGTGTGTGTGTGTGTGTGTGTGTGTGTGTGTGTGTGTGTGTAATTTATATGTACTTGACAAAGGAGTGTTTAATTCTTACAAAGTGTGCCTCTGCATAGAACCATCAGCCCTGAGTAAAGCCTAAGGAGCCAGCCTGCATCCTCTTCTATCCAGAAGTCCGCCCTATTATTCACTCAAGCATAGCTCACAGTTTTTTGGCCCTGGAGTGGAGGCAGTCTTCTGGGGCTTCTCCCTAGAATACCCCTGGTAAACAGACTGTTTCTATTCATGCTCTTGCTGCCTCTGAGTCACAGGTTCTCACTATTGCAGAACATGGTGGCTTTCTTGTGAGTACTGACATTCTTTGGGGATTCTGCAAAGGAAAAGTACTTAATTTGAAAGCTAGCCAATAGCCACAAAATACTCCCTGTTCAAATACTTTTCTCCAAAGAAAATATGCTCAATATATCAGTCATTTTTACACACACACCCCAGAAAAGTGTGTCAAGGTCATATTATGTTTCTCATAACATGTGCCCACTCCTCTCCTTAGAGTACATCTCAGTTTCCTCCTTCCAAATCAGTCTAAGACATAAGTAAACATGTAAATAAAATTATATTTTAGATATCTTTTAACACTATTAAAATTTAAAAACATATTGTCTCAGTCTTAAAGATATTCCTTTGATAATTTAGTAATAACTTCAAACAATATTCACAGGAAAAGTAATTGCAGGTTAGAACACAATGTGGACCAGCCATACATGGTTACATCTTCTGCACAGATTTTATTCTACATGGAAGACTCCTAGCTAACTTATGTTCCAGGAATCCACGATGAACAGTTCCAATGTTGCTTTTGTAAAATTTCTCTATCTCTAAATGGAATAAGAAATAAATCCCATTGGCTAGATCTGGGTTGGGGTTTAAAGTTTACCGCCTGTCTTGTCCTTGGCTGGTGCCTTAGTTTGAGCGGGACCCCTTGGCCAAAATCTGCCTATCATAATGTTCTACTTGTAGGTTTCTAGGACCCACTGGATTCTTCTACATTGCTATTCTCCCATGGTTCTCTCATCTAGAGTCCCAATAGGGTGTCCTCCCTTCTGTCCCAGTTTCCTGGTAAATGAAGGCTCCACACTTGAGTGGAGAGTGGGATATGACTTTCTCACGTACTCTGGTGCCTCACATTTGACCATGCCCCCTGGAGGGGGAGACCTGGTGGCACTTAGAGGAAGGACAGCAGGTCACCGAGAAGAGACTTGATACCCTATGACCATATACAGGGGGAGGTAATCCCCCTCAGGAACAGTCATAGGGGAGTCACAGGAATAAGGGGAAAATGGGAGGGAGGGAAGAATGGGAGGATACAAGGGATGGGATAACCATTGAGATGTAACAAGAATAAATTAATAAAAAAAATAAAAGAAAAAAAAAGAAAAAAAGAATAAATCCCATAAGTGTATAATTTTAAGTGTGCATGAAAATCACATTCCTGTAATAGCCAAATCAACCAGATGAACATAGCAAGAGGCTTTGTCTGAATCTATGTCATTGTAAACACTGGTTGCATTTCAGGGTACTCCATGAGCACAGCATCACAGTGCTTATGATGTTTCTGATCATGAATAACCTCCTGTGATGGTCAATTCTCATCATCAACTTGACACACCCTGACTTACCTATGAAGAGAGTCTCAATGGGGAATAAGCTAGATCACATTGGCCCATTGACATGTCTCAGGGAGATGTTTTGACTCTCTTAACTGACATGGTAAGAGCTAGCAGGAACGGGGAGGGCACCATTGCCTGGAGTTGGGCCCTGGACGGTAGCAAAATAAAGAATACTTGCTGAGTACTAAGCATAATTACTTCTAATTGATATTATTGTGTTAATATTTATTTGGAAGTTTGTGAATCATTTTATTAACAAGAGAGGACCATAAAATAAAACAGGTCATATCTTACATTAAAGAAAGAAAAACTGAGGCACAGGTCTTGTCAAAGTCTGAGGAGGAAACAGTAATATCTCATTTCATAAAATATATGTCCTACCCCAGAAATTTTGTCCTTAGTGGTTGAAGGCTGAGTTTTAGTGTAACTTGAAAAATATTAATTCTACTAAAGTAAGTAACCCCTGGCTTAAAATATTTCTTACCAAATCCCCACAGCTTCTAACACCACATATCAACTATCAACTGCTCCACATCAGGAAGACTGAATAGTTAATCTGGAAGGCTAGAGTTACTGCCTTTACACGGTGCAGAGATGGGAATGGAATGTGTGTTTTCTGCAGACATGCAGAAGAAGAGACCTGAGCTCCTACCTACCCCGAGACAGCCTTTCTTGGGCTTCTTACTAGAGACCGTTGGCTAAACACAGTAGATCCAGGACCAAGAAGAAAACGAGAATGGCCTTGAGCTAAGTCAAGCCTACTTGAAGTTCCCGAGAAATCATCTTATGGCTGATAAGAAAAGTTTGTTGTACTACCCTAAAGGTTAATTAAAATAATATGGGTAACCCCTCTCACCTTCACCTTCCCAAATATATCCAAGCTGGTGCTACATCGTGAAAGAAGGACATCTTCTAGACAGAGAAAGTGTCTTCTCTAAATCTGCTCATGCAGATGAAAATTTAAACTTAAGATGTTTCCAAATAAAATAATCAATAATAATAATAACTATAATAATTGTAATAGTAATAATAAGTGATAGCAAAAGTTCCAAGTTCCCTCAGAAGGAGAATGACTTTACAAAGATCAAACAGTAGAAACTTGGTCTCTTTTTTCAATTGGACATTTAGCTTTCACAGGAGAAGTAAAATAATTATTATAAGGCTTTGTCTAGAACTTCAGATTACCAATAAAGCTTTATCCTTCATGAGGTTTAGATGAGCCAAGATAAAATTTCAAACTCATCATTACTAATTTACTTCTCCATAACTCAGGAAGGTGATTTACTGGAGATGAACTAGTTCAAGTCATTTCTGGCAATGACACAGTACAATTTCTAGAGGAAAACATGATAGAATAGGAGTTGAATACATACTTAGTCAAGTCATCCCAAATAGGACAAATAACCCTACATTAGTAATTTTATATATCATCAATTTGTTATTAACACCCTTAGAAATAAGCAAAGGCAAACCAAGATGGCTAATATATTAATCCATTTCAGATTATAAAGGGTTCTTTTAGGAAATGCATTTAAGTCATAATTAACCCATAAACAGAACGTTTAAAGAGAATGTATCTAGCGCAAAAGAAAATAGTAGACTTGTTATATCACTCAACCTGTACTACCCAATTCACAGTTGAAAGAAAAGACACAAAATTCATTCTTTAGGGCAACACGATTTAGGCTTATTGTGTTTCCCTTATTATGTTTTATCTAATAAGAAATTGTTAAGAAAAGCATCTGTGAAACAACAAAGACAAAACAAAAGCAATGAGATAGTTTTCTGTTTCCTTCAGTGACTTGCTCTAAGATACACAACTGAATAGTCTTCCTGTTATATCTGAAGCTTAGGTTATTTGAGGGTGTGAAGGGGGGAATTCAAGAAGAATAGAGAACTGTTATTTCATAAGTACATGACGCCACTCATCCCAAGCACAACACACTGTAGTGGGTATGAGCTAGAAGATGCCATTTGACTAATCTAACCTCCTCCACAATGGTCCCCATCCACTCTTCTTTGATCCTACTAAGTGACTTTCAAATAAAGCAGAATAGGGAAGAGATGTGACCGGCAGAAAATGCTTGCCACTGGTGTAGATTTTGCATATGGTAATGAATAAGGTAAGCTTTGGAATGGCTGGCTGACTCTTCACAATCTGGCCTAAGATGTACCCTCTACCTTCCTTTACATGTATATGCAGGACCTGACATGTTCTGTTTTCACTATTTGACACATGCTCTACATTCCTTAAGAGATTCTTATTCCCCCACCCCACCCCCACCCCCCGTTCAATCCACCGAAGCCCTATTGGCCCTTTAGTGCTTTCATCAAACGAAGCTCAGGTGACTTCAGCACTCTGTCTCCTTTGTGGCTTCTGGAATCCGAAAGCCTCCAGTATAGCACCCATATTTGGTGCTTTCTCTTTTCTTACCTTACCTCCTATGACAGACTATAAGGATTGGAATTTTATTGGATCTTCTATACATGCTAGATGTCTAGCCGAGAATCTAGAGGCACATAATTTTTGAGCAGTATATGTTGAAGAGCAAATGAGTCACCAGTATTTCTAGTGTAAGAATAGCTGTCCCTCACATTGCACCTGCATCTGTCATCTGGGTACTAGATGGGTGAAAGCTGGAGGGAGTCAAAAAAGAGACCCTTCAAACATGGGATTAAAAAAAAAAGTAAAACTGACCTGAGAGGTGGGTAGTTTTTTCAGAGTATGAGTGGATGGGGTGTGGAGAGTGTTCTCTTTGTGTGTGGATACATTTGCTGCCTCTGAGATTTAGGCTATTTTTGAGGTAGAGGTGGAATTGAAGGGAGCGTCTAAGACCTACTTGCAAGCAGCCTGTCCCAATTTCTAGAAGCCTTGAGGTTTTCACTACCAAGAATTCAGAGAAGTCTGGAGCCTTACTTGTCTCTTCTCTGATCCATTGCCATGGAGGCAACACTTGACAAGGAAAAACGTTTGTCATTGTCCAAATCCCTTTCCCTCTGGGCCCATATGAAGATGAATGAACTGTTTTCTTATAGAGGTGGAGGCAAAATGGCTTTCAGGCTCTTCCAATACGGCTTCTCTAAAAACAAAGTATTACCTAGTTTAGGTCCTGGTATCAGCTAATGGCACCAGCCTTTAAGTTGGGAGAAGTCATATAAAAAGGACACAAAGCAAGTGAACAAAAGCAGACTTCCTGTCATTCAGTGAAACATTTCAATTTTAATTTGCACACTCTGTTTAGAGTGGAATTTTCGTCAGGCGGAGATAAGCAGCTCCATTCCTTGGCAAGACATCCTCTTTGATTTTGCCACCGAGTAACCCCTGAAGAGAATACAGTATTTACAAACTAGGCTTCTGGCATGTTCTCCTATACTTCCTTGTCCTCTGACTGTTCCGAACACCTCTTAAAATAGTTTTGCAAGTGCCTTCCTTCCCAGCATTCTCCAGGAGCACATCACGTTCCCAGTGAGAGTGACAGTGGTCTGAGACTACTGCATTCTGGCACCTCCCTTTGAATTTCTCAAGTCCATGAGACATTCGGTGTCTCAGATAACACCAGCTCCATAACTCACCACCAATTATGTTTTTTCCTCCTTCCCCTATTAAAAAGAAAAAAGACTACCCCAAAAAAACCCCAGAAATAATAAAAGTCTGGTATGTCATCTAAAAAATATTTATGAAAAGTCCAGGTATTAGGGCTTCAGGGTGAAGTAATGGCATTTTAAAGGAAAATCCATTGACATAATTAGGAGAGATGACATCAAAATGTGGCTTCCAAATTTGTCCCTTGTTTACTCTAAAGATTCTGGATGGACAATTTTTGCAAATCTGGCAATAGATATGAGAACAGAGTCTCCCAATGACCTTATGAAATAAGAAAGCAAAAGAAAAAAAGCTGAATTTGAAATGGTTTCATTGAAAAGTTCATTTACCAGCTGGGCATGGTGGCACATGGCCTGTAATCCCAGCACTCAGGGAGGCAGAGTTAGGTGGATCTCTGTGCACTGAAGACTAGTGTGGCCTACAGAGGAAGTCCAGAATAGCCAAGGCTACACAAAGAAACCCTGTCTTGAAAAAACAAAAAGACAGAAAGGAAGAAAGGAAGAAAGAAAGAAAGAAAGAAAGAAAGAAAGAAAGAAAGAAAGAAAGAAAGGAAGAAAGAAAGGAAAAAAGAAAGAAAGTTCATCTACCTTTTTGATTGTGAGCCTGGCCTTTAATGGCTGATTACACATACCTTTAATCTTAGCAATAATGAGGCAGAGGCAGGTGGATCTCTGAGTTCAAGGCCAACCTTGTCTACAGAGCAAATTCCAGGACAGCTAAAGCTACACAGAGAAACCCTGTACCAAAAAATAAAAACAAATCAAAAAATGTTCATTTATCATGCTGTCACCTACCTTTTGAAGTTGTTAACATATTTTTAGGGAACAAACATCAATAAAATGTCTAACTCATCTTCAATTACTTTTTATTATATAATGTTAAAGGGTTACATTTGTTCCTTGGTATAAGCATGAACTTACACAAAGCATTATGAGCAAGCGAAAATGTATACTTAAACACTTAATAAAATTCTTAGTTATTGACCAGAATGTCAAGAATAAAAATAGGAATAATGTCCCCAACACATCTAAAAATTGGAAAATAGCTGCTATCGAGATTAGAATAACCTTGGGATGGAGAGATGTCTCAGCTGCTAAGAGCACTGGCTGCTCTTCCAAAGGTCCTGAGTTTAATTCCCAGCAACCACATGTGGCTCACAACCATCTATAATGAGATCTGGTGCCCTCTTCTGGTGTACACGCAAGCAGAATACTGTATACATAATAAATAGATACATCTTTTAAGAAAAAAAAGATTAGAATAATCTGTTGACCCAAGGTTGATATTCAGTAGCACTGCAATCAACAATGTATCAACCAACATAGGCTCTGATGGACTGGCATCTGTCTTACCTGCCATTAAAGCTTTAAAATCACTAGTTAATGCATATATTGCCCATAAAAGGAGCACTGTTAAATCATGGGATGCCTTGCTAAGCCCTCAGGGAGAGAGGGACAGTAATTAGAAAAGTAATACTAAGATCTGCACAAATAAGGAAATAAAACAAGGTCTTTTTATGGAACCAGAGCTTTCTTAGAGTATATCCCAAGAGGCAGTTATAGTGATGACAACATTGATTATGGGTTGGATGCCAGGATGTTCAGACTCCAAACCTGACCCCAATACTGTGAACACATGTTTTAAACCCACGACAGTTCCTTGGTCATAACAGTTTTACCTGTGAAATGGAGGTCCCAGAGAGCATCCTAACAGGCAGTCCACTGATCTCCTGACTGCATGTGGATGGAGCTAAAAGTAAAGTTTGAACAAAAACATATAAACTTGGTATATTTAAGCACCAATTTAGTCTGTCTGAGGCATACTTAGATCATAAGTCAAAGAAAGCTGTGTTGAAGGCCCCCGTCATGTTGTTCAGTCCTTCCACAGCTATGGATGATCATAGCAAGGCTTCCCTACCACAGAGAGTGGAAGTTGGGGTTTAAATAATTAATTTTTCTTCCCTTCAGGATATATGGCAGAGTGAAGGTTGCATCAGAGAGCTGTGAAATGAACCCAGTTTTATAAACAAAATACATGTTGATCAGGTATTTATTAAATGAATAAATAGAAGCACAAACAAATAAATGCTCCAACTTTATCATTACCCAGCAGAGAACATGGTTTCATGATCAAAACTGATGTTTTCTTCTGTCATCCCTAGTACTGAGGAGAAATGTGTGCTCTTTCAAACACACATGATCATTCAATGCAGTATTAGACACTGAGAACTTTTGTCCTGTTGCAAGTTCATTTGCTTGAGATAGAATAGATTAAACTTAAAAAAACAATGCTCTCATATACATACAAGGGCTGCCGAGGAACATGTTTGCTGAAGTTTGAATGGAGTGTTGGTTTTCAGCGTGGGAAAATGTATCCTAAGGTAAATTTTACAGAATCTTTTATAGTATTTCAGAAGATAATTAATTTAATGTTATAGAAGCAACAGAAGTATGCTGGGGTAGTAGGAGCCTTGGAACTTCTGGCAGACTAAGATATAAAATCATCATTAGATAATATTTATTGAGTTATTCTCTGTGCTAAGATTAGAAATAGATACCAGATTCAGTGCTGAAAAGAAGGAAAAGTAAAGTCATTTTTAAAAGAAAGAAAAATATTACTCATTTCCTTATGAAGTAAGTTTCTTCTAATGAAAACAGTTTATCCACAGGAATTTTGCTGTGTGCATCATGGATTTGAATATACATTCAAGAAAGATAAGGGTAGGACTCAGTGAGGTGCTAAAAGTCAAGTTAAAGTTAGTGGGTAACATTAGTTATCTAGTGAAAAATCCCATGTCTAATAAGCAGAATGGCTTCATGAAGATATCAAACTGCATCAATCTGCCTGTGGACTGAGAATAAAGAAAAGGGCACAGTCCTGAGAAATGCTAACTGACCCCTCAGGACTCCTGTTACTTCTGAACACAACGGGGATACTGGTAAGACAGGTGCAGATTAGTGGCCTTTCATGCCGGGGTCATATGTCTTTCATAATTGAAACTTTCGTCGAAGTGTTTAGCCTTTTTACTGAACTGTGGCATTACCATGACTGCCGAGTCTTGGGAAATCAGCTGATAAAAAGAACTGGAAAAGATACAGCTATGTGAGTCCTTTCCTCACCACTCTTTAGCTAGACACCAGGGAGCAGAAGAGTCCCCAATAACTGGGCAAACAATTTTTGTCTGAATTGCTAAAATATATCCTATAGTGGAGATATAGTTAACAAAAATCTACATAATGATGAGTATCAGTGCCCTATTCTTATGTAAGCACCGTGATAGCTACTTACAGAAAGACTAACACAGAAAGAATTTAAAAAATTAGAGCACAGGATCACTGGTTATTATTAGAAAGTTACAGAATTTAAGAGTATAGAAAGGAAAGGTTAGAGAAAAATCTAGGGTAAGAAAAAATAATACTATGTGTTGAGAGGAGACTATTTCTATAATGTATAGTTTAAAAATTATTGAAGAGAAAGGGGGAAAGTTTTAAATTCCAGAGAAAACTGGCACAACACCTAATGGTGAAAAGTAGTGCAAGGTCAATACCTCCTGCCAGGCAAAAGGAGACTAGTAAGTGATCCCACTGATACAAGGACCTGAGTAAAGTAAAGCTGGAGACAGAAGGAAGAGCAGAGATGTGATAGACAGCAGCAAGGAAGGGAGTTAGGTCAGAGGGTGGGACATAGGAAGCTTCCATAGGAATGGAAGCATACTTTATCCTATCATCTTGGTGCCTGTACATCATTACCTGCATGTTCAAGTGCACATAGTACACCATACCAAGAAGGATGTCTGAGGCAAGCAACAAGCTCAGATGATAACACTGTCACTCTCTAGGGGATGTTTGCCTTGTGAAGAGCCCTTGGGTGTAGAGGGACAGCAATCCTTGAAAACACTCCATATCTTTCACTCTAGTTTTGGGAATTCAAATTGTTCCAAAACATAAAGTCCGTTTTAAAAACATAAGGTAGCAAGAAAAATCATACATTGTAAAGGGAGAAAATCAAATTGAGTTTTAGATGGCTGACCTGTTGATATTCAGTCTCATTTCAGTTACATTATAAATACAAAGTAAGAGAACTTGGGTTTGGGATACATAGTAATTCATAAATGTAATGAAGTGTTTTCTGCAGGTGAAAGAAATAAATCAAAATAATTTAATTAAAAGAAGCAAATTGGATCCTATCACCTTTAGAAAATCTAATCAGTATATGGTACAGTGATTATGTGGAATCTGAGGATGTAGGGAAATTGCATAGTGAATATGGAGTAACTATCAATTATTTCTGAAAGAGGATCCCAGATACTAAGAAGTGCCAACACAAAGATGGAGGAGCAATATCTACTAAGGTCTAGGACAGCAGGGCTGCCAATTACCAAGTACAATCTAGATCCAATGTCTACTGAAATGGTACCACACCAAGCCTGAGACCCTCTCACCCCTTACCCATTGATGCACAAGCAATTTACTAGCCAGGGATTGGGGGGCAGGAGACAGATCTGAGAAGAATGGACCGTGGGCACATCCATTGTGATGAAGAAAGTAAATAAGCCAAGCTAATGGACATCAAAGGAGAGGTGTCTGACAGCTTTTTACTCTTTTGTGGAAACAAGCCCTGGGACTTAATCTAGAGACTTCAATAATAAAAAGATGGCATTTATTTGTTAAAATAAGAAAACTCACTCAGGAACAAATATGACCTCCTTTACTGCTAAAAAAAAAATATTAATTAAAAATGGTGGAACCCCTTGCAGAGATAGAAGCTAAGGGATCTTCCTGTAAGTGGGAGCATCTAGAGAGGAATGCTGAGGTTGTGAATTTCCTGCAGAATGTGTTATGTAACTCAAACTGCAAAAGAGAGGAACAATTATCACTTTAATTAATTAGGGCCCCTGTTGCCAGTCCCTTGTGAAAGATAATCCTTGATTAAAGGTGTCAGTATGTAAAAATATTGACTGATATGGAAACACAAGAGTGTGAAATTTCAATTAATTGAAGCAAAAATTACCTGGTATTAACATTCGCCAATAGACAGTAATGATTCTCAGGAGTCTTTCAGTGTATAAACAGTTAAGAATTGACAATGGACAAATAAACAGGAAGAGAATTAGTCTGCTGGTGTTTTATTCCAACAATTAGGTCCTTTGGCCTTTTATTTGTGTATTTGCAATGCAGAAGTCAACATTAACTAAGAACATTTGCTTTATAAGAAAGACTATAGGAGCTGTTGTATAAAATAGACAGAGACTAAAGAATAGTGCCATCACACTTCTTGTTTTTTTCCTAATCAAAAGACATGCCATACACCTTTGATAAATATCTGTGAAGTATTTCATGCCTAGGGAATTCTATACCCAGAAGCCTTTGCTGAAATACCTGCCACCTCTATGCCTCAAAGAAACTCCCGAGGGACTTTTCATGCTCCATTGCTTCCAGATATGAAGTGGACAGATTGGCCTCCTCCAGGCTGCTGGCCAGCGCAATGGTTCTGAGCCCCACCTCAGACTCATCCTTCTCACGAGAACTCTGTCTTTTCCACAAGTTAATATTCTGAACTATGATTACAAGTGAGGCTTACCTCTGTATTGCTTTTCCCTTTCTATTGGTTCTTGTTTTTTGTCAAACTCCAAGTGCCAAATTCTCAATGGGAAGCCCTCTTTAAAATGTGTCTGTTGTACAGCAAAGCAAAGCAGGCAAGGCTTCAGAATTGATGTTTCATCTTAGATGTTGTGGTCCTGATGCAAATAGCCTCAGATGCAGACTTAGACCAAGTTATTCAGTGTCAAAAATTAAATAAAACCCAATTTCTCTTAAGTTCATAGAGAAAATGTAAGAAGAGCATACCACATAGAAACAATGTACTGAAATAAATGATAAAAGTTATAAAGTTGCATAGAAACATAGCACAGAAACTCTCACTTTGTGCTTTGTTTTTGCTTTGCTGTGTGTGTGAGGGGGTAGTCACCATTGTCACAGGGAAGTGTCTTACTTACAAGTCAGAAATTTCCACTAATATATGAGTGTTTAGTCACAGAAAACATCCTATCATAGTCATTTAAAAATAAAACCAGACTGGGACTTATATACTTGTCAAAGACAACAAGATTTAAGCCTTTGTCAACCATTATATCCCTCCTCAGTACACAGGAAAAGAGATTTATGCTACCTAGGACTACATATAAATATATAGCTGCCCACTTCCTTGATAACATTTTAGGGGAAGGTAATTTTGAGGACAAAGCAAAAACAAAAACAAAAACAAAAACAAAAACAAAAACAAAGGATCTATCTGGAAACTATACTTTGGCCTTATGGCCACTTCTTTTCTTCTCCCTAAAATGGGACGAAATGTTGGAGTCCAAAGAATTCAATTAGAAAATGAGAGGGAAATTCTACTGATTTCCTGTGAGTTGAGGCAGCAACCTCTTGCCTCCAAGCCAACTTTAAGGATGGTATAGAAGCCAGCATGTAGTTCAACAATGCACATTTGTGTGTGCAATGTATTGAATTACCACTACCAATCAGATTGTTCTGTACTTAGCATTTATGAAATGTAGAAAAATCAGTCTTCAAGTCATTCTTCAGATACCTAACTCACCCTAGTGTAGAAGCCTTGAGTAGTTAACTAGTCAAGAAACAAGAGGCCCATCT
>OU015744.1:84585297-84607273 GCA_907169655.1 Acomys percivali
CGCACACACCTGCCCAAGGGAGCTCATTTCAGGAAGGCTTTCACATATGTTTTAACTGCTAATCTCTTCTCTCTTCCACGGTTGTCTCTGAAGTAAGTTGAAAACTTCAAACATGTTTTCTGGGTTCTCACGCACTTGAACTATGATAGGGATATTGCAGTCCAACTATTTTCTCCCTCCAGTTCCCCTCCAGGCACCCTCAGGCACACTTACATAAGCACACATCATTCCTCCCTTTACAGGATGACAAAACATCTGTTAGGCAGCCTATTCTAACTTTCAGGTCTTATGGCTCAACTTTCTTCATGTCCACTCCACCATATTCACAGAACCTTCAAACAATTGACAAACCTGAGGAGAGATTTCCAGCCTTTCAGGGGTCTATTTTGTATTTTTTAAACTTATTTGCCAATATTATTTCATCTCACAAAGTCCATAGACTGCATGAGAAGTTGTTTTCAATTATATTGCCAAAACTTCAACACATTATTAATAACAGGGTGACAATCAGAGCTGCTGTGGCTTTAACATGACTTCCTTAGTCACTTTCCTAGGGAAAAGCTATAACATTGTTGGCACAAAGTTCTCCAAACCATTGGCCTCAGTCTCAAAATGCCCTTTCTCAATTGCAGCCCAATACAGTTCTCGGCAGGAAACTGTGCCTTGGCTAAAACAACTGGTTTATCTTTACAGTAATTACAGTCTTCGCAAAATTCTTGAGATGACCCAGGAATGCCTGATTATGAGAGGTTTCTATGTAAGTGCATCAAGATCTCTGTTATTGCTTAGCAATGAAAAAAATACCCACGCTACGCTTATCAAGACAGCTTATACTTATGCATCTGATTGCCTTCAGGAAACATTGGGAAAGCCTTTGCTCCACAGTCCAGAGTTGGTTAACATGGAGTTTATGAGCTCAGCTGATTCTCTGAGCAGAGCTTTCTGAATCCAGGCTCACTCTGGCACTCAACCTTCGGACTACTCTGTACAGGTTGGGGAAAAGCTGCTGCAAGTTGTGCTTAGGGCAAGATACCCAGTGTTGGGACAGGAAAATCACCTCCCACTGCTCCTCAGGAGTGTTCACCTCTCAGAAATGCCCCAGCACGTCCTCACCACCACACTCCTACTTCAAATCCCTAAGCTCTGATTCCTCTAGGGTTTCTCTAGGGAGTAGGAACAGCTCTCTTCTCCACTCCTCTGGGTGAAGGAAGAAGCCTCAGGCAAAGATAGCCAAGGCTGTAGATGCTGCGGGAATGTCTGAAGGTGGCTGGGCACTGGAGGGCTAATGCTTGTATGGTAGAGCTTTGGGACGTGGGTTTGTGTTTCTGACTGCTTGTGCTAGAGGGACTGAACATCGTAAGATTTCCATATTATACCCACTGCCACCCAGCGCAAAAGAAGGAGCAAGAAAAA
Source organism: Acomys percivali (assembly GCA_907169655.1). Classification (NCBI taxonomy): domain Eukaryota; kingdom Metazoa; phylum Chordata; class Mammalia; order Rodentia; family Muridae; genus Acomys; species Acomys percivali. Next base: position 84,586,711 of record OU015744.1, read on the forward strand.
CAAAACTAGACAAAAAGAAAAGAAAAAAAGTAGAGAGGAATGTAAGGCCAGCTTGGGAGATTCCTCCTGGACCTGGCACACAGGAGCAAGGGGCTTCTCGCAGTGGGAAGCTTTGGAGCAGTGGGGTTCCAGGAACAGACCGCAGGGACTGTGAAGTAACACAAGGACATGAGAGGGCAGCTTGGGTGATGTGTCAGTGGGCAATTCCATTTGCCTTAAGCGTTTAGTTCCATTTCTCTGCCCTCCTCCCGCCTCTTGGCAGCGAGTGCCTCTCTCCGCGGTTATTTGCACACAAGCTCCTGAGTCTGCATCACAGAAAAGGACTGAAAGACCAGTCGACCCTCCCTTGGACTATTTTGTGCGTCAGAAGAACCTTGAGCGCACTGAAGAACCACAGGGAGACGCGTATGTCGGAGAAGGACAGAGGGAGAGTGTACCCCATAGTTTGTCAATAATTTGGACCAATTCTTACCCTCTAGAGCACTCTGCAAAGCAAGCTTCGCTGCCTGCTAGGCGTGTGGCATTCCAGAGACACGGAAGGGTGGAGCGCACAGGTGGAAATTCTGGGTTTTGTATCTGCAACCGGGTTTGGACCGCACCTCGCAGGCTCCCAGAGCTACAAGTTAGTGGCGATTGCCTAGCTCCGCAGGTGCCAGTAATAAAGGTCATTTGCGGCACAGCTATCCCCTATCTACGACCTGCAGTGTGTGGTCCAATATCCACCATGAGTTGGGAGGCCAGGCAAGCTCCAGCAGCATCTGAGACCTCACCGCCTCTGGGCTGGAGCTCTTTCCTCAGCCACAGTGGACAATCAACCTCCCATGCAGCCGGCGGAGGAAAATAGGCTTGCAGAGGGCTCCCTTCTCTTTCTTCCTGGGAACCTTCCTGAACCATTTTCCCCCACCTCCATCCCCACTCCGGCCCTTGCCCAAGGTCCGGGGACCTCAGCAAGGGAACCTCAGCACCAAACCTGTTTCCCGCACAGGAAGGCTCTCTCCTAAGGCAGAGTCAGAGGACAGCTTGAAGTGGGGGCAAAAGGGGCCTCCACCCTAAAGCCTTGTGCTCAGACCCTAGGGCTTCGAGCTCTACTTGCTTTTCCCATAGCAGCTTCTGGAGTCGGGGTAGGGGGAGATGAAGAGGAGGGTCCGTGACAGTGGAGGGGATGTCAAGCTCAAAGACAGAGCCTTGCTGGGTAGTGCTGCTCACAGGCTGCTTTGAGCACATTCCCCTGGACTTAGCGATCCCAATGGTTCCCCTGCCCCAGCTGTGAAGCCCCCCCCCTTCTTTCAGATCCGCCAAGGTACGTGTTCCCTTCTGCAAGCCCCAGATGCTAAAGTTTCCATTGGAAAACCTGCACGTGTCAGGGACCACCAAATAATTCCTCCAAACCCAGACTCTCTGCGGCCAGGGTTGGGCGATTGGGAGGAGCTGCAAGGTACCAGGGCCCTTGGCGTGGACAATCTCGGAGAACAAGGAGGTATAGCAGTGTCTTTACCTGTCGCTGGCACAGTCGCCCGGGTGATCTGGTGGAGTCTGGCCGGAGCGAGGAGCCTTTGGCGGGCTCAGGTTGAACCCGCTCCGGCGCGAGCTATACAGCTTAGAGTCCTCAGCTGGCCGCCCGCTGGCCTTCCCCCTGGATCTTGCGAGAGAAAAGCGAAAGATTAGTTGTCGCTGCCGCACTTGCACTTAGACGGGTGGGGCGGCGGGGGTTGGGGGGCGGGAGACTGCGGACCCCAAAGCTCTGAGAAGGCTAGCGAGGGGCACTTCACATCGATCCTCTCACTTGGCTAGCCTGGAACCCAATAAGCTGTTCAGACTGGAGTTAAATTGACTCTGCCCGCCACCCTGAAAATCACACCCCCAAAAGACAGGCAAAGAAGACTTTCAAACCTGGCTTTCAGGGAGATGACTGTGGACACCGAAATAGAAAGGAGACCTGGATATGGCGAAGAGCTGGGCGGGCTTCATTTCTTCACCCTTGCGCCGGGGAAGTAGTAATTAGTGTCTGGGAGCCGCGCTCCACCACTTCTCCCAGCGCCTCAGGCGATTTCCTAGTGGGATCTGCGACTTCAGGGCTCTGGCCAAGCCCGCAGGCTGGCGTGTGAATGTGTGCGTGTGTGCGTGTGTGCGAGTATGTGTGTGTGTCTGTGCCCCCGCGTGCCTGCTCCCAGGAACGGGTCTCCGCGCCCTCACCCGCTGTGTGTAGCAGCAGAGCGAGAGTGGTGTCTCTATTTGTGCGTTTGAGTTCGATTAGCTGCAATGGGCGGACAGTTTCAGGAGAAAGCATTTACAATTTTCTTTCGATCTGACAGGATTAGTTGCCATTGAAGGGGCTCCTCCAATGAAATCTTCTCTGCGCTCTGATTTGGCGGTCCTTCCGTGCAAATATGACAGCTTTCTCTTCCAGCTCCTTTCTGCATCTCTCCATGTCCATCCCCAGAGCCCAGCTCTCCATCTGCAGTTTCTACACCACAACCTTTGCAATCACCGCCACTACCACCACCACCACCCATAAGTCTCATGGCAGCAAGTGCCGAGTTGCTACAAAGCTGACAGGGCACATTGGGAAGAAGGTTTGTTGATTGCTGAGGACACTTAAGCCCTGTGTTTCCAGGTGGGGAAAATGTTAGAATGATGCAGTATACTTTGTACTAAATATATAGTCATGGTGAAGTGTTCAGATTATTTCTTTGATGTTGACTAATATATTAGGAAAAAACAAATTTTTATTTATCTGTCTTTGCTTTAAAAAAAAAAACATGGGCCAATGCCTATGTTTTCCATCAATTAGTGGGAAATAGTAATATACAGAGAGTGATGCTTTGGGGAGGGGGGAGGATTTAGATGTCTATGGGGGAAAAGATGTGAACTTCCTGTGTTTGGAGCATGGACTACTCTTAATACTATTTATTTTAATAAAAAAAAAACTCCTTCCCAAAATTTTACCCATTATTTTAAAGTATGGACCCTGCTCGATAATATTATGCTGTGATTGTTCTAAAGTGTGCTTGAGGACAACACTTACTTTTGATAAGGTATATTGTATATGATGACATAAAAAATGATGTGGCTTTCATTTCCAAGTACAATTAAAGAAAAAATAGTTGAAATCTTAAAATAAATAACAAAGAATGGGGCATAGCTCCTTTTTGATCACAGAGTCAGAGAAATTGCTATTTATTATGCCTAATTCTCGTTACCCTGTCCTTTGCTGGGTGCTAGAGAGCACACAGCATAATAAAGCCACTGTTCCTTTACTTACTAAGTTTCTCATCCTTGAGATGAAACACCCACATAAAAGATCTTGCACAAAGGTGGCCATCAAGATGATAGATTATACACCAATATAAATTCATTGATAAATGAAAAGCCTATAGCTGTGTCTAAGCAGGACTGACACAAATTCAACTTTGCTTGATTAAAGCTATCCTACTATGAAGGATGGCAATGTCCATCTCTGCCCTCAGTGTCCGCACAGGCACTCCACCAGGAGCCTTGTCTGTCTCTGCCCTCAGTGTCCACACAGGCATTCCACCAGGAGTGTTGTTTGAGGAAGGCAGTTCTGTACACTGTTGCCCTCAGCCTACCCTAAAACTGGGTTTCTGGTAATAATTTCCTGATTTTTAAAAAATTATTTTCTCTTACAAATAAGTTCACAATCATTCCATTTGCTAATATATCTTAAAAGCCTTTAGAAATGCATGCTGTCATAATGTGCCTCAGTTTTTTATTTTGGATGCACATGTGTGTATGTTTGCACACACACACACACACACACACACACACACAGACACACACACAGACACACAGACACACACACACACAGGAAAAACAAAAGAATACTAAATTCCTGGCCAGCAACAAGGAAGAAAGCCCAGTCATATGTTCATCTCTACTCTGCACCTATTTTTGTTTCCCATTACAAATGCTTTTTTCCTAAAAGGGTCTACCTATTCCAAAAAAGGGAAATAAATAGCAAGCAAAGGCTCACACTCATATTGGGCTTTTGTGAGGAGCTGCAAACAGAACTAGAGCTTTCAGTAAACAAGCCTCAAGGACTCCCATTCTCTTCTCTTAAGTCATTACTTTATCATGCATACTTGTATCTCTGCCACTCAGTGTGTGATGTGGAGAAATTAGTTAACTACCTGGTTGTCAACTTTTTGGTCAATAAAATAGGTTCAGTGATATCGTTTAGATTTGTTAAATAGAACAGTAGAACTAATCGCTGCAAAGGTCTCAGCAGATCTTTTGGCATATGACAATTTGCTATGGCTGTGAGGTGTCAGCTAAGCTTTAAGGATTCTGATTCCTGGGTCGTGCTTGTGACCTCCTTGAAAGTGTTTATCAGGAGCATTGTCAGCAGAACCAACAATGCTATCCACCAGAGTGATGCAAGGCGCATGTTAAACATAACCCATCATCACACTGGCCCCAGGGAGCCTTATTCTTTCCTCCTTCCAGCTTCTTTCTGTACAGGAAGTGATCATGTGTTTTCTGAGCATTTTATTTTCATCTCTTAAGCAAGTTCACTTTCTGAGATAAAAGAGTGTTCCTTCACCCCAGGAATATAGCGTTTGCATTTATTAGTAACTCTTGGTGTGGAACATTTTCAAAAGTGCTTTTCAAAGACTTTGTAGAATGCATCTGTGGGTTTTCCTTTATCTGCATGACTATTTTCCACCTCAAAGCACTCTAATAAATTAGTAATTTCCACTTGTGAAGCCAAACTTCATTACCTACCTCCTTATAACGGCAGTTTTAGGCAGGCGACGAAGAGCACCAGTGCCTGGAGGGTATGACTTTGAATCTTTGACAAAGTTCACTTTTGAATGTGACTATAAATAAGGTCACCAGTAACAGAAGAAGAGGTCTGATTGGGTCTTAGTTCTTTTACTGCACCATGTTGATTTCAGTGCAAGAGTAATTCACTCATTAGTTGCACAAATCAGCACCCTCTCTTTGTAAGTGGATGAAGAGAGTAATGAGTTGAACTCTGGTGACTTTCCACTAGGTATATGGCAGCCATACTGTCTGATCCCCTCCCACTTTCTCTGTTTTTCGATGACCTGAAAACTTACAAGGGAAGACTTGGCTTATGGGAGGAAAATAAACCAGAGCAGATAGATCTTGTTCCCTTCAATCTCTCACTCATAAAGCTATTCTGAGAGGTGAACAGGGGGCCATTGGGCTTAGCAGCCAGAGATGCAGGAAAAACATCCTGATTTCCCGGATGTACACCTAAGGAATTTTTCCTTTTTCCATGGTTCGTTTTGAATTTTACATTCTCGGGTTCAGAATGGGTCTTCCAGTGATGGGCACCACTTGAAATGGGCTTTGCAGTAACACTGTTGTTTCAAAATCTTAATAGCAGCCCCACAATAGACATGGCTTAGAGTTACTTATTTTCCCTGCAAGGCCTCCCAGAGAGTAATTTAAAAGCTTCTATTCTTCAGCTAAAAAAGATGATGTCCTTTTCTCATCCTTTTGCATACCGTGTGACAGAAGTTTTCATATACAAATGGGACTGATTCTGAGTGACAATGTTTAGTGCTGCTCTGACAAACAATGCTCTGTTATTTTTTTTCCTTTTCCTTGAAGTTTGGCATCACAGATGTTTTAAACTCATCCTGTCTTAGCCTTGATAGTGTTATCCAAAAGCCTGAAAACGTTTACTGCTGCTGAGTCTAAAATATTTAAAACACAGAGCTCTGTTCCAAAGCTCCCGCTTTGGAATATTAAGAGGAAGGAAATGGTGGGGGAGGAGGGGCACCCGGCTGCAAAATGTTAAGCAGCTGCTAATAAGTCAGTGTTAAAGTACACAAGCGGAAACAGACAGGTGGGATGCGTCGCTGCTCAGAGGAGCATTTAGTCTGGATGAATCCCTCCCCATCAGAAGGCAAAGCTGAAGACCCACTTAGAGAGGTAGGCTGACGATGATGATGCTCCAACATTATAGAGAATTTTGGGTGACTGTTCAGGCAGCCGACTGTCTCTGTAGTCTTCTCATTTGGGAAGCTGCTAACCTGAACTCCCTGCATATGCAGGTAATTAACTGTATTCCTTCTCAAGTCTCTGATGGGGTTGAAGACCAGATAGTTCAGTTTTATAATTAAGCTTAGTTGTGTAGGGGTTAAGATTTTTTTGGGTCTAGATAGATGTTCTAAGTTGATAATGATGAGGTATGATAGATATTGGTTTTCTTCAAGGCTGCCAAATATAAATAGCCAAAACACTATGACTGTAATACTTAAATAATTCCTGATTGTTTCGTGGTTCTTCTTGCTGTAGATAGTTTATTTGATATACGTGTAATAAGATAAATGTACATGTAAAAATATTTAATAAAATAATTGTTGAAAGAAAGAAAGAAAAACTCTAAATAAGGGGCTTAGAAGCTCCAGATGCATCCATTTCCACACATAGTTTTTGACAATTTAAATTTCTATTCCTGAAGTCTAAATTGGATGCTGGAATTTCAGGTGAAGCTGAGATTCTATCGAGTTGAAAGGGGAGACTCCTGCTCTTGTGTTATGCACAAGGTCCCCTGGTGATTTGAATCAGTAACTGAACAAAAAAGAGCCTTTCAAGAATACTTAACACCAACTTAGCCTATAAGGACCCCTGCTTTCTGGAGAATTTCCAGAGAACTAATCCCCTCCTCATGGGAGTGCATGTATTTTCTCAGCTCAGCTCGTATAGCAGACATGTTTTCTAAGCTAGCCATGGACCATCAGAAGAAAGCTTGAGACTGTACCCTATGAAAAGGAAGCATATTTCTGGACCATAGCAGCACTCCAAATCTTCTTCACCCAACTGAATTTCCCCTCCAGTCTACAGAGTGACCGAGATATCTATCATGCAGAAAATAATATTTTGCAAAGTTAGGCTCAAATGAATGTGACCAGTAATACATGGTCATGTAGATCTTTTCACTCTAGAAACACTCTTTCTCCAAGTAGCGTGCCTAAGGAGACAATCACTAAAGCATGCCCTGACTTATTTCACCAAAAGGATACAGGCTGAGCATGTTCTTTCTTTCTCATTTAACCCACAAGGTGACTGAATCTGTAGCTTAAGGACCTCATGTATAAGAGGTTTCAAGGGCAGCTTTTATAAATTTCCAGAGCAGGGAATGAGGCAGCCCTAGGGGAATGGACGTGCTCCATCTCTACAAGTTTCCTTCATGATAAAAACTGCCTTAGGAAAAGAGTTAACTTTAAAAGGATGTTGAATAAACATGCATTTGTCATCATTGAATGTCTTCAATGATCACCATTCAAGAGCTACCATGAGAACTTCATAGCAGACACAATGTGCTCTTGTGTTATTGATGCCAGATATGGGATACACAATGTCTATGGCTTGGTGGAAAATATTTCTCACTGACCAAGTTTTATCTAAACAAGCTGCCATTGCTATGCTTTGCTTCAACAGTGCTGCGAAGTATGGAGAGTTGGTCTGAAAATATCAATCAGTACCCAGAAGATGCTCCAGCACACAACAAGAAAAGTTGCTCAACCATGTTCATAGCAGCCTTATTCATAATAGCCAGAACATGGAAACAGCCTAAGTGTCCCTCAGTAGAAGAATGGATAAAGAAACTGTGGTACATATACACTATGGAATAGTACTCAGCTATTAAAAACAAGGAATTCCCGAAATTTGTGGACAAATGGATTGAGGTAGAAGTGATCATAATGAGTGAGTTAACCCAGAAGCAGAAAGACTCAAATGGTTTATACTCACTTATATCTGCATACTAGCCCAAGGGGCATGTCCCATGAAAGCCTTCACTTACCAGGAAACTGGGACCGAGGGGAGGACATCCTATTGGGACTCTAGATGAGAGAAGTATGGGAGAATAGCAAAGTAGAAGGATCCAGAGAGTTCTAGAAACCTACAAGTAGAATATTATGATAGGCAGATTTGGGCCCAGGGGTCCCGCTCAAACTAAGGCACCAGCCAAGGACAATACAGGCAGTAAACTTTAAACCCCCACCCAGATCTAACCAATGGACAGAACATTCTCCACACTTGAGTGGAGAGTGGGATATGACTTTCTCATGTACTCTGGTGCCTCCTATTTGGCCATGTCCCCTGGAGGGGGAGACCTGGTGGTACTCAGAGGAAGGACAGCAGGTTACCGAGAAGAGACTTGATACCCTATGAGCACATACAGGGGGAGGAAATCCCCCTCAGGAACAGTCATAGGGGAGGGGAATAAGGGGAAAATGGGAGGGAGGGAAGAATGGGAGGATATAAGGGATGGAATAACCATTGAGATGTAACAAGAATAAATTAATAAAAAAAATTTAAAAAGTTTTTAAAAAGCTAAAAAAAATAAATAATATCAATCAGATGGAATCTCTGGGAAGAAAACTTCTCAGAAGCTTGTCACAAACTGGATTTAAGGTATTGACATTAGTTCAACAAGATATTGAATACCATTCAATGATTTCTTACATATCAATGATATGAAACCACCAAGAGCTTTTAGCTCTAACTGAAGAGAAAAGAAAAAAATTTAGCAACCATAGATAAAATATTTGAAGTTAAATATAGAGGTTTCAGAAAGAGACCATGGCACTTGTACTTCAGGTAGCTGATTCTATGGATAACATTTAGCACACATAACACACACACACACACACACACACACACACACACACACAACTATGGAAGCTTGGGATAAGTGTGATCTTACGGATGTTGAAAGAACGTTTAAGTATTCAAATTAGTCAATAGTGCTATAGGAGTGATGTAGCAAAAGTTAGAGACATTGTCAGTGGTCATGAAGCAAAAACCATATTTAATAGCAGTCAGAAAAGACAAGTAAAACACCATTCATTGAGTACTGTGGTCCAATTTCCAGTATCTTTTTAAAATTTTTGTTTATTTACTCACTTTACATCCCAATCATATCCCCCTCCCTCCTCTTATCTCGCCTATCATCCCTCCCTCTCCCCTCAAACCCACCCACAGCAGCTCATCAAGTGGCCTGGTGAGACAGCCCCCCAGGGGGAGGGATCAAAAAGCAGGCAACAGAGTCCATATCAGAGACAGCCTCCAACCTCCAGCCTCCGCTCCCTTTACTAGGGGACCCACATGAAGCCTGAGCTGCCCATCAGCTACATCTATATTTCCAGTCTCTTAACAAGGAAGTCAGGGATAGGATAGGCATTTCTGCGTCCTCTACCCAGGTGCTATGCTTTAGGCTGTATGTTTGGTCCTCTATATAACTCTTGCTTATTAATCTTTAAAATTTTTGTGTTTTAGAAGTAATAAGCTGACTACTTATTTAGCAATGAGTATTTCTGGCACATGAGAACTTCTGTAATTTCTTGAGGAAAGGACACTTGAGTATGGCTGTTATAATTTATTCTAATTACATAATGGCAGCAGGGATGGGGACAAGATAATGAAGAACTTGAGTCCTTTTTCACACAATAACTAAAAAGCTGGAAGTCCATCTTGAAATCTGGTCCATACTTTCACTTTGCCTAATTAACCCTGAGACTATCAATACTGTTTCTATGCATTTGGTCCCAGAGTTGACCATCAGTCATGCATGAGAAAATGAAAATGGAGAAGGACTGGAAATTTGAGGTGAAAGTGGTAGATCAGCCACTCAGGTTCTACGAACAGTGGTGCTGGGGACACTATTCGATGCCACATCAGTGTCTGCTCAACATTGTCAGAGGAAATAAGGAAGGAGGGCTACTAAAAATGTAAGAAGTATGTTTGCTTTTAGGGCTAAACTGTAATTTTCCTTTTCAAATTCTCACTGTTTCTATTCAGATTACTTTCTAATTAAAAATAATATCCATTATTAGACTATCAAGAACTGTAGCTGGGAAATTCTACTCAGGCAGAAAATAGATACTGTATTCCAAGTCATGCCACAAATATTGGGCCTTTCTTTACTTTTATGATCTCAATAGCTCTTGTATAAACTATGAATTCTAAGCATCCCTTATTCTTGACCAACCATTAGTGACTAAGAATGAAATTTTACTCTGAAGCTCAGGACTATCTTGGCTCTTGTCACAGAAAGTACGTCAACATTTTTTTGGGGGGTCCTAAAACTATCAACGATGGGACCTATTACTTTTCAAAAGCTGGAACAATGGCTAAACCCAGATGACACTAAAAAGCATAAACTAAGACACTGTAATCTATGTATTCATAGGAGGAATGCAGTTTTTCTTTCTCATCACTTAATTTGAAATGTTTCCCAGTGCTCATGCCCAATCACTCAACTGTTTTCTCATTTCTAGGAGGTAATATATAGTCACCAGACAATGTCATCCATAAGTTCTGACCCTGAGGTTGTTGTTGACAATTAGATTGTCCCTTTTTAAGTAATTACTAAGCAGACTCTTGACCCCAATTGTGCTTTAATTTCGGGCATAGTCACTACACCCAGGCTGTAAGCACAAAGGGCTCTTTCTCCAATGGCCAATCCAGTTTTGTCTATGTTTTTTGAGCTTCAACTCTGTGTGATGTAGTTGCTTACAACTTGACAATTTTCAAGTAAGAGACATTTTCAAAATCCCAGTAGAAAACATGATGACTCTATGGGAGACTTCTAAAATTCATGCTGGTTACTGGTTACTGAGTTTAACATTTGGGCCTATAAATTACTATATATGAAAACATAAATGCTTTATATGTTTTCAATGGTTTACTTATCTTACTTTATGTGTGTTGGTGTTTGCCTCCATGTATGTCTGTGCACCATGTACATGAGTTGTAGCCTAAGGCCAGAAGAGGTCATCAGATCTTCTGGAACTGGAGTTACAAATAGCTATATCTTATGGGTGCTTGAAACTGAACCTAGATCTTTTAGAAGGGCAGCAAGTGCTTTTAACTACTTAATCACTTCTCTGACCCTAGATTATTCACAAATATTTTTTAAATCTCATGTTGTTACATTTTCTGTTTACTAGGACATGGGTCTGTTTCAAATGTGAGAGTCAACAAAATTTCTTATTTTATTCTTTATTCCTAATAGAATTTATAATTGATATTTTATTTATAAGCAAGAGCTTATAAATGTAACTTATGAATGAAAAGAAAATCATTGAATTAAAAGATGAACAGAAATGATAAAATAGAAAAGAATGTAAATTATTGTATCATTTTGTCAGAAAGAAAGAGAATAGAAGAGAAAGACATACACGCTCAAAGACAAAGATAGATGATAGACAGACAGACGGGCAGGCAGACAGACAGAAAGACAGATATGACATATAGCATGTTTGGGAAAAAACTGTGGAAAGGGCACCTTAGTAGGTACACCAGCGGAGCTTTTGCTCCTGATCCATAAAAGACCATGGAGAAACATCCTCTGTGTCAACCTTAAAGTACACCCACAGAAGGTACAAGCAAAGAAAATAAGAGCTGTCAGGGAAAGACAATGAGCCATTGCTGTTTTGTGCTCCTTTGTTAAGCCTCTGAAACTACCACATAGCTCTCATAACTGAAAGTTCTAAGCTGCTCAAACGCACCTCGTAAGCCCACTGCATTTAGCTCTTAGAAAAAGTAGGTACTGAAAGCAAAATCGTTGTGAAAATGTGCCTATGTCTTTCCCTTTGCTCACTTTCTCCCCTGTGTAGTGGCACTTCTACTTCTTTAGAAACCTGATACCACAGAGGGAAAGAATGTACTCAAAATAGTCTGGGTGTGTTGTGACAGGGTGGAGGAGAGAATTGAAATGCCTGGCAGGTTAGTCACTGAGGATAAGGGTCAGAATCTAATACCCTAAACCACTGTGCCCAGTTTCTCTCCAAAGGGATCCATAGTGAACCATAAAAATTAATCTAAATGCTTTATTAAAGATATAAATAGCATCCTCCATGCCTGCTTTACAAAGCATGGCACTACTAGGGAGACAGCATAGATTAAGACCTTCTATGTGACTGTGTATAAATATGAAGAGTATTTGTTTAGCTTTCAGTTAGGGGTAAAGGCAAATGGTTCCCTGACATAGATAATTCATCACAATACACTTGCAAGCAGCATGGATTAGAAGAGAGTTTATTTAGGGGTAGTCACCACTCACCTCCTAAATCTAATGCCCATCACAAATGCTTATATTTTACCTGAACACTGATGATCTTGGCGCACCAAACATGCCTATTATGTGTGCATATCTTGGAAGTGAGGTGAGCTTTAAATGGTGAACGTCAGCATCTCACAGAAAGGCTCAATTTTATACATAGTCTTCTCTTGTTACAAAAGTATGGACCCAGCCACACCCAGGGATGCCAGTTTCTTGTAACTAGGTCACATAGAACACTGGAATATTCCTCAAATACCATATTTATAGTAATGCTACCTTTGCCAAACACACACACACACATACACACACACACACACACACACACACACAGAGCACATATCCTATACTTTCAACTTACGTCAGTGGTTCAGACTTGTGATTTTAGCTTTTATGAATTAAGGAGGTTTAACCACTTATTAATATTCTCTACTTGTTTTCCAAAACAAAGTGTCCTAGGTATGTAAAACAGAAAATGACCCGAATCACAATTTGAAATTTTCCATAGGACATGCCCTTGGATAAACCACTTTAATTCACTCATGTTTCATTTTCCTTATCTCCAAAAGACAATGTGGCCATCTTTGTATTATAAGAGATTTCAGATAACTGAGATATTTTGTTACATTCCTTGGCTGAGAGAAGCATAAATGCATATTTTAAAGGCAGAAACTGTCCATTATGTTCTTGTTTTCAGTCTTATCATTGTTTTATTTTCTGAAATGATTCAATTTACTAATTCTGGTAGGCAAAATGGTGTCCCCTCAAAGGCCTCTACATGTTTAATCCCTGAAAACTATGATAATGTTATCATGATGACACCCAAAAAAGTTATACGACAAATAAATGTTTTTAAACAGTTAACTTTAAAGCAGACAAATTATTTGTATGAGCTCAAGGTAATCAAAGAGGTCATTAAAATTGGGTATTCAGGCTAATGCCAGAGTTTGAGTGACTTGATACAAGAAGACAAGACATTGACAGTGCAGAAGAGGCTGTCAGCCAAAAACAACACATAACTCTTCTAGCTGGGAATATAAGAAATCAAATGCTCTCTTAGGGCCTGCAGAAAAAAAATAGTTAGTTTTGTAAAACTGAATTTATCCCAGTGAGGTTCATTTCTTACTCATTGATTATGAATTTAAGATTATAAACTTGTAAAGTTTAGAATCCCTATAGAAATGGGGATTTATTGACATTAAAAACTTTCATCCTGGTTTTCGGGTAGATGTCTTAAGTTACTGGGAGCATGGCTGTGCCATGTATTACTCTCAGATGTCCCAGCCAAGCATAGAGATGACAATAACTGTTCTGGGAGAGGAAGAGGTGCAAAGAACTTTTGGGGACGTGGTTTATTGCCACTAAACATTCAGCACTAGGGACAGTGCAGATATTATTTCAAGTTTTGAGTCAGTACCTTGGAGAGAGGACACCCAGGATGGATAAGGCCAAGGGGTGGATTCAGCTGCTTCTAAAGACTGATGGACAGGACATTCTCCACCTATGAGTGGTGAGTGAGGTCTGATTTTTCATACAAACTCTGGGGCCCCATTTCTGACCAAGTTCCCTTGATGGGGAGACCTGGTGGCACTCAGAGGAAGGGTAACAGGTCACCAAGAAGAGACTCCATACCCTATGAGCATATACAGGGGGAGGAGGGCCCCCTCAGTCACAGACATAGGGACAGAGAATAGGGGAGAAGCGGGAGGGAGGGAAGAATGGGAGGATACAAGGGATGGGCTAACAATTGAGATGTAATATGAATAAATTAATTTTTAAAAAGACCTGTGAGGTGTAGGGTGTGATTTTTTCCAATTGTAAACTGAGAAAGAAATAGATTTTGCTTAAAGCATTTGGTATGAATTAGGTCTTTGTTCATGACTGAGTTCCCTCATCTGAGCTTTGCTAAACCCTGTAAGAGCCATAGGAGCCACAGTGCTGGGTTATCTTTGACCTGATGATTCATATGACTCTTCAAGCTGCCTTTTCCAGGTCTCTCTGTCCACTGACTCTGCCTTGGCCAATGCCATCCTTCCTTATGGCCTGCCTTTATAGACCAGCAATAATGCTGACTTAACATACAAACTGAGCTCACACAGGGGAAGGTGAGTTCAAGTTCACCACCATGAGTTATTAATTTAATCACTTGGCAAAGTGTGTTTATTTAGTGCCTCTTCTATGCCATGCATGGTATATATGCTAGACACGCAAGTATGGAATAAGATAGAATTTAACCAAATGATACCACTAACATAAAATTCACAGGCAAACGAAGAAATTAGTAAAGATGATGTATTACACTGTTTGTCAAATTCTCATAGTTCACTCATTGGTGCAATGGGATAGGATCATATGATTGGGTCTGTTTCTGACCCACAAGTAGTACTGATGGACTCAGTGCTAAGTATTTAATTACCAGTTTGAGAACCTTCTAGGTGCCTTTCTTCTAATTTTACAATAACATTTGGGATGCCAGCAGTCCAACTGTAGATCACTAGGCGATTTCTGCTCACCACCATAGATATGTAGCCAGAGGAAGGAACAAAACTTTTGTTTGTGCTGGAAATGGTTTTTACACAGTATCTTCTTCTGACGTAAAAAAAAATAATCAGGAAAGACAATACTCAGAATCTAAAGGTGATGCAGAATTAAATGATATGATGAATGAGCAATGGAAAGTTATGGTGGGAAAATATTTCTGATAGAGAAAAAGTGAAAGGGAAAGTTTCTTAGCTGGCAGCAAGCATGCACCAAGATAGTGCTAAGCAACTCTGAACCAACTTGGATGTAGATCATATCTCAGTACAATGGTGATGATTTATACTCTTAATTCCTACCTAATATTTTCCATTTCTTTATATGATGATGGTTTAAAATATGATGGATGTTATAGCCAGTATCTAAAACTCTTACTTTGACATGCAGATCGAAGTCTAAATTATCTCTTACTCTAAAATTAAATTTTTGGTGTACTAGCCATTTGTTATCATATTTATACTGTAATCATTGTTATCATTTGTGTATGTTTGTATCTATGATGTTATGAGCATTGTGTGCATGCTCATATTTATGTACAAATGTGAACATATGTGCTTTTCAGATTGTATGTATGAAGATAAAGAGACAAACCTGGTTATTGGTCCTCATATTCTTTTTTGTCTGAGATGCGCCTTGGTGTTTGCCACTGCATACACCAGTCTAGCTGGCCTTTGAACTTTGGAGAATTGTCTTGTTTCTGCCTCTTATCTCTCCATTAAGTACTGTGACACAGCACATATGTGCTCATCGATTCTGTCCACTCAAACAAATATGGCAAACCCATTACCCATTGACCTCTCTCCCCCAGACAGAGCTATCGTAATTTTACATTAAGAGAAAATGAATACTTGTCAGTTCTTCTTTCCTTGATATGGCAAAAATTTATTATGCAATCATAATATTCCTTATCATAGAGAAGATACCTAAAATAAAACATTAAATAGAATAAATTATAATACTAAGTAAGCACTAAGTAATTTTATTGGAAAATTATAACCATGGTAGCAGAATGGAATAAAAGTCAGCTTGCAGTGAAATTATAAAATAGGGGTACTTAAATCTACCTTCAAATTCAAGTCTGGATTGACTGGAGGAATTAAGTTTGAATAAACATTGAACAATGAGTATAAATTAATCAAGTGAACATTAAAAGAGAGGTTTATTAGAAAAAGGTGAATGACCAATCAAATGGTCTGTGGTAAGAGAGAACACAAGTAATAGAAAAAGTAATGCAAGTGAAGAGACTCACGGTGGGCTGGAGAGATGGCTCAGCCATTAAAGGCTAGGCTCACAACCAAAACTATAAGAGACTCACAATCATCATGAAACGGGACATCAAGCAGGAATGAATGGAGAAAGGCAATGAAAGCCATAGGGATTCATGAAGGACCGCAGTAAAGTATATTTCGAACACTGCACTTTTGACACAGAGAGGAGACATGAACATGGCTAAAGCAAAAGTCAGATAATAAATGGGGACAACGCTGCCTGTGGATGTGAAGGTGAAAATTAGATGGCGATTCCAGCAGAAGTGATGGAGAGTGTTTTATGAAATCTGTGAAGACCAGATACGATTGGCCAAAGAGATTCTAAAAATGATATCCTACAACACTGTTGCCTCCTCACAAAAACCAGAAACACTGTGAGAGAACAAAGCACTCAGGAGGAGGCATCATGTTGAATGCATTGAATGGGAAAGGGACTCCAAGACAAACAAGAAGGGCTAAGAAGGAGACAGTTGAAAATACAGATCTGGAATTCAAAATAAAGGTCTAAGCTAGATATATAACCTTGTGAGTCATTTGCTCCTAGGTGGTAATTGAGCCGTGGGCAAGGCTGAGGCTGCCTAGGGAGCAAGCATTGCAAAGGAGGAGCAATGAACAGGAAGACAGAGTATAACAGAAGATCAACAGGACAAACATGGAAGGCACAGCAGGTGCAGGCTGGGAGTGCAGTCTAATCAAGATCAAGACACAAGCTATAGATTCTGGTTTTTCCCCACCATAGTTGCTAAAGAGTGTGTGCCCTAGGACACAAGATATCTAAACAGACTTTACTCTGTTAATTAGTGTTTCAGATTATCTGCATGAAAGAGTAAAAACTAGTGTTCTTTTCCCAATATGGATAGTTTTCTTTTACCTACAGGTTATTGAATGTTTATAGGTCAAGAATTTATTCCATTGGGACTAGAGATATGTCTCACTGGTTAAAAAAATACTGAGATCTCTTAAATAGGACTAGGATTTGATCCTCAGTAGCCATAAGGAGGCTCACAACCATCCCAGGGGATCTGATGTCCTCTTCTGGCATCCAAGGCACTGCATGTATGTGGTACACACATACACATGAAGACAAAATACACAGACACACAAGATTCATTCTATCACACAATTCAAGCTTGAAGTGTGCACAGATATAACATTAATTTTAGGGCAGTGCTAAAGTCATAATAACTTAGTCAAAAGCCAAACTGTCAGGTCCATCCTGATAGTTGATGCATTCCTACCCAGAAAAGAAGACCAGCAAATAGTTATCTTCCGTACTTCAAATCTGTGTTAAAAAGACAATAAGCTAAAAAGACAATATTATTAAAAACACAGCATGTTGAGAAAGACAATAAGCCATGTTTTGTGTTAATTCATCAGGCAATTGTGAATACTAGCTCATATTATTTTACATAGCACCTTCTAGACTTTGTTATCCAATTTCCAACCAATAGGGCAGGTTCACCTAATAAGAACTAAGGAACTGTTGAAAAGAGACAAACATATAACTAAGTGTGGATAGTTGACTATAGTCTTGGCAAGAGTGTTGAAAAATAATGACAATAAGGACTACCTAGAGAGCCAAGAAGCAGGGCCATCTCAGGTCATAACAATACACAGCCTTTCTTAGCTTGCAGTCCCTTCAAGCTTTTTCTACATTTCAGTTGTTCCAATACTTCTGAGGCTGACTAGTGTAAGCTCCCTTTTTTAACATACACATTTAATATTAATATGTTAAGGTTGTCAACTCCAGTCTTCTTTAAAATGAAAATCTTTGAACCTTTCATTTCCATGTGAGCTTGATAACTAACTACACTAGCATAAACCAACCATGGCACTAGCTAGTAACCATTTGTGCCAGAAGATATTATCGGAAAGAGAATTTAGACTAAGTGTATTGTTTTGCTATGGCTCCTGTAACATGGTCCCACAAACTAGGCATCCTGAAAATCAGGAACATAGTCTCAAGTTCTTAAAAACGGGAGAACACCAATGGCAAAAGGTTGGCAGATTTAGTTCCTTCCAAGATATGAGAAAATGACTTATTCTTGGCATGCCTCCTGGGTGTGTAGGCAGGTGGTTTTTGTTTGTTTGTTTGTTTGTTTTGTTTTGTTTTTGTGATGTTTTCATGACATTCCCTCTGTAGTAGATACTTTCCCAAAAATCTGTACTTTTTGTATTTTGTCAGTCATGATGGACTACTGACCACCTTAATATCTTCTTTTGCAGTTCACAAATACACTTCCTCCAAAAACTCAACATTCTAAGATACCAGATGCTATAACTTTGGTAAATGATTTAGGATGGATGGAGTATCTGTACAAAGCAACACACAAATACATTAATAAATATGATATTTTGCACCTACCATTAAGACTGATCAGCAGCATACTCTAAAAACATAGGATTCAGTATTATTGATGAATTGCCTTAAATTCACTTGCCTTATCCTCCTTGTCTTCAAAGGCAACATTTAATAATTGATGACCAGCTACTGCATTTCCACAAAACTTACCAGAATGAGCCTGTGTTTTAATTTTCTTCTCTTCTAATTTTCTTGAAATATTCTTGCAAACTCAAGCTGTATATTGATTATCTTAGTATCCTTTATGTACAGCATTGTGTATGTACATGATCTATCATTAAAGAGAATATTTTGAGGTAAATTGCATTGAAAGTCTAGTTGGAACTACACAATTCTTCAGTGTCTTTAGGACTGTGTCGAGTTAATTGACTCACATAGGAGATTGCCCTAGTCTCATTCACCAAGCTCTAATTAAGTAAACTAATGAAAAATTGACAAATGGTAGCTCAATTAGGCCCATTTCATCTATCTTCTTCTGTGGACATTCATTGGCCTTGCATTGCCCAAGTAATATAATGAGCAGGGATGGTCTAGGGCTCTGATTTAATCCCTGTAAAATGAGTGCACAGATTTGGTGGTTCAGCTCACTTCAAGAGTCGAATAGATAGCATCTTATACTCAGATAACGAGAATAGCACAATTACAGTTAATAGTCTCTGGTCATATGTTCCCCAAAGTCACATGCTGTTAAATAGATTGAGAGGAGTGTGATTATACATAAGAAAAACATACCTTATCCATTTTTCAGTAACTTCCGTACATATTCTGATGTCAATTTCACTTGTCAAGGTTATACCTTTACCTTTCCTGTTTTGAAATTGGGAGGCTCATGTACCACAGACTGGCCTCAAACTTACTACAAAGCTGAGGACCACCTCCATCTTCTGATCTTCTTGCCTCCATCTTCTAGTGCTGAGTTGACAGGCATATGCCAGCCCGCCCAGGGTTAAGAGGTACTGAGATGGATCTCAGTGCTTTGTGCTTGCTAAGGCATCACGAGACTGACTCTGCCTATTTACCAGTCCTTTGGAAAGACTTCTCTGATTTTTCATTCTAAAATTAGCTACTCACTCCATTCAATTTCTATCATGTGGCCCTTTTAGAAATGCTTCTTTTAGTGCTGGTTACTATTAAAATAATTCTTTACTTGGGTGTTTACTATTTATTTATTCATTTATTTATTTGTGTGTGTTTGTGCTTACTATTTATTGATCCATCTTCTATCCCTGTTAGAATATGAACTGTTCCAGAGTACAGGCATTTATTCATTCCTCCTTACTGGTTTCTCGCCTAACAGGGACTGGGCACAAGAAGAAATCAGATAATATTAGAGTGTGTGGCTCTAAAAAGACTACTTCGGTGACCCATCAGATTTCTGACCTCACTTCTGGTATGTCTTTGCTCCATTCATGTCTCTTAAACTTTCCTGCCTCCAGGAAAGTTTCTCTTTCCTTCTGTATGCTTCACTTCCTCATTCGTTTGGGGGATTTTCTCAAGATAAACTTTCCTTCATGAAAGCACCCATGTTTCCCAAAAGTGTCACAATGTCTTGCTCTGTTTGGTTGTTCTCCCTTGCATCTGAAAAAGAAACAGTGGATATCTATGTGTTATCCTAGAAGACAGGGACACCATTCATAACAACTTTGAGATCTAGACCTTCATGCCCTGAGCTGTATGGGGTGTTGCCTGCCTTTAGCTCACAGCTCATAAACACTACTCCACTGGAATCTACTCCAGGGTAGGAGACTCCTCACCCCACTTCACATGGTCAGTGGAAAGGTTGCCCAATTCCTGAATTACCTCTGGGGTTTGCTGAGGCTCTGCTGAGGCTCAGTTTTAGTTTAACCTCTCTCTCTACCAAACCTGCTTTACCCTTTCTCTGGCTCACATATCGGTGCTTAAGGAAACTACACAGACACAAATCTTGACTATATACTCTCCATCCCTGGGAGTACATGGGATGGCACATGCTGAGATTTAGCTTTAGCTCAGAGGAAAGAGACTTTATATAATTGATCCACTCTTATGCACTATTAAATGTATGAAGTCTAAAACGATACCTGGAAGGTGTTCAATTAACATTTGTTGAACAGGTAAATGAAAAAGAGGGTAGACAGCTCTCCTACAAGTTAATTATGGACATGGAATAATTCTACATATTTTTACTTGAAGACAATACAGAGAAGTTCTCAGAGGATATTCAACTCCTTTGAATAAGGAATGCTAGCATACCAAGAATAAGCTCTATGAATAATTTATTTTGCAATCTCAATTTCTCGGGTTTGTGTGTGTGTGTGTGTGTGTGTGTGTGTGTGTGTGTGTGTGTGTGTG
>OU015744.1:84607283-84626526 GCA_907169655.1 Acomys percivali
GTGTGTGTGTGTGTGTGTGTGTGTGTGTGTGTGTGTGTGTGTGTGTGAGATCTCATAGATACTCAGAGTCCCTGTGTTTTTGATATCATAGCCCAATTGGCTTTCTTAGAAACAATATAAAGAAGTCATATAAGACATTCTTTATTTCCTAAATAAGGAAGCTGAATATTGGACAGTTAATATGACTCCTCTGAGGGTACCTGTCTTAACATGGCAGAATGCACACACAAACTCAGTTCCTCCTGTTGTTATGGATGTGTTTGTGCTCTTTCATTCACCAAGAACAACCTCAGCTTCTAATAAGTACATTCTAAATTCATATAACTATTATTTTTTGCAAAGAGATTTCTGAACTGCTCAGTATCATTTAAGACTTGGTTTCTTTAATTAAGAGACAAGAAAACTCTCTTTGATTAGGACTCAGAAGTTTCTCCGTGATGTTGAAAGGATTGGAAATCTTAATAAACAGAAGCTATTGCTTTTAAGATTCATCTGTGAAGCTCTTAATAAACACTGCAGGAAAGAGTAATCACTGGACCCAGGTCTCAAGAAATCTTCCCTCTGAGAGTCACTGATTGGTTCTATTACTACAGAGATGTCAACGTGACTTGCCAATATAATTTCTCATGTAATGCCTGAGTTTCAAGAGAAGATATATGCAAGATACTCTAAAAGTACATTTTATAGAGATTTGTCTTTATGAATCTGTGTATAATCAAAAAAGAGAAATTTAACTTCTAATGAATAACAAATTTGCTTTTTAAACCTACACTAAATTTATTCTTTTCTTACTTCAATATCATGGGCAATGAAACCGAGAGTGATTAATGATATTCAGATGCAAAATATTTTAAAGAAGTGGTTTTCTTTTTCAGGTAGTGAGCAATACCATGATCATAATACTCTATGAAGTTGCATGTCTGAGATTATATGCACCGTTGAGTGGTCACCTGAGCTAGGTCCCATGGAGTTCTTGTTTCCTCTAGACAGCTCTCTATTATGGCTAAGGGACCAATGCAAGCATATGTCTGTGAGTGGTCGGATTATCTGAACCAGTGGAACTGACTCAGACTCTGCATCCACCAGACCAAGCCCTTTCCTGACACTGATATGGATCAGCATTTGTTTTGCTCAGTCTGACACCTTTGCAAACCTTTTTGAAGGATTTTCCTGCCTCTTCCTGCTCTTCCCCCACTATGGCATACATGCCATGGTGTAGCTACTTCCTCCAAAATGACACAAAGCAGAAGAGATCTACTGGGGAAAAGTAACCAAGAAGAAGAGAACAGAGGGACAAGGGAATGGAGGAACAGGAGAGGAGGAGGAGAGGGAGGATAAGAACGCTGGGTACATGAAAAATACTATAGTGAAATGCGTTGCTTTATATACTTACTGAAAAAAATGATTAAAAATGTAAATATCTTCTTGGAAGGAGAAGGGAGATTCCTAAGACTCTGGAATCTCATAGTATAGATCTACAATGTTCCTGCCCAGTGTCATATAAGTAGAAACCAGTTTCTGGAGCAAGGAAACCCCTCAGTGGAGCTGCCTGAAAGCTGGGCAGAGTTCCAGTAGTGTGCCTTTCAAGACTGCTCCTTATGTAGAGGTGGGCTGTTACGCAGTGCGACTGTCTATTCACCCATGTTCCTTAAGTAACTCCTTGGCCATGTTCATGAAAGGATTTCCAGTGAACTCACTGACTCATTAAACTAATCTTGGCTGGGATGATTTTCTTTCCTGTCTGTTACTGGTGATCTATCTGGAGTGTGTAGAAATTCACTCATCCCTCCCATTCCCCCCTGAAAAAGATGCAACAAGCTCATTTGAAATTACATGAGTATCTTTTTAAAAGCATGTTTACAATAATACAAATGGTATAGACTGCAGGCATTGCATGATGTCTCCTCACCACATATCATATACTGAGGAAGTGCAGCCTGGCTTTGTCCAGCACGTGGGAAGTTCTGGCCTCTAGCCTCACCAGACACAAATACATAACAGATCCTATTAAGTGCTTAAGACACATCTAGAAACAATTTTAAGGGAAATTCAATTATTATGCAAACCACCTTAATTTCAGTACATGCAATGAATATTTTCTTAAATGTGGTAATGTTTTGTGTTTTTGAGATGGTTACATTTGGAGAAAAATGTACTGAAAAATTGTATACATTATTCTATTATATACATCCAGAATGGGGAATAGTATAATCTTCCTGGGTTCAACAGGAACAAAATGGGATGAGGCTATAATAACTGAAACAATATATCACAGAATGATGACTCTATAAACACTATTACAGTCTTAAGACAGCTATAGTATCAACAGCTGTCCTTACTGGCCATGAAAGGAGAGGCAAATGTACCTTATGTGTAATCATGTGAATTTATACAAAACAGATATTTTTGATATGTGACCAGTTCAATTAAAAATTTCACATCTATTCCTAGACTGTATTTTCATAAAACATTTTTGATTATTCTCATATGTTATAAGAGATCTACAAAAGATCTTTGGACATATTGTTATCAGAGGAACTACACTGAAAGGGAGCTAGGCTTCATAAACTTCAGCACTACCCACTGTGAGGGTTAGGGTAGATGACAGGCTGTCTGAGTTCAAGTTCTCTTATGGAATACATTGTTGAATACCTAGCATCCTTAGCTCCCAGGGTTGTACATATTCAAGAGTCAAAGTCACCTATAATTAGAAAGGCCATATTAGACTAAAGAATACTTTTCTTTTTACAAAGGATGTCTAAATCATAAAATTGGCAGAATATAAACTTTAATCTATTTCCTTTCCTCTTGATCTGATGTGAAGACTCATGTTTATGCTCAGGAAAATAATAAATATTTTTACTGGATGATAGTAATAGTGGAAGGAAGTGTAAGCTGTCATTTTTATGACCAGGTCATGTGGTCATGCTTGCATTGTATCAAGAAGAATCTCCTTGTTATATTGCTCAGAATAAGCCTGTGCCTCCATAGAATTTGAGGAAGTGGCTACTTATTCAATGACTAATATGTGTTTGGTGGGGGTGGGTCTGTCAATGGAAAGAGAGAGCTCCATCGCTCATGCATTCAACAGCCCAGCTCTGCTGAGAATCTTTGCATCATTGCTGTTTCTCACTCTTCCCAGAAAGGATCAACACACATCACTGCTCTCCTTCCCCACAATTTCCTCTGCATCCTCACTTCCAGATGGTTAGTTTTTCCCATCCCATCTTAGGAACCACTACCCAATTATTCTACCCCATTCATTACCTTACCTCTCTATTTCTTGTCTGTCATATAGCTCAATAATCTGTGGATAGAAAGCAGTTGTATATGAGAATCTGTGCTTTATTTATTCCTCAAAAAATGTTGAGGAAAGCTCATAGCCCCTGCTTGCCAAAGGTGTGGACTAAGCTACCCTGCTGCCACCTCAGTCTGTTTGTGCCTGGTGCTGAGATCCTCCTGTCCTCTCCTGCCCCATCACATCTTTACCTGACCCAGCACGGTAGCACCTCAATCTCACCTCGTCCTGCCACATTTCTCTACATTTTCTCCCATTCATTCGTTGGTCCTATTACTTGCACAGTTCATTTTGATAAAGTTCCCCCTTCTCTCCTTTCTGTCTTACACCCCAGGGCCTTTTGTTGTTTATTTTTGTATTTTTAAGAATTATGCGTTTCTACCTTTCTTCCCAGAGGCCCCTTATGGCTGGAGCTGTTGATACTTCTTAGACTGGTTTGTTGCATAAAGATTTCTAAAAGAGTTGTTAGCGAGTCAGTGAGCCCTGTGATTTATGACTATTGCTCAGGCAGCAGCTTAGCTGGAAGAACTGAACAAAACACGGGCATCCCAAGGGAAACCAAAAGCTAATGTAAAATGCCGTAGACTTCTGCTTTCAAAAGAGATCTTTTACAGCAATCTAGTCAAGCCTCAGCACTTCATAGCAAAGGGCATCACAGTTCTACAATGGTAACTGAGTTAGACAAAAGACCTCTCCAGCATGGCTAGCAGGACAGAAAACCTGGAAGCGGACCTGACTCTCCTGCCTGCCTTTTCTGTTCCTTCCTCAACCCCTCCAATGACAATCACTTCACCGGTTCTGAAAGGTCTGGAACTAAGCACAGGCTACAGGACTCTCACTCATTAATCTGGGGTTGCAGATTGCTTGCATACGTCAAAGGAGTTACTTTATTCGATAGAAGGGAAGTTGGTTTGTCAACATTGCAGGAGCTCAGAGTTGCATTGTTTTAAGAACAATCTGCCTCTCTGTTCTGCCTTCTAAATTATAGGGGAGTAAAAAGATCTAAGCTCCTAATAAAGTTTTAAATAGATTGCATCAAGTGGCATGCTAACTTGAGTAACTGTACTATCCTAAACAGCCTCACTGTCAACCAAGTGGCAGGTATTTGGAGACAGCAGCAGTAGGGAATTAAGGACCCTAGTTGCCTTCTCTTAATCTTTACCTAGTCTATGCTTAGAAAAAAGGACAATGAACCCTGCCCTAGGGAGAGGGGTGGTTCCTGATAGCTACTGGGAAGTGATTTGGTTGCCTTCATCAAGCTGATGTCTCTAGATCTCTGGCAAAGATGCAGTTGTGTGGGAAAGGAGAAGGGGTTGGATGTGGAAGAAGAAAATGACTCCCCATTGAGATTTTATATGTCTAAGAAAGCTTGGGTCACATTACTTCCATGAGGGTACCCTTCCTTGGACAAAATGTGGATTCTCTACTTATGTAATGATGGTTGATTCCTTGGCATTCCCCTCCACAAAATTATTTGGGAACAGGAATAAAAGAAAAGGTTTCTGGAGGAGGAAAGGAAGTCTTTTTAATTGTAGTCTTTAGACATCCTTTTTGTACAAGCACAGCAAGTTTTGTGATAATGCCTCATGTTTTTACTTGCCCAAAACATTCAGCGTTGTATTTCATCAAGAGAAAAGCTCAAAAATATTAGAGTTACTAGATCAAATAAAGGCTACCTAGTGAAGTTTGAATTTAAAACTACCGTTTTGCATTAGTTGTCTCAAATATTTGATGATAGGATACACTGCTTTAAAATTCTTCATTTTCAACTAAGAGTCTTACTTAACTATATTTTTCCTAAATATGCCAACTCTATTATTATAGGACTAACTGGAGTCTATTGCCCCTAGAGATTTAGGAAAGTCTGTGGTTGTAGAAGTTGTTTCTGCAATGAAAGAAAGACAATAGGGGAAGAATGCTAGCGTACTGTAGAAATGACATGAAACAAGTTTATAGCATCTGTAAGGATGCATTCAAAATGTAGTTCTAGTTTACAGGGAAAAGAGATGCTATTTGTTGTCAATGTGAGACTTGAATTGCAGCCCTTGGAAATACCCCTTTGTCTGACTTTCATATGAACTCTGGTGCCCCGTTTTTGACCACATCCCCTTGATGGGGAGGCCTGGTGGCACTCAGAGGAAGGATAACAGGTCACCAAGGAGAGACTTGATACCCTATGAGCATATACAGGGGGAGGAGGTCCCCCCCAGTCACAGAAACAGGGGATGGGAGTAAGGGGGGAAGCGGGAGGGAGGGAGGAATGGGAGGATACAAGGGATGGGCTAACAATTGAGATGTAATATGAATAAATTAATAAAATATTTAAAAAAATAAATGCCCCTTTGTCATTTGTCACTACAGGCGTAGAGAACACAGAATGAAATACTGGCATGCATTTTTGGAGGTTGATAAAGAAGAAATAGGTGTTAAGACTTAGGGGACTTAGTTAGTAAAGTAGCTGTTCATATCCAGAAATATAACATGATAAAATGTAGGGCCAATCTTTTATATGGGGATTAATATGACTAAACTTTGCTATATAATACAACAAACTAACTTAAATAATTCAAAAGAAACAATTACCATCACATAAAAACAATAAAAATATGCCTCTTTTTTTCATAGATTCCTGGTGGGAAATAATTTGCAAGATAGATATAAATTGCTAAACACAATGTCTGACAAACAAGTGCTAAATATGTACCAGGGGCTATTCTTCTTTTATTTTCCTCTATTTTTAGTTCGTTCTCAGAAACTGCTTATCACAAATGAACTTTCAAGAGTCCTCAGCCATTACCTTCTGAAATATTTCATCTGCTCTATTCTCTCTCCTTTCTTTACGGAATAATTAGATGTTAAACCATTAGACATCGTATGCCAATTAGTGTGCTCTGTTTTCACTCTTTTCCCTTTGTACTTCAGCTAAGTGCATCTTTCTGGCCATGAATGTATACTTTTCCAGACTCTTCCCATCATTTTTGTAAGAGCGCACCAAGTCTGTCAAAGTGAGTCTTTATCATCATTTTGATTGTGGTTATTTATGGGATTTCTTTCTTATGGTTTTGATTTCTGTTTGAATTCTTCATTCATTGTTGCATTTTTATCATCTTCTGCTGCTTGGGATTTGAACACACCGGTCATGGTTACTTTAAAATGTTTCCCTGGGATGTCTGTATTATCACCAACTTGGTACTGTTGGTTACGTTGTGTCTCTCGACCACGTACTGTTTTCTGTCTGAATTTTTAGATGTCCTTACATTTTAGCTAATTACTTGGCATAGATTGTAAGGCACTAGAACTAGAATAGTTAGCATTTACGCCTGTTACTCACATACTTCTTTTGTTAGGCATTCAGAGTGGAGATTCAAGCTAATTTGGAAAAAATGTAAGGCTAGTTTTGAAATTTGTTGCCATCCCCTGATGTTATCGTGCCATTAATGTGAGGATTGATGTGTATGGGAGGATTACTTTGGTCGCATTCACCATACATTTATTATCTTTTTCATCCATCAGAGTATTTTAATTCAACTTCAGATTTTTCTCTGTCATCTGTAATTTATGTAAACTAACTTTTCTACTTTCTAGATAATTGGAAAATTACAGATATCTTCCTATAATTCATTTATAATTTAATACTTTCATTGTTGGATAACCTACTTTGCTTGATTTCCATTACTTGAAATTTATTAAGCCTTACTTTATGGCTAAGATTGTGGTCTGTCTGAACCAGTGTTCCAAAAAGATTATGAGTCTGATATTCTATCAGAGATATTTGATTGATAATGTATTATGTCCTCAATGTATTTGTAGCTGTCTTATATCTGCTCCTGAAATAAAATATTATCCCCTTTCTAAAATAAACATTTGAGTTGATATATCTTTTTAGTGAATTGATTAGCATAGAATATATTTTCATCATATTCTTTATGAAATGTCACATTTATAGTTGTTTAAAATTGGGTTATATGTACATATAACTATAAAAACTGACACTTATTGGAGGATAGTGTGATAGCTGATGATTAAAGTACAAGACACCCAGATCTGATCTCTCACCAGAAAAGACACTCTGAAATAAGATAGATGAAACCCAACCAACCTCTCCAATGTAGTTAATTACATTTATTTCTTATTCTTGTTAAAGACATCATGGTGGGTATAATTTGTAACATTAGGGGTCTTAATGAATGAGACATAGGAACTCTGAATTATCTTTTATAATAGTTCCAAAGGCCCAAATTGATTACTAAATTTCTGAATGACTATCAAAAACAAAACTCTGTACAACTGGCCTACAGAGCAAATTGCACAGCCTCCACCAGTTTTTCCTTCTTGCTCCAGACAGCATAGCTTTTTTTTAGCTACAGAGCTTGGGATGCTCCCACAGCCTTTCTTCAAAGAACGTTTTCCTGCAGCTTCAGTTAACTCAATTAGCACCTCTTCTAGAGTGGTGACCCTCTTATCAACCTCAGCTTTCATGTCCAGATCATATGGGCACCTCCTGGTTGAACAGGTTCCAGATGCAGTTCCAGATGCACAGGCTCTCACATACCATGGTCTAAGACTTCCCAACTCCAGTTATGATTGCAGCTATGAATTATTCTCTAAAGTTATTTATTGTCTCTCTTCTGAAATTGGACTATTCATTTCTATTTACAGTTTTTTTAATTAATTAATTAATTATCCCAATTGGAGCTTCCCATGCCCCCTCACCTCCCAGTCCCTCCCCCTCCCATCCCTTCCCTCTTTCCCCCCTCCCTTTCTCCTCAGAGAGATATCAACCTGTCTTGGCATACCATGTTGAAATAGGACTAGGTACATCTTCTATGGAGGCTAGACAAGGCCATCCAGTTAGTGGAAAGGGACCCAAAGGCAGGACACAGAGTCAGAGACAACCCCTGCTCCTGCTGTTCAAGGTCCCACATGAGGACCAAGCTATAGGTATCTGTTACATATGCTATTTATACTTTCATTTTTTCCAACGGTTACCACTATGAGCTCTGGCATGACATAGGCCCTCAATATATATACACCCATTTTGTAAGTGATACTATGTCTTATGTGTTGAGATCAAAATTCCACCTAAATCTAGCTTGGTGAACCAAGGTGTTTAAAAGGTCTAGGAGTATAGAGGATCTTACATCCTGAGACCCAAATATTGCCTTCACCTGGTGTGTGTCCGTGGTTGTTTTGGGTCTGCTGTCGGTCTGAGCAGCATTCTTCCTTACACAATCGTTTCTCGTTGCCTGATTTTAAAACCTTCTTCTGGCTTTATTGTTATTTATTTTAGTGTGATATACAGAGGCCTTTAGCTTTTAAACACTGCTTGTCTACAGCAAGAGGAGAGTGTGTTCTGTTTGTATCAAGTGTGTTGGTGGTACACAAAACCACGCTGGGTGTTTGAGGATGAGGAAATGGAAGAGAGGATATTGTTGCTTAGGGCTCCCCCGCTGCCCAACTCTTCACCCCAGGAAAACCTGAGGTCATTCAGTTCTGCCATGTGAAGTGTTGTCCATCTGTACCATTCCTGCACTGGTAAACGATGAGAAGATGCAGACATGCCTGAAGTACTAGCTTACAGAGACTCCGTTTTCCTTTTATTTCTTTCTCTGTATTTTCCTCATTGTAATTGAAAGGAGTTAAAACCCATTTAGTGATTTGCTGTTTATCAGGCAAATGATTCTTTGAAGCAATTCCCTGTGGGACTTGCTTTACATTTCGGGGACATTCCAGTTCAGTGACAGCAGATGGAACATCATGGTTAAAATTTTAAAAAGAAAGACAGATAAATCAGTTCTGGGGAGACAACAAGACCGCAGTTACATAGATGAAAGGAAGCTTCAAAAATTGTTGTTTGCATCTAAAACCCATACCCAGGGAGCTGAGAGATGAGGGGATGTAATAGAAGGGATGTTAGCTCCGTTGGCTTGCGTGATAAAGTCATGCCTGTCATGCTATGCAACAATGGGGAAGGGAATCCCTCTTTGTTTTCTGAGTTCCCTTTCCTTTTTTGAGGGGTGGGTGGCAGAGAAGAAATAAGGTAAATCAATTCTTATTGTAGTCAGCAAAAGTATGCAGTATGGATGTGGTGTTCATTGGTCACCTCCGTTAATACTCGCAGCTAAACATTAGTTGCCCTAGATATAAAGCAAAATTTGCTGCTTTATTTTAAACATATGAGTTACTGGTGGATTGATGAGAAACTTTTCATGTGACAAGTATTCTTCTGATTTCACTGATGACACGTCACATAAATGACATCCTAAACTTGTTTTCTGTGTATGCTGTGTGGACTCATCCTTATAAAACCTAGCCTTTGATTGGATCATACAGTGTAAATGACCAGAAATTTCCCCCAATAATTTCCTTTTACAGCAAAAGTCAAGGAATACATGTAGCATTCTATGATATGTTTATGAAAATTGTTGACAAATGAGCTTCATGAATTATTATATATCTATGTTTTTAAAAAATCCTTCTGTAATGAAGCTTCTTAAGAATCAGGAGGTATAGGAGACTTACTAAGCTCAGGAAGTATGTGAAACTTAGGAGGCACAGAACTCTTGAAAGTCATAGGATTGAAAAGAGCATCTTTTCATTTGGAAAGCTGCTAACCTGAACCTCCTGTATACTCAGGTAATTAATTCTATTCCTTCTCAAGTCTCTGATGGGTTTGAAGACCAGATAGTTTAGTTTTACAATTAAGCTTAGTTGTTTAAGCATTAAGATGTTTTTAGGTCTAGATAGATGTTTTAAGTTGATAATGATGAGATATGATGGGTATTGATTTACATTCAGAATTTTAGACACACCAAGATAGGAAAGATGTTTTCTTTAAGGCTACCAAATACAGATAGCCAAAACACTAATAATGTGACATTTATATAATTCCTGATTGTTTCATGGTTCTTCACTCTGTAGGAAATTTATTGTATATATGTGTAATAATATATATGTGAAATTTTTAAAAATTAATAAAAATAAATTAAATATAAAAAGAATAGAATAACTGGACCTACTGAGCTCCCTGAAAATCATGCAAAAACCTCAGCAATGCAGCTTTTGTGAATTGTAACATAGGCAGGACTGGGCTTTTTAGCAGTGTAGCTACCTTTTAGCCTATGCTGTTTACACAAGTAGCATTCCCTCAATTTTCCTGAAAATACACAGTATAAACTTCTTGGTTACCAAGCTAGTCTTGGAATCATGTCTTTGATCTATGGTGGATGTCCTATCTGGGATGCATAGATATTTGTCCCTGTCTCCCCAGAAAAAGTGACACAACACAAAGGGGGAAGAGAGCTGTTTTTAATGGTCGTTATCTCAAATAACAATTAAGAATACTGGCTCTTTTTACTCACTTGCCATAGCCTAAGATGTTAACATAATCTTAATGACTTTTCTACGTTGAAATGGCTTGGGTTTACAGTATTTCATATCTGGGTGTTCTATGAGAGGACTTGCTCTGAGACTTCTATCCAGTAAGATGTGTGTGGTCAGTGGAGTTTGGGTGGGGCTACCAAACAAATTGCCATAATTCCTCTCTTCTATCACACACAAGGTTCAAGGTCTGAGTATACAGGAAACAAGTACAGACTAGACACCTTGTGAAAGATATTAGCTGGGAGAATCACTGCTACCAACAACCCTGTCATTCCACTGTGTGCTTACTGTGGAGCTTCCTCAGAGAAGGGCGGAAAGGCCTTCCCCACTTTGGATGGAGTTTTATAGGTGCTGAAAAATGTCCATTTCCCTCCAAATTTCTCCACCATTCTCTTACACAATTTTGTTTGAAGTTCTAAGACTCTCTGTGGATCCACTTTGGTCCCTCATTGGCTGTTCTAGGTGACCATTCTGTAAGTGCCAGAAGGACTGAAGAACTGGACTTCTCAACTTTTTGTTGGTCACTGTGTCGTTATGGAAATACTTGAAGTGGTAATTGATCCAGGGATGGTACAGCATAACAGAGTTAGTGGGCTTAGATAAAAAATATCCAGGTATAGTTAGCTTATAATGGAGTTCTGAGCCATGAGGTATTAACTGGGAAGAATGGGCTTGATCATTGCTGATACATTAACTAGCTGACACTAGATAGTTCTTTGGTCTTAATGGATGTTTGTCCTATATAAGCTAAATTAATACTTTCAATTTATTTGATGGAAGAGAACACACTTATGGAACTAGTTAATAAACAGTCTCAAGATGTTTTCATCAAAGACTTCATTTTATGGTACCTTCTGTTTGTAGTCATCATTGAGGTCTTAGAAGGTATTATAACTCTGTGTAGTATCATCTCCTCTTAAAATGTCTTACTCTGAAGAGAAAGAGGAATGCTCCTTATCCATAACTCACTCGTGGAACAATTTTTGAAGTAACTCAGTCGCATCACCACATCAACAGCAAAATAAATAAACATGGCATTTAGAAAAACAAAAACACTGCTGGCTCATGCCTAAATTGGAAAAACATAGACGATGGATATTAATCAGTAACACATAATTATTTCAAGCATATCAATTAAGGTTAATAAGTCAAGAAACACTATGGTATATTTATAGCTTCGCTATGATAAATATACTTCATGAGTTCAGAAATACAAGTGCACAGTGTATCAAGATGGGCATCAGTTCTCTCATTTTCCAGTTCTGTAAAAGTAGGAAAAATATAAAATTTCTTTTATATTTATGGAAGAAAAGGAAACACCCACCCAGATGAAAACTTCAAAACTACCGATAATTTGAGAAGCATTCTCTGATACTTACATCCAATGGTTGCTGGAAAATGTTCTACAGCTCACGCTTTGGGAGGGGAGAGAAACCTTGACTTGCAGCATCTGCTAATTTCTATTTGCTAACACCTTCATCATAGTCAAGTTGAAGTTCCAGTGTCATGACATCTGGCACCCCAAAACCTGAAAAGTCGAGCCATCTCTGATGACTGTTTCGAGACAGCCCAGTATCAACCTACTGTAAAACGGTCACATATGGAGAAAGGTGTATCTTACTAACAGAAATTCAGGAGAATAAACCCAGTTCCATGCCCCCTTTTATTCCTCACTGGTTAGCAAAAGACAAGTACCCAAGGCCAGGTGGCATGCTCCCTTCCCGCTTGACCACCTGTGCTTTCCATCTTACTAAAACCTAAGCCCCTCTACATTGAAAGGGGTTAAAGAAGAATCAGAAGTGCTTTAGGAAAGAAGAGGTTTGTCTTTTCTAACATGTAGATATTAAAATACCAAGCACAAGTTAGTTATGAGCTGCCCTCAAGCTTTGAAAGGTAGAAACATGAAAACACACACCTTCCTATGGGCTACAGGAGAGAAGTTATGGCTGTTTGAGAATATTTTCTTAGGGTCAAATTATAACATGGTTAAGTCTCTCCTCATCTCCCCACTTTCTATCAGATGAAAGGGTTTTGGAGAGGGTGCCTCAGAGTAGCGGAGACATTTTTTTTACGATCTGGCAGATGTTGCTCTCTGTGTCAGAATTCTGTAAGCAGAAATTGAGGCTGGAGCTGTTTTGCAATGAGCTTGGCAAACAGAATTTGGCATTAGGGGTCAGCTGAGTGTCTTCCAGACACAAGGCATGCATCCGTGTTTTGGTTCGGCTGAGAGCCCTCCTCAAGGAAGCTGATCTATATGAGTCATTTACAAAGAGGTCTCATCTGAGAGGGCGTCCTTCTTCTACAGGGAAAACCATCTCAATGGAAATGCTGAGGGCGTACTCGGATGCAGATGGGCAGAAGGAAGAGCCTGCATTTTCTCTCAGGAATCTCTGAATCTCTCACAAAGCACCACACATGAAAGTCAATTGCAGCCACTTGCTAAAGCCAGAACGCCAGAC
Organism: Acomys percivali; assembly: GCA_907169655.1. Classification (NCBI taxonomy): domain Eukaryota; kingdom Metazoa; phylum Chordata; class Mammalia; order Rodentia; family Muridae; genus Acomys; species Acomys percivali. The sequence continues at coordinate 84,620,424 of OU015744.1, forward strand.
TGTGGAATGCCTCCTAAAATGTAATATTTTATATCCCTATTTTGCTACACTTACATTTTCACCCAGGAGCCAATAGAAACCCTCTATGGTAGAAGAAACAGAATCCATTTGGAAACATTGTGGCACCCACCTTTCCTAAGGAAGGCTTCTTAGGTTGGGACATCTAGCAACTTCCATCAGTTTAGACAAGGGGTCTTAAACTAGACAGCACAGTGACTATGGAAATAGAGACTTCTCTTGTGATTGATGGGGATAGATTACTTTCTGTAATGTCTAAGAAAGACTGAAAGTGACTTTAGATGTATCCAGTGGTGATGGAAGTGATTGAACCCAAATGATACAGTCAGAACAGTGGCATACAGAATAAAGTTAGTTTGCTTCATGTATCAAAATCACCCTTGCAGCAAAAATCAGTTATTTAAAGAGCTGTATGGAGCCTAAGAGCTCATTGGGATATAATTTTTTTTAACACTGTAACTGTAATTTCCCCCAAAGTGGTATAATCAAAGTGGCTGATGACAAAGGGCACTCACACCACAAGGTGCATGCAGGCAGTGCAAAGAGAATTACAGGATGGAAGGAAACAAAACCTTAGGTCCAGGCTGTGCCTTTCTTAAAGTGAACAGCGCAACAAAGAGGCTTAACCTCAGTGGTTCTGCAAGTTAGAAATGCTGATTTCTGCCTTGCCTGCTACTCCAAGTTGTTGGAAGACAAACAGAAGAAAAGGCTTTGAAAAACAGATAGTTTCTATGAAGTGGTTGTCAACAGTTTACCTTACCACGGCTTAGGAAAGAGTGCTGGTAAGGAACACGAGACTTAGTGTTTTTCTTCTTAAATTATTTCTGTCGCCTTTTTGTGTCAGAGGAATAAAATCTTTTCTCCACAGGACACTACTTCCTTGTTGATTTCATCCAAGGGGGAAAATTAAAAATTGGCTCCTGTTTTTTTTTTAAATGAATTTCCCTTGAGACTCAGAAGTCACAAACCAGTGTAGACCTTTTTCCTATATTTCAAATGAACATTGATTTATGAAAAACAAAACAAAAACAAAAACAAAACAAAACATGTGCCAGAGAAAACCTGGAAATATACACAGAAGAACATTAAAATAAGAATCTCCTGTCTTCCAAAAATTTAGATTGGGATCGTTTTCCTATTGGTTGTTTTCTTTTTCACAAATAGAAGTCCTTTCACGGAAGGTCCCTTATTACATCATCTCCTCTGCTGCTTCTGACTCAATTAAAAAGCATTTCTCTCTTGTTTGTGGAAGATTATTTGGGATGTATACAATTTTCCTTGACAGTCGCTTTCTTTAAACACTAGGAGCCTTTAATTCACACTGTCGCCTGGTGTCCGTGGTTGTTCTGCGTCTGCTGTTGGGCTAAGTCGCATTCTGCCTTATGCCATCCTTTCTCTCTCTCTCTCTCTCTCTCTCTCTCTCTCTCTCTCTCTCTCTCTCTCTCTCTCTCTTTTGAGAGACAAGGAATAACTTTTTATATTTTCATACTTCTTCAGTCTCTTTTTCCAAATATATATTCTTTAAACAAAATTAAGAGTTGTTTTTAATGTACAGTTTGGAGGCTTAAGATATTTTATTGTACATTACATAATTCTATTTCTATACTACCAAGATCCCAAATGCATTCTTCTGTGACGATGAAGAAATGAAGATACCATTCATTATTTATTTCTGACAGTGTTGTAGAAGGACGGACTAAAGCTGAGGAACCTTCCCCACTCCACACTCAGACAAGAAAAAGAAGCAGACACTGGCCTCACTCTCTGAGAGTGGAAGCCCACATCTGCGTCCTCACTCGTTTGTGTTCTTGGTAGCAGTAGACTCTACCCATCTCCAGCCAAGTCACTGGCTTCTTCCTCAAAAAACTCATGACTTCAATCACGCCATCCTTTCTCACTGCCTGATTTTAAGACCTTCTTCTGCTCTTATTGTTATTTATTTCAGCATGATGTATGGAGGCCTTTAGCATTTAATTTTAGCCTTCTAGATGTGTCTGTGGGATGCTTAAAATGTCAACCAAGTTTTACACTTCACAAATACATATCATTTCTCTGAAGTTCCACTGAAGTCCACCTGGCTATTATTGTCTTACTGTTTGTGCACTTTTCAGTTCTTTAATTGATCTTTGCATTGTTGATTTGTATTTTATTTCTGAAAATTACAGCTTCTCCAGTAATTGGAATCTATGTCTTCTGCCATTTTTGTTTTGTTCAGAGTTGGATTGGTTTGGTTTTTTTTGTTTGTTTGTTTGGTTGTTGGTTGGTTTTTGTTTTTTAGTATTTTTGGTTTGGTTTTGTTTCACTTCTGAGAGCATGTCTCACTCCGTAGAGCCTCAGGCCAGTCTTGAAATATATTTTCCAGTTCTTCAGCCTCATCCACCATGTGCTGGGATTACAGACATAAGGCACCATGTCTAGTTTCTCTGTCCCTCCCTCCTTTAACCAAATCTTATTTAAAATGCTTTCTTTACAGGTTGTAGGGATTTTATGGGATTATCACAGTTTGATGTTAATCTGTGGGGTTCTTTGGGTCTAATTTAAGATGCTATGCCTCATGGTAGTTTGCTCAAGCTTCTGTGGGGATCCAGGGTCTCTCCCACGATCAGGCCAGGGTTCCACTCAGGTCTCCTAGAGCAAGCTTGTGCTTCTCAAGCCAGTTCTAGGCTCGGGTTCCTGATGCTCATTGATAGGCCATTAGTCTCAGCATAAACTTGACCTTTGCAGTTTCCGTCGCTCACAAAAGTCCCTCAGAAGGATGAGGAGCATTGTGGGCCCTGAAATGTGTCATCGGTTATTTCCTGCACAGGATTTAACTTCTGTCTGAGTTTCTTCTGCTTCTGCATCTAAATCTTCTGCTGAGATAAGCAGAGGATGGAATATCTGATCTACCAAAGGTGCCTAAATCTTTTACATTTTTTTTGTATGTTTCATCACATCCATGTCCTCCTCTTTCCCCTAATGTTTATCTTAAGTTTATCTTGCCCATCACTAATTTAATTTTCCTCAGTGTCTCTTTTGCACTTACTTGCTTTGTGCATATTTTACCTTTGCTCTCTTGATTTACCTTCTGAGTTCATGGCAGGCTTGCTGTGTCATTTGCACTGGCTTCTCATCATAGCTCACACAAGCTCCTCCCCTTCTCAAGCTGCGTTCTTACCCGTGCATCGTTCAGTTTCCATTTCTTAGAGAGCACAATTTCTTGAAAGTTTTCAAGCACATTAAAAAAAGAACACGAATACATTGCAACTTTTACATCTGTTGCTGTAATACTTCCCCCAAACATACTTAATCCCAAATAGTAGCTCTCTTCTTATGCTGTACATATGATTACTCATTTTCATTAGTCATCCTTGAAATAAGATCTTCACTCCTGTAAAGCATGTATTTATTGAGAAGGATAAAGCATTAGCTGTTTCTTGTTAATCATTATCACTACACTTTACTTACTGTCTGGCATCCTCTTAGGAAGTATCAAACTGGAGAACTGGCAGATTTATTCCAAGTCAAAAATGATGTAAATGGAAGCTCATGAAACCGAGTGTCCCAGACCTGATACACTGGCTTTGGTTTGTGTTTGCTTGCTTGGATTGTTTTGCCTTATCTTTATAATCTCTGGTGAATAATTTTCATTTTGGCGATTTCAAGCACATTAATTGTGCCCTCCCCTTGGCATTCCCCCCCCACACACCTATTAATTCCTTGGCAAGATTTATGGCTTTAGGGGTTTGTTTTGTGACCAATTTAATTTTGCCGGAGCCAGTTGGTTATAATGTTATTAGACGTATCTATTGGGGGCCAGCGGCCCACCCATTGGTGGGTGCATAACTGAAGGAAATGGCTTACCATGTCCACGAATTGGCAAGTAGACAAGTAGATCAGCAGAGTAGGGTAAGGACTTGAAATGCCCCTTTATCAGTGCTTTGCTGTTGATGAGCTACTTCTGTGCAGACCCGTCCACCTGCAGCTGCTGTGAGAGTGTGGTTAGAAAGCTTGTGACTTCCCATCACTTCTCAGGTCTCTTTCTGGCCCTTACACTCTGTCCTTCTACTCTCCCGCGGTGTTGCCTCAGCCCTGGTAAGGGTGGCACAACAGCTTCCTTAGGCTGAGAACCTTGACCTGTCCCTTTTTCCCAGCACCTTGTGTACCCATTGGTCTGCATTCTCCCAGTGCCCAGAAAGAGAAGCTTCTCTGATCAAAGTCGCCTCAGTTGCTGTTTTCTTTGATTTGCTTGTTTTGCTTGTGGTAAAGGAAAGAACATTCTCTGGAATGATCTAAACCTGTAGTTTTCTCTTCTAGACATCTGGATGGGCAAAGCTCACAAAGTGACTTCACTCACCCCAGTCCTGCCATCCCCGCTGCTCTGCCTATCTGTGCTGCAAACCTCAGGTTCATGGAGGCAGCTTACTCACAGCCTGGCACCACTATGCTTCTTGTTGGAGTAGGAGGGAGAAAAGAGAAAGGAGGGCACCATATGACACTGCACTTAATCTTAGGCCCAAACCGAGCTGATACAGGATAGAAGGGCCACTGTTTGTCTCTGTTGTGACAGAGGATCAGCCAACACCTCCCTCTGAAGCCTTTCTTTTGAGGAATATTGCTGCTAAAGCAACTACACTCTAATTATGTAAGTACATTCGTACAATTTTCAAGTTACATTTTTTTTATAAATTAAAGTGATGTAAATATCACCCAGATTCTATCAACAAGCCCGTTTTTAAACAAGTTTCTGATGTTCTAGATTTCTCTCTTAATCCAGTATTCATGGGGAGAGTCGTCCTTCAGTTTCCATGGGAAAACAGCTGCAGGACACCCCACAGACACTATCAGCTAAGTCTACCTAGTTAATTCTCTGGAATAAGATAGATAAAATTTGCAATAAACTCACACATACTGTCCATGAACCTTGGAATCTTTGCTAGCTTGACTATAGTAACTAAGACAAGTAAATACCAGGTAAACACTTACTACTCTGAATTGTTTTAAAAACAATGGCAATAAGAAAGTCTACCGCAATTATAAAACAAGGTTTACTTCCCACACTTTGAAAGTGTGATTGCAGCCTGTTTAGGATCATTAAGCAATACAAGTTAATTGTTAGTTGATCAATCATGGCCATGTCAATTACTAATCTACTTTTATCACAAGAATATACACCCTAGGTTGAAGAAATAGATACGATTCTATAAGTAGATAAGGTAAAATAGTTAGATAAGGTCTTCAAAAGCCACAGAGACATATAGAATATGGCATTTAAAAATGATTTTATTAGTTTAAAGATTCTTTGACAACAAGACAGGTTAACTCCTGGCAATGCACAGTCTACTTCAAAGAAGATGATGAGCATCAAAGAACCTCCTTATGGAGATGGTTTCAAATGTGGCAAACAACCCACTGGGCAAAATGTCCTCATTTCTACCACAGACATAATTCTGTCTAAAAATGGACAAGCTTGGATGCAGGCAGAGTCGATGGCCAAACTCTGTCAAGACAGGGTAAGCGAGTCCTCAATAGCTCCTGCCTCACAAATATGTCTGTCAGATATATTGGGCCAGAAGGCTGAATATGATGCTCCAATGTTATAGGGAGTTTTGAGTGACTGTTCAGGCAACAAACTGCCTCTGTCATTTTTTTTCTTCATTTTGGAAGTTGCTAATCTGCACTTCCGGTTTACTCAGGTAATTAAGTTTTATTCCTTTTCAAATCCATGATAGGGTTGAAGACCAGATAGTTTAGTCCTACATTAAGCTTAGTTGTTTAGGGTTTAAGATGTTTTTAGGTCTAGATAGATGTTTTAAGTTGATAAAGATGAGATAAGATAGATATCGATTTTCATTCATAATTTTAGACTCACTAAAGAGGAAAGATATTTTCTTCAAGGCTGCCAAATACAAATAGCCAAAACCCTATGAATGTAACATTTATATAATTTCTATTGTTTTGTGGTTCTTCTTTCTGTATGTAGTCTATTGTATATATGTGTAATAATATGAATGTATATGCTAAAAAAAGAAAAATAATTTTAAAAATGAAAGAAAAAGAAAGTCTACCTATATTCAAAATGGGTGCAACTTCTAAAAAGTATTTG
>OU015744.1:84633785-84646081 GCA_907169655.1 Acomys percivali
ACACACACACACACACACACACACACACACACACACACACACACACACACACACACACACACTCCAAATCTAGGTTCTATGTATTTGGATTTATAGAACTATGAGTATGGTAACCTTTTTGAGACAGAATTTATCGTAGTTTTTGAAAGCCTGGGGACCTTTAGGGTGCACATGTGCATGACCCAATGCCAGGCACTTGCAATATCAGAGATTTACCTTGGACCATGACCTTGAGTTACTTGTTTCACACTAGTGATCATGTAGGAAAGTGGAAGCAAGCTTTATTAAGAATTAAGAATTTTTTAAAAAGTGAGATATTGAGGAGAAGTGAGAGAAACTCCCAAGAGTGAGTTATAAGGGGGTTTTAAGATTGGTTTTTGTTAACGTATCTGTCTCTACTCTAACACATTGGCCAACAGGTGAGTACATTAAGTATAGAGCAAAGTGTTTACATCAAAATCAGCTCATTTTACTCTCATTTAGTTGATCCACTTTTGATTACATTTCCAAGAAAGTGAAGAAAGCACACAGAAATATTGAGGATGAAATAACTATATGAATCACAAATAGGTTTGTCTGTACCTGGTACTGATGAGATTAATTTAATAAAGGATCATCCAAAACTGTAACACTCATGGGAATTCAAACTGACACAGGTCAAGAGACAGGCTGCTTCCTCACCTTGTACAATACAGAGAGAACACACGAACTAAAACCATCATCCCCAATGTTCATCTGTGAGCAAAGCTAGTGATAATACAACAGACTATTAATGTCTCTTCTCTTTAACAAGATAACAGAAACTGACACAAAAGTTCACACACTAACGTTCATAACAGTATGGTTTTTTACAACTCAAAATGGAAACAACCCAATATCTATCAGTTTATGAATCATTAAATAGAATAATGAACCCAGATAGGCTCAAATAAAGAAACTGAAATACCGAGGAGTGCCGTGACATGGGCAAGTCATGTGAACACTGTAGTGAGTTAAAGAAGCCAATCGTAGAGACCTAGATATTTATGATTCCTCATATATGAGACGTCCAGAAGACCCAAAACTAGAGAAACAGAAACACACTGCTTTAAGAAGAGTGGTGGGGAGACAAGAATGAATGCTGAGAAACGGAGGGTTTCTCATTTGGATACATTAAATACTCAAAAGCGGATTGTGGCATAAGAATGCAAAAAAAAAAAAAAGCAAACATTAAAAGCCCTGAATTACATATGTGAATTACATCTCAAGAAAAATGTTTCTTTTTAAAAATTATTTATTTATTTACTTACTTACTTGCTTACTTACTTATTCACTTTACACCCTGAGTGTAGCCCCCTCTCTCCCTTCCCCATGCCTCTTCCCCTATTCCTCAGAGAAGGGGATCCTCCCTACTCACCCACCCCAGCTCATCAAGTTGTATCAGGTCTGCTTTAGTCCTCTTCTCCTGTAGCCTGTCAGGGGAAAGTGATAGAAAAGCAGGCAGCAGAGTCCATGTCGAGACAGCCCCTGCTCCCTTTACCAGGAGACCCGCATGAATTCTGACCTGCCCATTGGCTACATCTATGTAGAAGACCATTCATGATCTTTGGTTGATATTTCAAGAAAACTGTTAAACACAAATAACATCAGTCTTATCTCCAATTAAGACAAACATGTAACAAAAATATTATAATGATCCACTTACACAGATTCATTTGATTATTTGATTCTTTAATGCTTCAGATATTTAGGAGCACCAAGTCTGTGAAGGAACTGAACACAACACACACACACACACACACACACACACACACACACACACATACACACATGTGCACACACATATACAGGAATTTTGAGTAGGCCAGACAATTTGACTCAGGCACTCTTAGGGATAACTGCTAACAGCATAGTTATCAGGGGCCATTTATTTCCTTTGTTTAGAAGAATTGGCTTCTGAGAATTAATTCACAGTTCCTGTATCATACATGGTATCACTTTAAGGAAGTTTTATATAAGATGTTAAGGCTTTTCATTTAGAGTTCTCAGAAAGCACAGAAGGGGAAACTGCAACAGAAGTAAGGACGGTTACCTTTCAGAAAGGTGAGGAACCTGCAATATGACCATGTCTTGAAGAATGATCACCTCTGACTAATAGGTATATATAATTATATGCAGTAACCAATGGATATACATACAGACAAATATGTATATATATGTATATATGTGCATGTATGTGTGTTACAGTGCTGAAATAATTTGGAGTACATCCTGAAAACCTCAACATTTATAACATGAACTAAACAGCTATATGATGTACTAAGTACTTCATATGCCATATTTGGGAAACTACCAAATTTTTTGCCACAATTTTCTTTGTATTAGCTCCTTCACATGGAACAAGTGATTCAATATATATTAAAAGTCATAATAATAAAAGATAAGATTTATTACAGATATCAAAGTCAAAACACTGACCTCCATTTTCTGTCCTTTTGTCTCTCTCATGTTGCAGCCTCCCTCTGACTTTAGGGGATGTGTGACATCTTAGTTTGTCCCCACCTACCCTTCCTTCCCAACCTACTTATACTTAGTCAGTGGCTAGAATCAGTCTCACTAGGAAGCAATTGACATAAAGAAAAGTTATTTAATTTAGCCTAAAATACAATTTATCGATAATGCACAGAAGCATTATCAGGTTAAGGTAGCCTGTAGAGGTGTAGAGTTGCTATGGTCTGAATGCTTGTGTTCTCTGGAAGTTTCTGGGCTGACATATAACCTAAGTGACTGTGCTAGAATATAGGTACGTTGAGAGATCAGTGACACTATGAAAGAGCTCATGTAGAAATTACTCCTCCCTCCATGGGAAGAGACAATGAGAACCTACATATGTGTGCCTCAGGGCAAAACCCCAGGAGAAACCAAGGAGCTAGTGTTGTGTTCATGAGCTACTTGGCCTGCAGAACTGTGAGAATTAACCTCCTGTTGTTTATAAGCCATTCTGTTCATAATCTCTGTTGGTGCAGCCATGCACAGCAGACTGAAAATGGGCCTTGTATACATCAAAGAGCCAGTGATGTGGATGGTGGCCCAGGGTGAACACTCAGAGGTTAATGTTCTAGTCTCTGCTCTGTGACTAGTGCTGTGAAGCTAAGGAATTGATCTCTTGACACCTGCTGATAAAAAGAATTAAACTAAAGCTCTTCATTCATTTCATTTTAAAATGAATATTTTAAATTGTTATAGCAAACATTATGTTTATTTCTCATGATAGTTGAGAATACTTAATGGAAAATCCAAAATTGGAAAATGATACAAAATTTAATATTTTAGTACCCATGTCACACAAAATTATTAAATGAATATACAATGTTAACTTTTAATTAAGGTCTATATGAACCATAAATGAATCCTCTGCTTAGACTTGACAAACATCTCTAAAATATCTCAGTATGTCTATGCAAATATTCACATATATGGAAAATCTGTGATGTCAGAAAGACTAGTGGTCTAAGCACTTTGAATAAGAGAGACTCAGTCCAAACACACGCTGGGCACAGAGGGGAGATGGTCAGTAGAGGAGTAGAAATCAGCATGCGTGAAGGCAAAGCCCATCACTGACTGGTTTGGGGCTGCATGCAAAGTATTTTATAAGTTCATTTAATTCTTCTCTGTAAAAGAAGGGGAAAGTGTGGATTGCTAGAGGAAGGTCCAACTGTGTTTTCAAATGCTAATTTCAGTGCCTTGAGATCTGGTTGCCGCCCTGCCATGGGCATTGTTATGAATGTTGAACTATCTCTTGTAACCATGTGATGATAAGGAATGTTTCTCAGCTATCCCTGATTGGTTAAATAAAGATGCTGAGGCAGAGATTTAGATGGCTATGCTTGGGTTTGAGGGAGAAGAAAGCAGCAGAGCAGCAGGAGGGAAGGGCAGAGAGAGAGAGAGAGAGAGAGAGAGAGAGAGAGAGAGAGAGGCTTAAGCACATGACTGTAAGGACAGACTGATGGAGCAGACGCCACCACTGAAGTCATCAGATTGGCAAGTGATTGGTTTTTATGTGGGTTTTAGAGGCAGTAGGATTAGAGTAGTTCAGAATCTGCCCAGCATAGTGCTGACAGCTTAAAAATAAATCACAGTCTCTCTGCGTCAGTCATTAGGGAACTAGCTGGTTAAAGAAAACTTCTGCCACAATAATTTACTGCATTATTTAATATAGAAAGAATAATCTTTCTACAACAGTGGATCCATTAGATTATTTGAAATAACATCTCATCTAAGAAGGACATGGACCACACAACTGATGTGCTCAATATTCGAAGGTATTATATTTGGTCTAGAGTAGAAACATAATATTTTCATATACTCTGCCCAGTACTTTTTGAATAATGGCTCTTTTGTACGTGAACTTTGTTGGTGATACAATGTAATATTGAGATGCCCTAATATGCTCTTTGTCTTTCCTAGTCTCTGAAGGTCAGAAACAATTTCTCAGCTACAATGTCTGAGCCAATAAAGTGCTCCAAACTGCTATGTCTTGCTGTGACATAATTAAAAAGAAGCCTACAATGATAGTATGAGAAGAACAAGCAGAATCAGGGCACGGACAACAATTTATGCAAAATAACACAATCCTAAAAAAATCTTAAAGGAAGAAGGGTATATAAGATGGAAAATATAATAATAATTATCTTAATCTAAACATCTTACAAATTTTATGGCTTTTAGATTTTAGAAAGATCTAGATGAGAGAAGCATGGGAGAATAGCAAAGTAGAAGGATCCAGAGGGTCCTAGAAACCTACAAGTAGAACATTATGATAGGTAGATTTGGGCCCAGGCGTCCCGCTCAAACTAAGGCACCAGCCAAGGACAATACAGGCGGTAAACTTTAAACCCCTACCCAGATCTAACCAATGGACAGAACATTCTCCACAGTTGAGTGGAGAATGGGGTATGACTTCCACACGTACTCTACTGCCTCATATTTGACCAGGTCTCCTGGAGGGGGAGACCTGGTGGCACTCAGAGGAAGGTTAGCAGGTTACCAAGAAGAGACTTGATACCCTATGAACATATACAGGGGGAGGAAGTCCCCCTCAGTCACAGTCATAGGGGAGGGGAATAAGGGAAAAGTGGGAGGGAGGGAAGAATGGGAGGATACAAGGGATGGGATAACCATTGAGATGCAACAAGAATAAATTAATAAAAAAGTTTTTAAAAAAGATCAAATACCTTTTTTTTATTTTTTTTAAGATCAAATACTTTCGTCCGAGGGAAATAGCATAATTGCTGCCAAGAGGACTATACCATTTCATGAAAACACTCTTTAAAAAATTTTTTTGAATAGGAAAATAAAAGAGGCTAGGGGGTATCTCATCCTTCTTTACAATCAGACCTCAGGTGTTTACACATTTTAGCATGAACCTCTGGAACAACGATTTACAGGTATTTACAGGCAGATTTCCAAAGCCAGGCACACCACTCCACCTATTCACATCTGAGCACAAAGGTATGTGCTCAGCAAACACACAGAAGAGACATGCCTACACACATTTTTTTTTTTTTTTGCTTTTTTTTTTAAATTTAAGACAGGGTTTCTCTGTGTAGCCTTAGCTGTCCTAGACTCGCTTTGTAGCCCAGGCTGGCCTCGAACTCACAGCAATCCACCTGCCTCTGCCTCCCAAGTGCTGGGATTAAAGGCGTGCGCCTACACACATTTTTACTTATGCTTATCCATATACATAGATACATAAACACTGACACCTACATGTTCAGGAATTATCAACAGAAACCAAAACTAGTTAGTTTTAGCAAAAGATGGGGAGCTACCTTTCTCAAAATCATCCCTTAGCCCATTCAAAGCACAGTGCCAGTCCTTTGCATTTGCAAATTGTCAGTGCGTATGAAATTCCAGCCCACCACTAAAGTAACTTAGGATTTTAAAGTTGAATATAAACACATACAGTGAAATTAGTTTTATACCATCTGCCTAATGCAATAAGCAAAATTCCATAACTGCTTTAGGATAGAGTCCAGTAATGAGTTTTCAGAGGCATTAGAGCAGTTTTCTAGGAGGCCACAGGGATGCAGTGATGGGAAATGCTTGGTTTTCAGAGACGATGCTGTAGGGGCAAAATTAATGCCATATCCTATATGTAATTCATATTCTGCATTCAATACCATGTTCTGTATGAGAACTTGTCTCCAGGTGACTTCACTTCTTCCTGCATTCCAGGAATGACCACGCACTGCCATAATCTAGACCGGCTAGCAGTTTCCAGAAACTCCATCAGAGCTATTAACTGAGATAAAAACAACTTCCCTAGAAACTCAGTCTCAATCCAACCTCCCCCCCCCCCCCCCCCCCCCCCCCCCCCCCTCCCCACCCCCACCTGCAGGACTGTGAGGTTTTCACAGTCTTACTTACCCCTCCCATCCAGGGAATGTGACCAAAATCGGCCCAGCCTAAGACTATAAAAACCCTGAGATTCTTCTGTTCAGGGTCGCCTCACTCCTGCGTGCAGGTGGACCCCAGCGCGCTGGAACAATCATCTCTCTCAGTTGGTGCTTCCAGGTTAGAGACTTACAGTGCTAAGAAAACGATATCACCATTAAATTTTCACTCCTACAGATGAAAGCATTTTAGCTGACTGGTTAAGAAGGGCAGTATACAGGAGCAAAGGTGTTTCCTAACCCAGGTCGAGGCCTCCATTTCTAGTCTGTGAACCATACTCAGGACTTTGGTTCGTATTCAAGGGCACATAGAGGATTTGTTAAAACACAGGTGAGCCACCTCAGGCCAAATGCCGGAGACAGAGTGATTTAGGAAGGAAAGATTTATCAGACTCTACCCCAGGAGTTGGAATTATAATCCCAGTAAGGAAATGTAATTCCAGAACATTCTCTAGGGTACTGTTCTTCACTTTTCTATCTCTCCAGGCCACTTTTCCAGATTGATAACTAACTTGATATATACAGTCCAAAGCATTGTAGAGGAAGCCAAGCCTTAAAACTCTCAGGAAGTAGAAATATGTGCTACAGTTTGAACATTTCTATAAAGTGGGAAAAGAAAATGACAAAAACTCATAGTAGCTTTCTCAAATTTGCCAAAGTAAATGAGACTTGGACTTTTGAAATACTTCACTTGTGTGAATTTTAAAAGTAGTGGTCAAATGTCAAGAAGTCATAAGGTAAAAAGAGGCAGGTACGTATTCTAAAAAAAAAAAAAAAATTCATGCCCCAAATCTAGTGTCTGGTGTTGACTAGAATTTATTTTGTAGTCAGCTGAACCAGCTTAGGCTGATAGTTTGACCCTGAGCTTTACCAGACAGAAGTTAATGTAAATTAATGAAAGATAACACAATGTGATTATCTCCCTTTAAGGCAATAGAAAAAAAAATATTTACAGGTGTGGTGTGTGGGTGTGTATGTGTGCAGTGGGGCGGGGGTGGGGGGAGGTTGTCTCAGCTTCCAAAATCAGATGAAAATGAGTTTAATTTTCAAGACGTAGTGATGGAGGAGCCAGTCCTCAAGGCACTGGGTTGATGCTGCAGCTAATTGCTTATCTCTGCGCTGAGTCATCATGACTGATGTGTCCAGGTTGTTTAACCTCTTTGGGGCCCAGTTTCCTCATCTGTAAAATGAGCAAGTTAGAATAGATGATTTCTGAAGTACCTCCGGCTCTCAGATTTTATGATTTAGTTCCTGAATGGCAATGTGGCCTCTTAAGTGCTCCTGTGCACAGCTGTGCATGACTTAAAACACTCCCCTGCAGGGGGCCAGCATGTCTTTATAACTGAAAGTGAGAAAGAGCTGGCTTTAGGCTAGAAAGCAAAGCAGTCCATGTTTTATTTAACCTTCTTTGTGCTTTGTTTAAATCTGACTTTTGTGCCTCTTTTCCCTTTCAGGCAATTAGGGAGGCCTTGCATCTCCTTACTGACCCCTCTGACTTCTTTCTTTGCTGCACAAGTAAGAATATCTGCAGCCACTGCTATCATGCCGTGTGGTGGAATTTTAAAGACTGTGTGCCACCTTTGTGGATAAATTGCATCTAGGACTAGTTTCTTGTGAAGAAACAAAGCAATCACTGACAAAGGCATACTGGGCTTTGATAAGCAGATAAACACATACAGAATGTGTTTATTGGGCAAGTGATACTACCTCTAAGATGCATATCAACAATTTAATTATTTCTAAAACATATTAAGAGTCATCTATCTGTCAATCTATCTGTCATCTATCTATCTACTTACTTATCTATCTGTCTGTCTGTCTATGTTTTAACACAGAGAAACCCAGTTGTTTCTGCGCCATTTTTAAAATTTTTTATTTATTTTATTTGAGAAATAGATTAATATTCTCTTATTAAAAGTAATCCAGATCAAAGTTTTCCCTCCTTCCTTACCTCCTAGTGCCCCCCAGCCATCTTCCCTTTACCCCTCCACATTCATTTCTTCTTTCTTTTCAGAAAAGGGCAGGTTTCCCATGGATAGCCATCAACCATGGCATATCAAGTTTCAGTAAGACTAATTACCTCTCCTCCTATTCAGGCTGAGCAAGGTAACCTACTAAGAGGAAAAGGGTCTCTAAATCAGGCAAAAAAAAATTAGAGACAGCCTGGGCTCCCCCTGTTAGAAGTCGCACAAGAAGACCAAGCAACACAACTGGAACATATATGCAGAGGACCTAGGTCAGCCCTATGCAGACCCTCTGACTGTCGTTTCAGGCTCTGTGAGCTCCTATGAACCCAGGTTGTTTGATTCTGTGGGTTCTTGTAGTATTCTTCACCCATCTGTCTCCTACAATGCTTTCTTTCCTCTTCTGCAGGATTCCTCAAGCTCTGCTAAATGTTTGGCTATGGGTCTCTGCATATGTTTACGTCAGTTGCTGGGTGAAGCCTCTTTGATGACATTTGGGCTAAACACCAATCTAAGAACATAGAAGAATATCATTAGGAATCATTTTCTGTCTTAGGTCTCTTGGCTATCCAACCTCTGGGTTCTGGCCCTCCAGGCAGTGGCAGGGTTGGGCTTTCTCTTGGCAGGGGTCTCAAGCTGGACTAGTCATTGGTTGGCCACTCCCACCTCAGCACATCTTTCAAGCAGGATAAATTGTAGGTCAACAGTTTTGTGCCTGGGTTTTTAATCCTAATCCCTCCACTGGAAGTTTTGCCTGATTTAGTATCATTTCAACATGTTTGATATGATAACAACATAGAATTCTGGTCAAGTTACCAGCACTCTATGCTTCCATACCTTGTGATGGCACTATTGCTACGTATTTATAACTAAAAAAAGAAGTTAGTGGAAGTAGTGAATGGCTGGACTGTCATGTTTATGCATGCAGTTTTAAAGACGGTGCACATTGGCTCGGTATCTGTCATACCTTTATTCAGAAGACAGATAAAGTACTGCCTTTACCCATTGCTGCAGCAGGAGCATTAGTCTTATATGAACTGTTCCAACTTAGCAGCCCAAGTTTTCTTCTTAATTGTTCCCTTTGTGTAGATGTGGCTTGGAAGAAGACCAACCAAGTCATCCTTTTATTTCTATATCCACCAGCTGGAACAAGCCCAGGTTGAACGTTTTTTAAATAATCACAACCAATTTTGCCTTACTCTTTAAGTGTTTATGAATACTGAATTCAGAAGTCCCTTATAAGATTATCAAGGGGTGTTTTAAGAAATTCAGATGAAGTCTTTGATTAATTTTAAGTTGGATTCATTCTTAATGTTTAAGCAAGATGCAGAAGCTTAGACTCTCTTCCAAGTGCCCCCAGCTTTTTATAGGATGGTTGTGACTTGAAAGCAAAAAGCAGATAAAGCTGAAAGGGAGGTTCAGTTCTTTGAATTTTTATAGAATGGTTATTGGTTGAAAGAGAAAAACCTATATAGCTGAAAGGGAGGTGCAGCTCTTTGAATCTAACTGATACAGGTGCCAATCAGAACTCAGGACTTTGCTCTGCAGACACAGTAGGAAACACAGCATTCAATAACTCCTGCCGTTTCAGAAACTGTCATGTCAATTACAGGTTGTAGAGATGATATGAAAGGGGCATCATGAGAATCAAACCAACATAAAGAAATGAAAAGGTGTTTTTAAATATTTTAACCCACAATTATACTTTCAGGCATGTTCCATACCCAAATGCTGCATGCAATATTATATGCTAAGTAATTGTATTTAAATATATGCACTATGACTAGTTTAAATAAAATTTGATATTGGCTTTTTTTCTTTGTGTTAATAATTTGTAAATGTAGTTTATTTAAACTACATTTTTAATAGAACTATATTTATGTGCACACACACAAACCTGGCCACAATGCTCCTAGTCTTGGCATCTGGACTCATAATTTTCCATCAAGAGATGGGTTCTTGTTCCTGAAATTTGATTCTTTACATATCAGCAGGTCTCTTGACACACCAAGCCCCTCCCTGCAAAATACAGTAAAAGTGGCACTAAGCCATTTCTGTGACTAAGCCTTCAGCCACTTTGCACAATTCTGTTTACCCTAGGACATGTCTATAATTCATTAATAAGATAGAAGGTCCCCCCTCCCCCTCGCTCTTGGGCATTGCTAAGTTTCTATTGTCCCTGTGTGTATCACAGTTCCATAGCAGCTTAGTTTTCTGTAGCATACTTAATTGACACAACTATCTATACTTTAGAAAATCTTCATCAGTCAACTGAAAAGGACTTTACCACTGAAGAGGAAAGAGTTTTCAGTAGAAACAATAAGAAGCAGAGGTTGGCTTTCCCTTTGTTGATGGCTCAGTTGTTCCTTTATGAAAATCATCTATATAGTAAGTGTCAAGGAAGTTAATTGGTGAGATAAGACTTTGTTCCTGGAACTGATGATTGGTTCTGAAGGGGCAAATGTGGCAATGCAGCAGCGCTACCAGGAAGTAAAGGAGAGTACTGCTGAGTGGCCTGTGTTAAGGTCATGATAAACACTGACACTCCTCCCAGAAGCCAGTAATTTCTAAGTATGAGTGAATTTATAGGTACAGAAAAGTATTTTTCCTGGGTGGTGGTGGCACATGCCTTTAACCCCAGCACTTGGGAGGCAGAGGCAGGTGAATCACTGAGTTCAAGGCCAGCCTGGTCTACAAAGTGAGTCCAGGACAGTTAAGGCTACACAGAGAAGCTCTGTCTTGAAAACCTAAAAAAAAAATTAAATTAAAAAAAAAAGAGAAAAGTATTTTCTGAATAGAACAATGGTAGCAAAGAAATTAAGACCTAAAATTGACAAATGGAACTCTATGAAACTAAAAAGCTTCTGTATAGCAAAAGATCTAATAATTACAGGGAAGAGACAGCCTACAGATATTTGGGAATTTGTATCTTAAACAATTATGCACCTGATGTGAAGTTAGTGACTAGTATATACAAAAAACTAAAAATAAAATTAACAGCAAGAAATCGAACAACCCAATTAAAAAGTGGGTCATGTAACTAAGCAAAGAATTCTTAAAGGAAAAAATACAAATATCTGAGAAATGATTTTCTTTATTTTTTTCTTTTTCTTTTTTTTAAATTTTATTTATTTATTTTTTATTTTTTATTAATTTATTCTTGTTACATCTCTATGGTTATCCCATCCCTTGTATCTTCCCATTCTCCCCTCCCTCCCATTTTCCCCTTATCCCCTCCCCTATGACTGTTCCTCAGAGGGGTTACCTCCCTCTGTATATGCTCATAGGGTATCAAGTCTCTTCTCGGTGACCTGCTGTCCTTCCTCTGAGTGCCACTAGGTCTCCCCATCCAGGGGACATAGTCAGATGTGAGGCACCAGAGTACGTGAGAAAGTCATATCCCACTCTCCACTCAAGTGTGGAGACTTTCCTGTCCATGGTGTTCAATGTCCTTAGCCATTAGGGAAATGCAAAGCAAAACTACTTTGTGATTTCATCTTACCCTAGCCAGAAAGGGTAAGATGAAAAAGACAAACTAAAACAAATGTGGACATAGATGTTGGTGGGTATTAAATGTTGTGCATCCACTAGAGAAATCATGTGGAGGTTCTTCAAGAAGCTAGAAATAGTTAGACCAGTAAATTCAGCCATCTTACTCCTGAGGATGTACCCGAAGCACTCCATCCCCTACCACAGAAGTACTTGCTCATCTGTGTTCATTGCTCCTCTGTTCACAATAGCCAGAAAATGGAAGAATTGTTTACATCTATCAACTGATGGATAGACAATGACAGTATAGAACACATATCCAAAGATTACTATTTAGCTGTGAAGGAAAAATGAAATTTCCAGATAGATAGGTAGAAATGGAAGTAATCCTTACAGTTGAGTTACCTCA
>OU015744.1:84647519-84666182 GCA_907169655.1 Acomys percivali
GACACACCCACCATGCTCTATCAGACACACCCACCGTGCTCTATCAGACACACCCACCGTGCTCTATCAGACACAATATGAGGTCATCATACAATACTTGCCTAACCTGTCTTAGATAAGTTTTAAGGTCGTCTCTCCAAGTAACAGAAAATACTCTAAAAAAAAAAAGATATGCTCATAATGCTCATATAACATGTCTGTAAAGACAGAACTGTGGATATGGTAATCAGCTTCTGACATCATGGAGGAGTATCAGTGTTTTCAAAAGACAGAAGGCACCTTTCAGGATGATGGACCTGGCTTGTGTCCTGATAGTGTTGGCTTACTGGGTAAATGTATGTATTTGATAAATTCATTGAATTTGGCATATGCAAGTAAACTTCGTCGTGTGTTAACATAAAGAATATATATATACACAAAAAAAATTAAGATCTTTTTTTAGGGAATGAGTGAGATTTAAAAGGTATTAATATTTAAAACATAGGTCCTAACAAATTTTGACTTATGTGTACAAACATAAACCCACAGTCAAGGTAGCATTGTTAACTATAGACACCACAGTATATGGGGGATTTCCAGAACTGAGTTCTCTTACAAGAACAACACTCACTAAATAGCACAGGAAACTTACTACCTATCTATCACAGGCTCCCCTGCCCCTTCCACAGAGCTCTTCACAGTGACCTTTGTAGTTCTACTTCTTGAATTTGCCCCCCCTTTTTTTGCACTTTATCTTGCCACAGTCCTGAAACTTTTCTACACACCTGCTTGTGAGTTATTTACTTTGCTTATACATATGAAATACATCCCCCAGCTTTGTTCATATTGCTTTGTATGGCAATATTTGCTTTTTTAAATTGAGTAAGAATCTGGAGAGTTGGCTCAGTGACAGGGCACTTGTTGCTCTTGAAGAGGACAGGGGTTCAGTTTCTAGTACCCATGTGGCAACTAACAGCCACCTGTAACTTCAGTGACAAGGGGTCTGGTGTCCACTTCTGGCCCCATGAGCACCAGGCACATAGTTAGTGCACTTATCTACTTGGAGGCAAACATTCATACACATAAAACAAAAAAAAGAATAAATCTTTAAAGAATTAAAGGATGAATAATATTTTATTTGTTGATCCATTTCTTTGCTGACAAGATGGTTTCCACACCTTGGCCATTGTGAAGAATAATGGCACTACTCCAGGGCTTAAGCTATCTCTATCTTACTAAATATCCAGAAATGGAGTTGCTGAATCATTCTATGGTGATGTTTTAACTTCTGTAGAAATCCAGCATGGCTCCTATCAACAAATAGTAAAACATCAAAATCAAAAGTGTTGGTGCCAAGCTAGGAAAGATGTTTTCTGCAAGCTTGGGAAATACAATTAGCCAAAACACCATGAAGGTAACATTCATATAATCTCTGATAGTTTTGTGGTTCTTCTTGCTGTATGTAATGTTTTATTTACAAGTAATAATATAAATGTATATGCCAAAAAATAAAATCTTTAGAAGTGAAAAAACAAAACCAACCAAACAAAAAGTGTTGGTGCCAAAGAGGAAGCATTCAGCAAAATGAAAACGCAAGCTGTGATTCAAGAAAAACATGTGTGTGATAAGGTTCTAAACAATAAAAATATTCAATGAACCCTTATGATCAGGTAGGAAAAATTCATGGCAACAGATACTTGTGTTAAAAATGAGCAAATAACTCAAATAGACTTTTCTCCGAAGAAAAGAAACAGGTGATTAACAGGAACATGGAAATATACTCAACCTGGTAATCAGGAGAATGTGACTCAGAACTACTGTGTCACACCTGTGTCTGTAGTAGCTATCAATTACAAAAGACAGAGAATGTGTCTGGCTGGAAAGACGACTCAACAGTTAAGTGTTTTCAGAAGACTTAGGTTCGGTTCTTAGCATCTATGTCAGGGATGCACAACTGCCTATAGCTCCATTCACATGGCATTACACACCCTCTTCTATCTTTGTGGACACCTGTATTCATGTATACATATACATACATAGGCACACAATTATGTATAAATATAAAAATGATACTATGTGTGTATATATGTGTGTCTATGTCTGTGTATTGGTATATCTGTATTTGTATGTAGGGGTGTGCTCACATGCTTACAAATAAATCTGGAATTTGAGCAGCTCAATAACCTCTTTACCCCTATCAGCAGTAAATGTTACAACAGTTCAAAATGCCTTGGTGTCAGTGTCTCCTATTCTGAAAAGTCAGACATAAAAGCCAGCTTTTCTAGAATCTTCGGTACTTTTAGTACTTTTCATTTTGACAGGTTATTGAGAATCATAAACAGTTATAGATGTGAAGTATAAATTAATGATATTGGAGCCCAAAGATTGAGAGGTAGAGATTACAATTCTATCTATAATGACTGATGAATTCTTACCTATTAAAAAGTTGTGTTGAAATACTCTTTCTGATGCCCCGATGCTTGAGGATGGGGAAGCAAATATGAGTTGTATAATAAAGAAATTAGTGTGTTGGCTACCAATCTCTTAAATCCTGTGGAATTGTCAGGTAGAGAAGAAATGATGCTGCCACCAAATGAACTATAAATATTTTGTTATGTGTAGAAAAATAGCCAGAAATAAACAAGGAGAAGAAAGACACTTGGAAGAAATATTAAAATGAGAAACAAGTGACAATTCTTTTTTTTCTCTTTTTCTAATTCTTAATTATATTCATATTTATTCATCCCTTTATTTCCTAAAGTAGAGAAAGAAAATAAAGTAATTAAATTTAAGGTGAGTGAAAACAGGTTAAAGATTTACCAGGCTTATATAGTCATCTGTTGACATGTTGATGAAGTCTGAACAGAATAAAATCTTTGCTGCATGATTTTTATCAAAGGTGAAATTTTTCATGATTGTTTTTCTTATTCTGTCTTAGAAAAACACTGCCATGGCCCCTTAGACTTCCACAAAAGTCACTTTCCAATGTGACTGCTTCTTTTCGTTTGGTTGGAACTAAAGTGCAATCAGGGCAACAGTTTCTTCCATAAAGGATCAGACAATTCTGAGAGAATTCTGACCAGGCTGTGTTGGTGCATTGCATCAAAAAGGAGCCATCAAGTTTGAAGACTCAGAAATGAGAAAAGGTGGCCATAGACAAATTCCAGCAGGTCAACCCTAAGAAAGTGGATTCAAACTAGAAGCCACAAAGCTGCCAGGGATCCCAAGCTCTCTTTCCAAGCTGCAATCATAGACATTTTTTCCATACACAATCCAAGTCCATCTTCCTAAAACCCTAATGAAGCAGGTGTGATAGGGCTCAGATTCTCCTCGCAGTGCCTGGTGTCATCTGTTGGATAACGTGAAGTGAATAAGCATGAGAGAGACAATAGTTAGTGTAATAATCACCCAGATAGATGCTGAATCAGAGAGAGCTGAAGGTGATGCTTAGCAGCCAGCTTCTTGGAGTTTCTATTAGGGGGATGAACAAAACATAGAGCCCAGAGAAAGCTTTAACAAAGAATGTAGATTGGATTTACACCCTAGACAATGAAGGTGAGTTATTTGGGCTTGCTTAGATGTCTCCTTCATGCAGTGAGGCCTCCTGCCCCTCCAGTGCAGCAAGGCTGCCTCTTACCACACTACTGGCTTTCTAAGAGTGAGACAAGGATTTAATTCATTAACATAAAAAGTCAAGATCTTTCTGTTGCAAATGCATGCAGTAAGAAAAACATAACAGTGGCGGGATCTGAGGCCACAGAACAGGAGCTCGATTCTAAATTTTAACTGCATTCCCTCCTTTATAAATCTGAAAGTTTTGTTGATAATTATGGTTTCAAGTGTTAATTGTAAAATACAAATACTTCTAGACTGTGAGTGATACCTGACACTCATGCATGCTAACTTTGCACTGAGTGTTACATGTAATAACTGAATGAGGGAGGCACAAGCCAGTACCCCACTGTGTAGAAAAAACAAAAACAAAAACCCAGTGCACATAGAGGTTAAGAGAATCCCCTAAAAACACATGACAAGTAACAGGTGAGGCAGAATTCATCCTAACATGTACAATTTAAATCCTCTTAACCTCTGAATGCATTTATTGGCTAATTGGAAATTAGATCCTATAGTTATAGACATATAGTTTTCGACATATGTTAAAAAATTTTTTGAGGGGCAATGAAGAAACAGAGCAGGGAAGCAGAGGGAACCAATTAAGAGAGGCTGGGACTTAGGCCTGGCATGAAAGAGGAGAGTACAGAAGAGCAATAGCAACAGGGTGTCTTTGGTTTTGCTTTGTCTGGCTTTGTATGTGTGTGCATGTATTTGCATGTGTTTGTGTGTGTGCACATGTTCACATGGTGCAGGTATATGTGGACACTAGAATTATTTGACATCAAGTATCTCTCTCAGTTACTCTCCATCTGACTTTTTGATGCAAGGTCTCTCACTGAGTCTGGAGCTCACCGATGTGGATAGACGTGCTGGCCAGCCAGTTCTAAGGATCGTCCTATTTCTGCTTTCCCCCTAGCCTGTGGATGCTGTCACTGCTGGATTTTTTTCTGGATTCTGGGGATCCAAAAACACACACCTTCATGTTTACAGACCAGGTAATTTGCCAACTGAATCATCTCTCCTTTCCCCTTCATAATAAACAAAATGGTGGTTCGATGAGATGGCTCAGCAGGTAAACACACTTGCTGCACAAAGTTAATAACCTGACTTCAATCCACAGATGCCACTGTAAAAATAACCAAGTCCTGAAACTTGTCCTCTGACTTCTACATGGGCATCGTGGAATGTGTACACCCACACTCACAGGACATCGCATGCATCGTGATAAGAAACACAACAAAGAAAACACTGCTATCATTTGCATTGGCACTTACACTCATCTGGATGCTGTGAATTGGTGGTCTCTTGTGCAAGGTTTCTAACATTTTATTAAATCTTTAAAAGCTGTTGCTGATCTCCAGAGAAATTCAAGCATGTTCATTTCTATACAAGATTGATTGTTCCATCTCTTCTGAAGACATCTATGGAGCTGGCCATCTCTGCCATCCTTCTTTTACAGGGCTATTTTTGTTTTGGAATAATTTAAACAAAATGTGAAAGCTAGGAAAATAGTCCATCAGAAGCATTTTGTGTTCACTCCAACTAAGACAAAGAATAGGTCTTAAATCTTCAGATGATTGTGGTAACAATAGAAACCAAGAATAAGCCATTGTAATATTGATGAGTACCTGTTTTCCATATATAACACAAGTGTGTATGCAGGGATGGGGGTAGGAACTTAAACAGCGTTTACAGCTTTTCTATTAGTTCTTCTAAAAGTCTGACAACTCAGCAACTTTTATTTCCTTTTTTAAAAAGGCAAGAAGAAAGTATGGTAATTCCCAGAGATTGGTGAGGCGAGAAAAGCTGGCCCCTCCTACACCATGCCAGTTACTAAGAGCATAGGCAGATGTTTGGGTACATATATATAGACAGCACTGGCATGCCTAGGCTTGCTAAGCTCTGTGTTACCCATCAGAGTCACCAGTGAGTAATGATCAAGAAGCCTTAGAATATGTTGCCCAGTGGTTTGATCTGGGTCTGAAACAACCTTCTGGAATATTTTATTAAAAATAAGATTTCAAGCCAGTTGAGGTGGCGTATGTCTGTAATCCTGACACTCAGGAAGTAGAGGAAAGAGAGTGTCAGGTTTGAGTCCATTCTGATCTATAGAATGATACATTATCTCCACACATAAAGGAAGGAAAAGAAGGAAAAGGAAAAAAGGAAAAGAAAGAAAGAGAAAAATGAAATAAACGTAACAAAAGGCAATAATTTTATATGATTTGTGATTAGTGATGCAAAACAAGCCAAAGCTTATATTATGTGTCTAGATAGTACTTTAAGGTAACTTTATTTTAATAAGAATAAATAAATATGACATTTCTGCATAGCACATACTTGTAAAAATAATACAGATTGCATGCAAAAGGCAGAGATGGCATGCTGGTGAAGACAGGTGCTTTAGGGTGTGTGAGGGAAGTCTGGATTCCCACAAAAGCTCATGCTCACGTGAGCACAGCCACCATGGAGACTCCTCTTATCTCCACCATACACCCAAATATCCGGACTGCACCCCATATGAGTTCCATAAGAGGAAGGGAGACCCATGCTATAAGCATGTACAAGTCGGAAGACAATGGGAAAGGCAAAGGAGGGTGGGTCTGACGAGTTTCTAGGTCTCAGATTTAACCCTGAGAGCCATGACCTAGAACCCAGGAGAAAAGGAAAGGATGATGACTACCAGGCTTGTTGAAGGAACGCAGGCTGGGCTGCCCTTCTGGCATGGCTGACTCTGGGCACATTTCACTTCTCCTGTCTGCTGTAGTTGGCTTCCAGCTTACCAAATGTGCCGCCTTCTTTTTGGCTGACCCAGTGTCCTAGAATGAAGTCAATGTTAATGACTTCTGTGATTCCACTCGATTTTGCTTTATTGGTGTGTGCTTCTTCCCTTCATACTGGCACCACGTAACTTTTATTCTATTTGAGAACAACCTGGAATGAAGTATCATTTTGTGCTTTTCTGAAGTAGTAGGACTTAACTAGTTTTTACTGTCTTGATTCAATGCCTGACAGGAGCAAGTCAAATCCTTGAACATGAAGGACAGATAGCAGGTGAGATTGAAAATACTGGCATCTGACGACTACACAATTCTTCTGGAGATAAGAATGTCACCCATGTTGCATCATTCATCTAGAATTTCATGGAGTAACACTGGAATAAAGAGATGTTACAGGTAGCACTTATAAGAAAAATCTAATTTTAATTTTCTATCTTATATTTAAGAAAATGAAATGGTCTTAAACATCTTTTCTTTTCCCATATCATGTTCATAATATCTGGTTCTGTCTTTCTAACATTTAGGGTATCATTGACTTTTTTGTGCTATTAACATTGATTTAAAAAAATTAAGACCATAAGGTAACTGATTTAGTGGGGAAATTCTTTACCTTTAAAGTACTTTTCTCTTTATCCATGAGGATTTCAAACATATCTAATGTGAGATATGATCATATCTTCCCTGTACTTCCCCCTTCACCTTCTTCCTTATGTCCTTAACAACCTGCTAAAGGGCTAAGTACAGAATTTCCACCTTTTCACTGAGAAACTTGTAATTTATATGTGATCATATACCTACCAGAGAAAATGAAAATTTATATTAAATTTTTGTGCTTTAGAATCCCACACTGGATTTCTTGAACATGTCAGGTATATCATAGTTATGTTCATATTTTAGGCTCAGAGGGATCTCACATATCAGATCTTAGTATGTTATGTTTTGATAAGTGTATTCAGATTATGGATTTAGAAAACATGACAAAATTGAATGATAACATTCTTTATAGGACATGTGCATGTGTGGCCGCACACACACACATACTTGATAGCTGTGAATGGGCAGACGCTTGTGTAAACTAAAGAAAGTTGAACATCAAGCCTTTTTAAGGGTGCAGAGTAAGTTGCAAAAGAGATCTTGAAGCATTTTAGATGTAACATTTATACAACGGGGAGAAAAGATGAGAAGACAGAGGTGGCCAGTGTTTTGTGGAGGTTAAAGGAGTGTGCAGTTTGCTAAGCCAAGAGGTAAAGAGAAATCGGTGTCTGAAAGCAAGGCAGATAACACCAAATGATGCCATAAAGCACATGAAGAAGCTGTAGAAAAAAATGGCAGCTGTGCTAAAAGAGAGGCTGTTTACCTCTGCCAGGAAGAAGCTTTGTATTCGAACACTGGTTCCTCCCCTCTGACCTCAAGTGCAAGGCATCCCAAGTCTCAGTTTAAAGCAGCTCCATCAGATACTAAGTATAATAGAGAAAAACAGTAATATGGCTTAAATTTTTATCGGCAAATCTTAATTACATGAATGAATTGTTCAGTGTGATTTGTTCACATAGATGTGACATGCTTTGATCATACCCAGCCATCCTTCGTCCACTCCCTAAGCCCCACTCCCCACCATCAAACCATTTCCCAGTTCCTAGTTTCCTGATGCAGCTTCTCCCAAGTGGAGATCCTTTGCTTCCAGAATTAAAACCAGAAAAGGCCCTGAATGCCCTCCAACTCTTGTTCCTCTCAACCTTAGCTCACCTCTGCCAGTCTATTGCCATGCAAGAGACACACTAAGCAATTCTTCTGCCAGGCTGTCATTTGACCACGTGACTGAAGTAAATACCATCTTGTACTCGGTAGCCTGCATAGCGACCTTCACTTGTTGGCCATGTTTCACATTCCTATCTGCTCTACACATTTATTTTAAAGGCAGGGATGTGTTTTCCTTATCTTGCTTTTCTCCTCAGCAGTGGTACTCACTTAAATCTATAATTTAAGATAAGTGAAATATATTCAAAGTATTTTCTTTGCCTAGTTATAATATGTAGACTTCTTATTTTCTTCACAAAAAAGCTAATATAAACAAAGCACTCATGAGCAGTGCCTGACACTTAGAAGTTGATAAATGATCCTGGGATGCTTCTGTTATCAGCATTGTTACCACCTACCCATAACTTACAAGCTCAGATCATGCATAATATCACACAATATTTTCCCTGTGCATCATTGACAAAAATAACTGGATCAGTTGGTGTAAAGAGCAAACATTCATTGAACATGAATGTGTGCTGAATTTGCACTGTAAGTGGCAAGCAAAATAGTTATGTTTTGTAGATCTATAAAGAGCTTGTAGTGTGAATTGGGTAGAATCATAACTCAGCGAGTCAAGAAGCAGCAAGAATTTCAAATAATGTCACAAACCAAAGAGTGGAGTGCTATGAATCAGTATGCAAAAAAGAAATAATGTATTAGACTAATAGACAACAGATATTCTTTTAGATATGTATGTTTAAGTTAAAAAAATTTAAAAAAAAACACCATCCTTCCTAGCAAATAGTCAAAGAATCAATTGAAGCTAAGGAGCATCATGGACAGGAAAAAGAGGGTGAGGACCCAGAATAAAAGATTTCTGGGATGGAACAGGGGGCTAGAAGAAAAGCGCTAGAAAATCTGGCTAGACTAAAAGGCCATGTCAAATCCTGGAATTTATTCATACGTTGGATTGATTGTGCCAAATTGTATGAGAGTATTGTAAACGTGGAAAATAATTTAACTTAGAGATGAGTCCAGTTGTCACATAAACTGGAAGGGGCTCGGAGCAAAAGGAGGGAAAGGGCAGGAGAATAATGCCACAGTGGAGTGCTGCACCGAGGGATGGGGTGGGGTGGGGTGGGGAAGTGCTGAGGGGTGGGGAGGGGTTGGGGGGTGTGGGGGTAGGGGGTGGGGTTGGAGGAGGTGATGACGAGGAGAGGAGAGGAAGATTCATTAGTGAGGAGATCTGGTGGCCACAGGAGTCACAAGATTTCATGACAGATTGCATGAATGTGAGAGAAAAGTCAGCTTCAGGAAAGATCCAGAAGTTTCTGTCTAAAGCCAGTGGCAGGTCATTTTCTTAGGTAAGGACCTGGAGTATGAATAGTGGAGGGTTGGGTCGGTCATTGAAGTTGTTACTGATACAATTACAAATGGCTCCTGCATGCACGTGGTACGTGTGAAAGTCAGACCCCACACTCCACTCAACTGTGGAGAATGTCCTGTCCATTGGCTAGATCTGGGTAGGGGTTTGAAGTTTACGGCCTGTATTGTCCTTGCCTGGTGCCATAGTTTGAGTGGGACCCCTGGGCCCAAATCGGCCTATCATAATTTTCTTCTTGTAGGTTTCTAGGATCCTTTGGATCCTTCAACTTTGCCAATCTCCCATACTTCTCGCATCTAGAGTCCCAATAGGATGTCCTCCCCTCTGTCCCAGTTTTCTGGTTAGTGAAGACTTTCATGGGACATGCCCCTTGGGCTAGTATGCAGATATAAGTGAGTATATACCATTTAACTCTTTCTGCTTCTGGGTTAACTCACTCTGGTGCCTCATATTTGACCACGTCCCCTGAATGGGGAGACCTGGTGGCACTCAGAGGAAGGATAGCAGGCTACCAAGAAGAGACTTGATACCCTATGAGCATATACAAGGGGAGGAAGTCTCCCTCAGTCACAGTCAGAGGGGAGGGGAGTAAGGGGAAAATGAGAAGGAAGGAGGAATGGGAAGATACAAGGGATGGGATAACCACTGAGATGTAATATGAATAAAATAATAAAATAAAATTTTTTAGAAAAGAAAAAGAAAGTGGTGGTAAGAAGCCAGAAACCAAGATAAGAACCTGAGCTGGTCAGAAGTTTTACGGTGTTTAAATTCATATATGATGAAAATGACTTAAGGCTAGGAACTGGGGAATTCTATTATTCCAGGTATGCTGTAAATGGAATATTTGGCAAAGATGGTTTTGTGAAAACAGCCATAAGGATGACGGATCAAGCATGACGGATCGAACACTCCAGGAACCACTTCAGGAGCTAGTTCAACTTTAATCTCTGAGAACAAAGGATATATAGCCCTTGGGGAGTGTGTAGGGGCTTCCCGGATAGGTGTTCATAGTTGGTTGGAACCAGGCACTTTAAGGATGCTTGTTTTGCATTATAGTACCTAACTATCCTATAGGTGCACAGACAGTTTTGTACGCAAGAGCTCATCACCCTCTGACAGGGTCAAACCTCAGCTATACAAGCTTCAAATCATCTTTCCTATGGCCCCAAGGTCTTTTTCTATGTTGAATGGGAATTGACATCGTTCACTTGCATCTTGGGAATGGCACAGGACAACTGATAGTGGGAGTAAAATCCTTAAGCAGAAGCAGAAAGGAAGGCATGCATAGATGCTCCCCATCCCTCGTCCTTTCTTCTCTCTGTGCATTATAGGTGTCGTTAAGGTCAGAACCTGAGAACCAGCAGCCCTGACAAGCGAGGTTTAGTTACCCACCTTGGTGAAGGCAATTAAATAGACAGGAAGTAGTGAAGAAGGGCAAAACTAAGTATTCGATGTGTCCTCAGTGGAAAGAAGAAAACCTAAGAAGTCTTGTGACATCCCAGCTTCACTCTTGGGACTCACACGTGATGTTTAAGTTTAAATAGAAAGCAAGGGGTATTCGCTGGCTGCTAGTCCTGGACAGGGTGTGCTTCTGTTATTTCAGAATCTTGATTGTTACCACCCCCTGTTCCCAATCCATCTTAACAAGTTTCCAATACTTTGTGAAGTCTCCCTGACTGCCACAGGCCCCTGGTCTTTTTCTCCCCACTACAGTGAGATTCCTGAAGGAATTCCAATTCCTTGCACATCATTTTTTCAGTAGTCTGATAGCCAAGAGGAGGGGCACAAATGTCTCTTTTTCAGAATATTGCCACTCCTTCAAGGACAGTAAAGGATACACATGGACTTCTTTATGAATATTTCATGTTTCTCATACAAATATTGCAGAAACCACAATGTGCCCTGATGTTTGCACAACTTTCCGTATCTTTAAAGTTGCTTTCTATTGCACCCCCTTAAATTATTTACCTACACTCAAGCCCCAGATGCAAGCATCATTATTATGTCTAACAGTACTGTTTTTTTTTCTTTCTGTCTTTTAAAAATGACAAATGAGCTGTAGAAGTGGCTTAGTGACGGAGTACATGCCTAGCATCCATGAGGCAGTTTTGGGTTTAATTGACAGTTTCACACACGCACAAAAATAAATGTGTAAATAAACATAAATATAAATATAACTCAGCTTTAAAAGTGAATCTACAAAAGCCATTTGTAAAATTAAAAAAGAAACATTTGTTGCTGTGGGAGTGGGGAGCATGTGCACACATGTGACGTCTATGACTCAGAGTGTTTAAGTGAAGGCTACTCTGGGATCCCCGATTCTACCTACTGAGGTTGGAATTACAAGTGGGAGGGCACTGCCTCCACCTGCCACTTACAAGTTCTGAGACTTCAGCCTCTGGTCCCCATGTGTATGTAACCACTTAACCATCCCCCAAACCCCATTTTTTAGAAATACAAATAGTATACAATTCTAGAAGGGATGTTGGCTGTTTGAAAGGTGCAAAAGTTTAAAACCTATCTAGAGTGTCAAGTAGCATTAAACTCTTTGTGACTTCATGTGATTTTAGAATACCTTCTGCTTCTGTCAGTACGCTTATAAATATACACATAAGTGCAGAAGATCTATGACAGAACATGTGTAATTAGGGCACCTTACCTTTATTTCTTCATCCAGTCTCTGCTCTAAACCCCCTTCATTGCCTCCATGGCAATCAAAGAACGTGACATTTAGTAAAAGAAAATTATTAACTGGAAAAGCAGTATAAAAAAATTCTCGTGTGTGTGTGTGTGTGTGTGTGTGTGTGTGTGTGAAAGAGAGAGAAAGACAAAGACAGAGACACAGAGATGCAGAGAGTTTTATCTAAGGAGTTGAGAAATTAGAGATAAAAGGAGAGAAAGAGGTGAACAAGAGTATAACATGAGCATTGTTTATGCACTATTTTATTCTTTGATGCTTCCTATGCCTGCAGTTAATTCTCTGCAATGTATATATCAGCTTTTATAAAAGTATACATATATAAATCATACAATAATAAACTCATGCTGTATATCAACCTGAAAACCCTATTTGCACACTATATATAATGCAACACACATCAATCCTTAATTTAAAATTTGCTTATGTGATTGTTTCATGCTTCTGAGACATTCAAATAGAGCTCCTTGCCCAGGACTCCTCAACTCAGATGCTGGGGAGAAGCTTCACATTAGCCTGAAATTTCTAAATCTGTAAGTGTTGAGTGATCTCTCGTGTTCACAGCCTGTTTTTGTCATTGCTACTGAGTCCATTCTATTCATACCTGTAACACTGGATGTCACAAACAGCAAAGCACAGCTCTTTACTCACGGCCATTCCCCGTCAAATTGCTGATGTTTTTTTCTGCTCTGCCTTCCCACCTTCTCTTTCTTTCATTCTTCTTCTCCATTCTCTACAAAATTTAGTAAATACAGAAACAGAGGCCAATAATTTATTGAAAGATAATTAGCCAATAATAGTCATTCTGGGATTTTCTAAACACCCATGGTGTGCTTTTAGAAGAATCTCCCAACCTATGAGATTAAAGACTTGACTCTGTTCATATAGTTTAACAAGATATTCATGATATATTGACTATGTATAATGAATATATTTGTGTATGTGGGAGAGACAGAGAGAGAGAGAGAAAGAGAGAGGAGGAGGAAGAGAGAAAGAGAGGAAGGAAGGAAGAAAGGAAGGGAGGGAGGGAGGAAGGAAAGAAGGAAGGAAATAATAGAGGAGAAATATAGGGAGACAGGAAGGAAGGAGGAGAGGAACAGAGACTATCGGACTATGTTTTGTGGATTCCTGCCAACCTATGCAACAGCTGAAGGTGACTTTTCCGTGTATCCCCTCCCATCAACTGCCACTACCCCTCTACATACAACTGAAATTATTTTGCATAAAAGCACCACTCTTTATTGTCAGGCTAAAAAAGCCATGACCACAGTGGAGTTTGGAGGTGACAGACGGACCCTGGAGCAGCCTGAGAAAGATGTTGAGAAACAAAGACTGAAAGGTTGCTCCTTCCTGGCCTCCCCCACCTTGCCTCTGTCTGTGGCCAGCAGAGCTTTCCTTCCTGTTTTTGAGGCGTGTCAGGAGAAGGGCTGAGTGCCCTGACAACCACAAGCCTGTGGGATTCCAACTTTATTATCTTTAATGGCTGAGAGCCTGGCCAGACTGTGGTAATGCATTGATACTTCGCAGAACCAAGAAAACATTATAAGATTTCATTCACTTAATGGCTACTGATTAATTGATTTCCATACAGCCATGACTATCGTACAGTTTTCTGTAAAACACATTGTACTGTTTTTAAAATAGCACAAATGATTCGTAAAGACAGCTTTTCTTCTCTTTTGAATGAAGTGGCTCCAACTCACTTTTTCCCTCAACTCAGCTGACATCTTTTCTCAAATTCATATGTGGAAAATTTACACTCCAAGACACAACACTGTACTATTCTGATGACTATCAAAAGGAAATAGCACCCTCTGAGCCCTTTCCTGATGGGACCGAGTAGTAGGACTCCCCTCCAGATGAGGGATGCTTACAAAGGGGCCTCAGTGAAAGATTTTCATTAGTTCCTCTGTTTAAATTAGTTCCTTTCTTTAAATAAGGGTAAAAATTACTCCTTTTGTTCCCTATAGGAGCTTGAGTTCACTTTGAGTTGTACATTTCTACATTCAAAAATTCCTAAGGAGAAATTAAGGGGCGCGGGGAAGAACTTCCACTAAGCAACTTCTTCCCAGTGCGTTAGAACCTGTGCTGTATAAAAGAACTGCCAAAGAGCTATTCCATAAAATAAGACGCTAAATTAATGTCATCTTGCCCATTATTTAAACAATAAACTGCTTTAGAAGCACAGGATTATAGGCAAACGCAGCGCAAGGAGACTACAGTGTTCTCGGGCACATGAGGAGATGAGAGCGGCTCTGCGTGATGGGTATGGTTTGTTTTGTAGTCTTGCAGATTATTCATGATCAAAGAGCAGAAGGGAGGAGGCGGGGACCGGCTGAGAGAAAAGCAGGCTTGCTAGAACAGCGGGAAGACAGTTTCCATGTAAGGACAAGTGGTTTAGTGATGCTAGCTAAGTGTGGACCATAGGAAGGGAAGAAGACACAAACCAGGGCTAAGAATGTGGTGAGTCTTCAAGTTCCTGTTGGAAGTGTTTATATTTGATCCTTTGGGTGCAGGCAAGTCATTAAGTTTGGGGGAGAAAACTAAGACCACAGTCCCTGTAAAGGGCGCGCAGGGGTGGCGGGGGTGGAGTGAGGGGGTGCAAGGGGTGTGTGTGTGGAGGTGGGGAGGGGGGAGTCCGGAATTAGGACAGACAATAGGTGGCAAAGAAGGTCAGACAGTGATGTTCTGTCCTAGGAATGAAGAGGACAGTGGCCAACTTTTCAAAGAACACAGACAAACTGTAGCAGTGGCCGCCACGGATCTGCAAATCACCGCTGAGTACGAGATGAAGAACACTAGCCAGACCCTGGCTGTGGCTGTTTCTTCAGGCACTGAGTGACCTCCTGACTGGAGGAGGGAACTCTGGAGCAAACATGAGAAGGCATTTCAAAAGTGAAAATCAGGGGAGGCAAATCACAGGGTATACTCTCTCTCTCTCTCTCTCTCTCTCTCTCTCTCTCTCTCTCTCTCTCTCTCTCTTTCTCTCTCTCTCTCTCTCTCTCTCTGTAAGAAATGGCTGAGGAATAAATGTATCTGCTTTAAATTATTTCAATGAATTCTATGATGAAATAAAAGTACCTGCTTTAAATAAATGTTAACAGTGTACCTTATTTCACCAGTTCTCTTTGACTGGCCCGCTAACCAAATTGGGCCCTTCCCCTGCACAAAGTGGTTATCTGCCAGGACAGTCAGAGTTTCTAGCATTACATCATAGACTTCTTATCTCCTGTAATTTTTCTGCCATCTGCTATTGCTATTGTTTATATTTTAATTTTCAGTTAAAAGGCTTATATTTCATATATTGTATACATTTAGCCTCTCTCTCAACCACATGCAACACGCTACAAATATATTTTACTGCTACTCAAAATTCTAATAATTTTTCCTACTAAGTCTTTTAAATAATAATTTCAGATCTCTTCTACTTTTGCCCTTTCCTTTCTTAACTTTTGATGATTATTAAGCTTCTTATTGAATAAAGAAATTTTAAACAATGCATAAATTTTAAAGCACATTTTCTTCACTAGTGTAGATGACTTTAAGATTCTTTTAGTTCTTTGAGAAGTAATCATTTACACTTCTCCAGGCTGAGCTCTCTTGCCTAAGTACTGTGTCCTATGGTATGTTGTTTTTTTCTGGGCTTTTTTTTCACTGTAGGTATAGTGCACACTACTAAGTCAATTGTAGACTACTACAGTCAAAACAAAATATTCTTGTGTTCTATTATTCAGTGGGATTTTGAATGCTAGTTTTTCACTTTTCAAAGTCTTATCAGAGATTTGTGTTCCAGATGGCTAACTGCTCGTGACAACATCTCCTCCCCCCTCAAGTCCTATTAAATGGGAAGGCACCCCAAAATATTGCATTGCTAATTTCACTGTGAAGGCACCCCCAAAACACTGCATTGCTAATTTCACTATGAAAGCACCCCAAAACATTGCATTGTTAATTTCACTGTTCCACTACAGAAACCGGAAGGGTGTAATTAAATGGCTACAGCATGGAGAAAAATCCCTGACAGCTAGAGGTGATTGTTTATGAAACCCAAGTAAGCTTAGTAACCCTCAATTCTTGACAGATGAAAAAGAGAGAGCTACTAATAAAAATAAATAAATGTATCCAGTAGGACTGCCAATGTGTTCTGTTTCCAAAGACAACTGCCCTAGGAGTCAGAGGAGACATGTCAGGTGTATAGCAAGGTTGATCATCCCAGGACTGTGGGACACTTTGTTCTTGCAAGCAAGATAGAAGCAAACAACCTTTCAAATAAAATGACAATTCTGCCCTGGAAGACTCTGCAGAGACACTGAGTCAGAAAACATTTACCTAATATGTGCAAGAAAGTACTGCACCCAAAATATACAAGGGCAATCCAGATGTCCATTCTCCTACTCTAGAACTCAGCGAAGAATCCTTATTACTAGAGCCAGAAGCTACTATAGAAAGACAAACAAACAATAAACTACCCTCCACAAACAAACAAACAAACAAACCCATCTTTTACCTAATGTTTGGAAACACAAACACTGCAACCTACCACATTGCTGACTATAGGCAAGTGGCTGAACTTAGAGAGAAATTACAGTGTCTAACAATGGAAAGACTAAATAAAGGGAAGAAGAAGGTATAGCTATAGCAGATTTAATAAACTCCCAGGGAGACTAGAAAATGCACAAAGTAAAATATATTATCCAATACCACATCTTCCATAACCCCAGAGACTCAAAATAAAGCCACATCTCTAGGCTACCATAGAATTAAGTAGTAGCCAGAGTTCTTGAGGACTCAATTTGAACTTCCAGAAGACCTCAGCATGTGTTCAGAAAGCAGAAGAACGGAAGGCATTGGCCTCAAATTTGAAGATGATAGACACCTCAACCTGAAAGTCAAAGAGATGGCGATGAGGTGTGAGCAGCAAAATGATAAAAACACAATTAAGAAATTGAAAAGGTCGATCCAGGAAGTCAACCAATTCTTGAAGGAAAGAACTCAGTGAAAGAGGGCTGGAGATGGTTCTGTGGGAAAGAGTGCTGTGTTTGTAAGCATGTAGACCCAAGCCAGATGCCAGAACTCATGGAAATAATTGTATATTGCTTCACCTGCCTGGAGCCTCAGAGCTGTTGACATGGTGCCAAGAGGATTGCTGGGGGCTTTCTGAATGGTGGCCTAACTCTAGGTTTAAAAGATGTCCCATCTCAAGGGATCACACAGTGGCACACACATGCAGATGTAACACACACTCATTAAAATACAAAAGAATGGAATGGTGAAAAATTATGAGACCTAGAGGAACATATGCTGTATAGAAAAACTGTTTGATACAATGACCAGAAACTCGAAATTTCTAGAGATTCAGGATATTGTCAAGATGTACTAGCTTCTTCTACTTCTTTAAAGAGCATCGCAGCAAGCTTTGTGACCCATAGCCAAGGGGACTGCAAAATGTCACACATCAAAGCTCTCTTGGAGCTGAGCAGCCTGTTTCTCAGGCAGCTCTTATAAACATCTGGCACCAGCATTCCAGACTAACTGGCACCAAGCAGGCTGTACCCTCAAGAACAGGCTTCTCCCACTCACACCTAGATGGAATGGATACTTTGGGGGACAGTTCTTTGTCTGGAGCTCAGACTCAGGCTGTGACCCAAGAGACTCTGCACATCCCTCTGTGGGTCACAGCGGAATGAAAAACCAGTGTGTTTGCTTCTCTTGTTATTGAGCCTGGGTGTGTGAGTTGAACATGTTCTCTGGGTACCCTGCTCTAGTACCCACCCAGGATAACATCAGTGCACAGTGCAGATGATAGGGAGGGACTCACCATGCTTACAAACTCTTGACTCCTCAGAGAAAAAGAAACAGTGAATGATTTACAAAATTATGCATTATTGAAAGAGTCTGGAAAAAATAATTTTTATTCAATGATACATTTTTTCTACATTTCATAGTTCTGGGTGAGATATATTAGACAGCTAGTTAATGCATTTTTTAGTGCATTTTTGTTTGTTGAATGCATTTTTAAAGAACACTTGAAATACAGATTAGAAAATAACTTGATAGGGCAATTAAAAACTGTATTTAGAGAGAAATAATAATTTTTTTTGTAAAAGCATGAGATGAGACAAGCATCCTGGTACATGCCTGTCTGTCATGCCAAACTAGGAAATTTTAGGTATGAGAATTACAAATTCTTTGCCAACTTGAACTACATATACATTGTAAATCTCTGTCTCAAACAGAAACAACAGGCAAACAAAATCACCATGTAGTATATAACATATACTGAGTTTTCCTCCCCAGCATCCTTGTAGCTGTCAAGTTACTTGCTGGTCCTGCAAAGTCCTGCCAGCGAGGTAGCCAGAAACCACAGCTTTGCAGAAAGCTCTTGTAGCGCCAGCTATGCTCTCAGTACAT
Source organism: Acomys percivali (assembly GCA_907169655.1). Taxonomy (NCBI): domain Eukaryota; kingdom Metazoa; phylum Chordata; class Mammalia; order Rodentia; family Muridae; genus Acomys; species Acomys percivali. Next base: position 84,666,127 of record OU015744.1, read on the forward strand.
GATAAATGAGTGTGTGTGTGTGTGTGTGTGTGTGTGTGTGTGTGTGTGTGTGTGTG
>OU015744.1:84674577-84688671 GCA_907169655.1 Acomys percivali
AGAGAGAGAGAGAGAGAGAGAGAGAGAGAGAGAGAGAGAGAGAGAGAAACAGTGTGTGCATATGTATGTTAATTAAGTTTTTGCTGTGGGTGGAAGTGCACACATGTAGAGGCCAGAGCCTGATGCCAAGTGTCTTTTACAATCACCCCCTATGCTATTTTTCCAGATGGAGTTTCTCAGTCAACCTGAGTCTCATCAATTAAGAAGACTTGCAGCCAGAGATCCCTTTTTCTACCTTCCCAGTGCTGGAAACACAGACACATGCTGTCATATCTGGCTTCATTTACTTTGCTTCTCAGGGTAGAATTCACATCTTACTTGTACACCAAACTCTTTAATAACTAAACCATCTTCATAGCCTCACTGGTCATTTTCTTCCTAGAAATGACTTTATGATAATAAGTAAAATATGTGAAAAAATATTTAAAACACTAAATAATGATGAAATAATACAAATATAAGACAAGGCAGAGTATGCATGCCAGGAATGTCTTCATATTTCATTCACTGACTTATTTTGTATGCCCTCAGGGCCTAAGCTTTTGCTGTGAAATGCACAATTAGATAAAGGCCAGCCATGAACTAACTGTAGCTCACTTCCTCAGATCTTCTCTAACTTCAAAGATCCTATAAGTTTTGCCATGTTTCTTTGCTTTCACCTGGACACTTCTTTAAAAAAAAAATACAACAAATGCTTTTCTGGAGTTACATAAGTCCACTTAACACTTATGAATGATATGATAAATATAAAAGACTAATGCCAATATTAAAAAGTCTGTCTGAATGTTTTGTGTTACAGGGACATTTAAGTAGCTTAGAGTAACCTATTTGAATGTGGGGTTTGGTTTGTCATACATTATCACAAGAGTATGTCTAGGGTTCTTCACTCTGCTTAAGCACCTCACCCTTATACAGGACAATAACCCCCTGGAAATTTCAGGGAGTTGTAGGAAATAATTTTACATTTGTTACAGGAGCTCAGTGTTGCTACTGCTGCTTTTACATGCTCATCCACATTGCACAGTGGCTACCAATGCTGCCTGTGGCTCCAAAGTCTGAGGTGTTGGGCATTGAAATAGCCTGGAAAGGTTTCATCAATATCTTGTCCAGATTTTAACTCTCATGGGCAAAACCCAAGATGTCGAGATGTCTACTGTAAACCAGGCGTGGAATCTTAGTTAATGTTGCTGGTGATTCAAAGGCATGCAGCACGTGGGTCCCTCTGACTGATGGCCAAGTCCTGGTAGGCCCAGGAGCATCACACAGGCCTCCAGAGGTAAGCTTATTAGAGCTGCCTATCTGTCCTATCCTCATCTGTCCCAGAACTTCATCTTTATGCTTGTCTCTCTCCACACAATGTTTTTAAGTTTTTCTCCTATTCAGTTACAACTATGGAAGCTTCCAAACAATTTTCTCAAATCCTTAGTAACTTCATTTTTTTTTTTTAAATTCTGAAAATGGCAGCCAGTGTCAGGTGACACAGAAACAGACAGATAGTGTTGCTCTCCTCCCCTCTGCCTCTGGCAGTGCCTGCTCACTATGCAGTGGATATAGCAGTGTGGGAGAGTCTGAGGCTCCTGGCTTCTAGTGCCAGAGTTACAGTGATAATTCTAGCTGCCAAGATGTTCCCTGAAGGGCTTAGGCAACGTCCCATTCCTCTCTTGCTTCTTAGCCTAAGCAGTTACAATGGCTTCTATATGTACTTCTCTGTAAGGGATCCTCTTTTCCAACAATTTAGAATCCTTTTAACTACATCAATTCGTTCTCTATGATTTCCGATTGGATGACTAGACATTATGTGGTATTACAGAGTTGTTCAAACGCAGATTTCCTAGCTACAGATTAGATTTCATGAGAAGGGACTTGGAGAATTTTGAGAAAGCAAGACTACTTCAGAAGAGAATGGTGAATGGTCAGGACAGATACAGAAAACTGACAGGTTTTCATAGCATGGCAGTTAAATTGTGAGGCCTGCATGTGCAAAAATAAGAAATATGGCAAACAAGCCACTGGGAAAAATGTCCTCGTTTCCACCACAGACAGAATTCTGCCTAAAAAATGGCAAGCTTGGATGCAGGCAAAGTTGAGGCTACTCTGCCAGGACAGAGTAAGCAAGTCCTCAATAGTTCCTGCCTCGCCTCACAAATATGTCTATCAGATATATTGGGCCAGAAGGCTGAATATGATGCTCCAATGTTATAGAGACTTTGGTGTGACTATTCAAGTAGCAAGCTGTCTCTGTCATCATCTCATTTGGGAACCTTCTAACCTTCACTCCCTGTATACTCAGGTAATTAATTTTATTCCTTCTCAAGTCTCTGATGGGGTTGAAGGCCAGATAGTTTAGTTTTACAAATAAGCTTAGAGTTAAGATGTTTTTACGTCTAGATAGATGTTTTAAGTTGATAATAACAAAATATGATAGATATAGATTTATATTCAGAATTTTAGATACACCAAGATAGGAAAGATGTTTTCTTCAAGGCTGCCAAATACAAATAGCCAAAACACTATGAATGCAAAAATATATATAATTCTTGATTATTCCATGGCTCTTCCTGCTGCAGAAGTTTATTGTATATATGTGTAATAATATAAGTGCATATGTAAAAATAAAAATATTTAATAAAAAAGAAAACTAAAAAAAATAGAATTCAGTGCAAGCCTTGGACCTCATGAATTCTGCATTCTCATTGCATAATAAACAGTAATCTCTAGCAGATAATTTAAATTAAAAAAATTCTGCTTGAAACCTACAAGCGGGATGGGATAACCATAGAGATGTAACAAGAATAAAAAATAAAATAAAAATAAAATAAAATAAAATAAAAAAGAAACCTACAAGCTGCAAAGGAACAGCCCTGGCCAGAACATTGTTATGTAAAATTTCAGTATAGGACAAAATAATTAATAAGAAAATACTAGAACTCTGAGTTGGAGGCTCTGTGTTTACTTGGATTATCACTTGTGTTAACTTTGAATTAACCTCACACAAAAGTAGCAAGAACTTATGATAGTAACAACAGCATGGACATCCACTCTTTGGAGTGTCATGGATGGTGATGACACTGAACCACCCGACAGTTCTAACGGTCTGGGATCAACTGAGCTTTCCTTGGACGTCAAACTGCTGGTTCTAGGGCCAAGGTTGTGCAGATAACCAGGTTTGTATTGTCATTAAACCTTCAGTTCTCTCAAAAATAGGACATCTTATTTAGCCGCATGATGGGTGACTAAATCAAATCTCCTTCCTTCAGGCTAGGTATATGAGAAGAATTAAAAAAATGTATCTATCTTAAGATGGAAAGGAAAATATCATTGCTCAAAGAAGACAAATTAGTTGAGATGGAAAGATGAAGTACAATTGCTCAAAGACGATAAACCCACAACTCTGGATCTCACATAGAGAGAAGGGGCTCCAAGTGTGCTTTCTGTATCCAAGAGCAAATAGTAGGCACCATCACATACTGACAAATAACCATTCAGCTGTGAAAAGATGTACGGCTGAAAGAGGAAAGATCTAGTAACTAAGACTTGGGTTATATGAGAAAAATAAAATGGTGAGACGAATAGTTCTTTGTGAGACTCAGCAAACAGTTCTGGATATCTGTCAAAAAGACAGATGAGGACATAAAATCAGCCCATGAGCTTGTCTCCTTGACTGGAGAAGAAATGTCTCCCCTCATGTGTTTATTGAGATTGAGGGCACAGTCATGAGTATGGTTTTTTTTCCTTTGAGGGTCACATCTGTAGCTATGTAATTCCACTTTGACTTTGAAACCCAATGACTCCATGATAGAGTTCCCTGTGAGAGGCTAGTATTGTTTCTCATAAGAGTTTCTAACCTGCATTTCTGTAGGGATGGCTGTAGTGCATATTCACAATTTGAGGTGCACTTACAACTCTCCTTTAGTCATCTCCAATATCATACTGCTGGGAAGCTCTGAAGGTACAGTATACAGGCATCTCACTCCTTTCCTGCAGGGTCTCCAGGAGTCCTCAGGGTTGATGTTAGCTTTGATACTATAGTACAAGTCCCACTTAGAACCTTGTCAGCTAGCAAGATCTTAACGTATTTTCTTTTTTCTTTCCCATTTCTCCATTTGTCATGGAAAGTGATGAACATGGGCAGCTTGTGATAGAGTTGAGGAACAGAGGATAGAGTAGGAAAAAAATCTTTTCATGCTATTCCAACCAGAACAGTAAAAAATCTAGTGTTATGCAGAAACAATGTGGCCAGACTTAATCAAAGGAAACTAGGAGAGTGAGTCAAAAGCTTTTATTTTTTTCTGGAATGTTTTGGAATTCTATGCCTTCTCTGAAGAGATGCCAGCACATGCACTTTTCTATCAACTTCCCTTTCTGTTAGAGACTTGAACTTTTCAGTGCTGAGATCACATGGTATAACCTGGACTTGTTTTTCCCACGGCGCTGTGCGTAGTTTTTCACCTGGGACTGCTTGTCATGAAAAGTCTTTACTCTCTTCTGTGCTAAAGCGCCAACTTCCTGAGTTACCTCTGCCCTAAAAAGAGGCTCCTATTGCTTCTAGAAAGGCAAGCAGTGTAGGAAATTATTCTTTTAAAGGTTTTTCCCTTAACTTACAATTTGACTAAAGATAGAAATGGATGCAAAATCAATATGGCCTTTAAATTTTAAAATATTTAGTAATGTTCAAATTTCTAATGCTATGGCTTTAAAATATTTTATATATGTTTTCTTTCTTTACTCCTGTCTGAAATGTTAATGATCTGTTGTTCTTTGGCTTTTATGAGTTTTACAGTAGAGTGTGTGGGTGTATGTGTTTTACGTTATGAGCTTTTGTACTTGACAGGCACTGTTAATCAGACAACTATGGTTTTCAGTGCTTCACTTGAAATATCATCAAGTTTTCCCACCCTCTCTTTTCAATACTATCAACAGAAATCTTTATTATTTAGTGTATAAACCTTGGGGTTGATCCTCTAACTTTATTTTACTTTTTCTATTATCTATCATTTTTCTTTTGCTGGTGTAGTGATTTGTGGTGGAGTTCAAGGTGAGTCTTGCACAGAGGATTGTGGTGGAGAGGAACAGGAGAAAAAAGAGTGAAAAAAGGACAAAGCATTAATGTGTTGCAGACACTAAGCTGACATACAGACTAGGCAGGTGACGGGGGAAAATGATAGGGACCCTCTGTGATGCTGGTGATCTTCACCCAAGCTTTCTGTTTACTTTTTTATTAAAAACATCTCACACATAAAAGCTGTAAGTATATAAGGAGTACGGTATAAATACCAAGTTATGCATATGGTTTATAATGATCAGACCAGGGTAGCTGGCATCATCTTGGAAATTTATTTGGGTTGACAGCATTCAAAATGTCCTGTATTGGTTATTTAGAAATAGGCAGTTTTTAATTAATTATTTTCCTGTGGTATAGACTCTGAGAAGCTATTTTTCCCATTCACCTTCACCCCTAGTGCCATTGGCAAAGCTATCCTCATCCTTTCACCCATACCAGACTTCTGATGGCCATTAACACAGTCTCTACTTCCGTGGGATCTGCTTTGGTAGCACTACACCTGTGAGAACACGTGCTGGCAATATCTCTATGCCTGCTTTTCGCAAGAGTTAACATCATACTTCTAGCCCTACTCAGTAGGAAGGTAAGTGCATTCCATAGGATTTCTGGCTTCTATATGGTAATTTACCACTGTGGACACTTACCACATCTTCACCCACTCATCTGTCTATGGAATGCCTATGCTGCCTGTGCATCTTGCCTACTGGGAACACGGCCTCATTAAACACACAGGGGAAGATGTCTTTCCAACATATCAATCTCCCTTCCCTTGAATACATGCCCACTAAAGTGATTGATGGATCTCGTGGTAGCTTGCCATCTGGTTTTTTTTTTAATCTCTCTATACTATTGTCTTTAATGTCTATGATAATATCAACAATATTAGGGATTTTAGAGAGTACCTTTTGTGTGTGTGTGCTTTCCATATCCCTGACATTTGATTCCTTTTTTCTTCTGAGTTTCAGCAATTTGATTTACATGTTCCACATGACTAGTGACCTCAGCATTTCTTCATGTATTTTTGAGTGATACTTATATATGATATTGAGAAATCTCTAAGACATTCAGGAGATCTAAGAGTTGTTTTGTGTTACTTTCCAAATATCCTGGCTTGTGATTTAGGTCTGTTTTAAGGAAAGAATTCATTTTTGAATACTTCTAATAACTATATTCACATGGGTTCTTTAATGGCCTTGAAATAATTTAGCTCTGCTCTTTCCTACTTTCCTCATAAATTTTGTCTTTACTTTACTTTTTCTGCTTCTTATTTGAGTTCTCTCTGTTTTCGGGGCACAGGTTTGGTTTAAGTGCATCCATTTGGAGAGTCCAAACACTCAACAAGTGACAGAAATCCACTAGTGACTGTTTTTGCAACATTTAATTTCATTACAGAATGATCTATATGAGCCATTTAATTGGCTGACCCCCCCCAACGGCAGATTTATTATTTCTACTCTCTGATATTGATTCGTTTCTCACAAATAAAACATCAGTCTCTTAACCCAGGTAAATGAGTCCAGATTCCAGAAGCTTCATCTGTGAAGGAGAAATGTGAAGTGTTTTTTGCTTTTAACATGTTACTTCTAGTCATAAACTTGTGTGAATAAAATATTCCCTCTCTTCTAATTTTTAGTCTTCAATGGCTCAAAGATGTAGATCTTCCCTCTGTTGTACTTTGTACACAATACTTAGTTTTCACAATATATTAACCAATTTACTGCCTCAAGCTGTATCCTATACACTCACTGTTCGAGCTATTCAGAAGTTCTAACCACTGAGATGTTCTGGAACTTCCTTTCTGTCTCTGTTTCTTTCTTTCTCTCCCTTCAATCATTACATCAATATTTTGTCCATCGTTGGGGTTCCCGCAGTCTGAGAAAAAGGAGCCTTCTGGCCACATGTGCACATTACCCTTTCTAATTTGATAGGATGTCCCACCTCTCTTTCAGCACATGGGTTGGTATTAGGTAGCTATAACACAAGTCAAGACAATTCTTTGGCAGAGTCTGTTAGTCACATAGGGAAAGAAACATTGCTACCCCTAGTGTTCACCAGGTTTCTGGTCCCTTAAATCACTCCCACCTGAAATGCCTCCCACCTAAAAGTATGGTCTGCTGGTGTGTGCTCCCTTATCTGGGGGAAGCAGTCACCCATTAGAACCTCTGACATCTGCTCACAAGGCTTCCTTTTGGATATGGGTTGCAGGAGTCTACTCAGGAAACCATTTCCAAGGCCACTCTGTACTCAAGACTGAAAATTCTCATCTCATCCCATTTTCCTTTTCAAATCTGCTCAGCTTTGTTTTCCAGAGGCTTTCTATAGGATAAAATGACATTGCACATTTATTTCAACAATAAATGACAAAAAAAAAAGCCTGTGATACTAACATTGTAATAATGTAACACCAGCAACACAAAGGTCCTTGATTCAACACAAATGTTTGATATCATCAAGTTTTCTGGAGAAAAAGAAAAAGATCTCACCATTATAAAACTGGGACATTAAAACCCAAAGATAAAAACATGTAAAGACCCAAAGTTAAATTAGCCTATCATTTTATGCTAATAGCACGTGGAAAAGTAACTCTACTCTCATCTTTTATTTTCAGTCAATTTACAATGCTAGGTGTCAGAGAGTCAGATCAAATTTCCTGATTTCTGAATCTCAAAATCATTACTTGGTATGACCATGGAGAAGTTTTTCAAATACTTTATCCCCCAAACACCTAATCTGTAAAGAATCAATGATTATAATAGCTATCTTATATTGCCATGTAAGTGATATATGAGATATGTCATAAAACTTTATGTAGATTTTGATAGGGATATCACAACTACGCACCTTGGCTTCAAGATAGGAGCATGGTTGTCACTATGAAAGCTGCTGGAAGGGAAGCCTATGAGCTACAATACCAATCTTCCAGGCAAGATGTGCCCACTGGTATATAGTGACACAACAGTTGTAGTTATAACCAACCACTCTTTGGTTGAACATGAAGAAAAATCCATAAATTGTAATATAAACAGAGTTAATACCCATACTTAGGTGCTCTTAGGTCTTAAGGAGAACTTATTGCTGTTATTTCGCTAAATGGACATGGCACTAAGCTGATGTCTAAATATTTAGGTTTATACCCATAGACAAAAGTCACTTTGAACAGTAATCAGAGACATTTTTCTTTATAATATGGAGCTAGATGGCTGCTCAAGATGCTGAGAATAAGTGATGGCTAAGTACTCATTTCTACACAGGCCATTTGTACCACTTCCTCTGCAGCTCAGGAAACAGCACAAGAGAGGTTGCCAGAGTTTAAGAGCCAGAAGACACAGTGAGGCCAGAGGACAGCCTTGCACATCACCCTTACAAACTCTGTCAATTTCCTTTGAGGAAGACTTTCTTATTGATCTGGGACACACTAATTGGGCAAGACTAGCTGGTCAGGGAGCTCCGAGGATCCAGTTGTTTCTTCCCTCCCCACTGTTGAGACTGTCAGCAAGTGTCACCACAGTTGGTACTTTTATGTGGGTTACAGGGATAAAACATAGGTGCTTGGACTTTCAAATCAAGCAATTTATGAAACCTTCCCACAAGGCCCTTACGTGTGTCTTTACTCTTATATGTGGTAATGGTTTTCTACTGTAGCCAGCTTCCAGAACACTCATCTTTTCTGATTGGTGTCCTTTAATTCTGCTAACAGAGTTAACTGAGAGTAAAGGAACATCTGTTTTCTGCTACAGTTTAATTGGTATAATTCTATCATTGTCTGTTTGGTTGAAATTGTTTATTGTATCATTAGATTTTTATATCAATCATTTTTGGAGGAATGTCAGTTGGTAAGCACAGTGACTTAATTGTTAGCTACATTAATGGTAAATTAATCTCCCATTTGAATTTCTTGGTGAAGTCTCACCAGGTGGTTAGTATATAAAGCTACATAATTTATAACAAATAGTCTTTTGTTGTTTTATTTTATATTATAAATTTATCTTGGCTCCTAATTTCCAAGTAATATAATTCACCCTTTTCCCTTAATTATTATGATTTCTGACAAATGTGGAATCATACAAGAATCACCACAAGCAATAATGCACCTTCTCAAATGTCCCTAGTTTCCTTTGTAGTCAACCCTCTTTCATCACTAATGATATTTACCTCTCCCAGGATCCTGTCTGTTCTAATTTCCTTTTGTGCTGCTGTGGTAATGAACTCTGACTAAGAGTTTAGTGGGTAAAGAGTATATTTGGCTAATGCTTCCAGAAAACAATCTATTAATGAGAGGAGCTAGGGCAGGACCTCAAGTAAGAACTTAAAAAAGAGACTGGGAAGGAATGTTGCTTGTTATCCCACTTGTAGATACGTGAATAACTAACTGCCTTAAACAACCCAGGATGACCTGCCTAGAGCGTGTTTTACCCACAGTGGGCCAGGGCCTTCTACATCAGCTAACAATCAAGGCATCTATCCACTGACATTCCCATAGGACAAACTGGTAATGTATATTCTTTGATATATATTATCGTTAAGTCTAAATTTTTTGTTTCATTTTATGTAATTTGATATCATCAATAATTTTACATATTTCATTTGTGAATTCCTCTTATGCAGTAATCCTCCATTGCAGGTATGATCTCACCACTGAAGTACATTATTTCACAAAGTTGACGATAAACAAAAATCACACAAAAAATCACATCATTTATAGACATTTCATCATGCCAGGTTATTACACTGATGTGTATATTTAATATCCTTGGCTTGAATCTCACAGTAGGACCCCTACTTGTAAGCTAAGATTAAGTTTTACTCTCTAACTTATCTTCAGTGAGCTGTTTTCACTAGTGATATCATTTTGCATTCCAACAGCAGATGATTAATTCTTAGGTTAACTATTTGATTAATTTTCTTTTGCATATATATTACATTAACTATTTTTAATTTTAATAACTATTATTTTCCCTAATGGGAACTTTGTTTATTTGTTTTATCTGTACCTGATAGTTTTTCTAAGGCCTTGCTACTTCCTTCTGTTTTCATTTTAACATTTTAAAGTGGTTATTTTCTCTCTGGTTTGTTGTCACCTGATACAGTTAGTGTCTGCAATCTAATTGTGCCTTTTATTTCCTATTCTTGATATGTACATTAATTTTACTCAATGGGAAATGTTATAGCCTATCTTGTAACTGTGGATTGAATTATCTCATGTGTTTCTCCCTTCCCCTGGGGGTCATTGGCCACTGGGCCATGAGGACAAAGGAAGCACAAGTAATGAATAGGTTTCAGACTGCCTTTGAGTATGACAGACAAGACTCATGGGATCAGCTTCAGAGAGACAGCTCATTTTATTGTTTCAGGGGTGAGGTATATAAAGGCTCTTAGAGTTACAGGTGGAAAGAACTGATTGGTCATAAAACAGTATCTAATTATCATATGGACAGGCAAAAAAAGCCAAACTCATTCATGAGTCATATAGCTCTTGTGCATCATCATACTCTGAAAATGATCAGGCATCTATGCCTAGAGACGTTCTCCAGATGAGGTTAAGCAGAGAAGAGGAAGCTCCCGCTGTGAAAGGGAGCCCTCCATTTTGCACCAATCTTGGAGAGCTATCCAGACATGGTGGACTGTGACCTTCATAGCAGGGTTTTCCAACAGCTCCCTGCTTTATTTTATAATCTAGAAGTGTCATCATAGGTTTTGAGAGCTTTATAACCTATATTGAAGGGGACCATGCCTGATAGTGGACCATAACCTGGTTGGTGGTAATTCTAGTAATGATGGTAATCTCCTGGAAAAATTGTCTAAGGCAGGGAACAAGCATCAAAATAAAATATAGCATACTTAAGGGGCTAGGAAGAGGTGGGAGCCACAAAAACAAGATGGTATCGAACCAGCTTAATTGTTCAGTGGAAAAGCAAAGAGTTCTGCTCCTTTGGCCTGCCCATAGGATAATTTGGTACTGTGTTATGACCAATCAGTCCTTCCAACCTGTAGCTCTAAAACCCTTTATATGCCTCATCCCTGAGACCTCAGGGTAGTATATTAGATAAATAGTGAAACCTTACGACTTAGCTAGAGAGGTTAAGAGCCTCGAGGACATGGCCCTAAAGGCACGTGACAGCCTGCATCCTCATGTGTTCTCTCTCTCTCTCTCTCTCTCTCTCTCTGTCTCTGTAACCATGAGATGAACGTATTGTCCCCTTCCCCATATCCTGCTCCTATGATGTGCTGTGTTGTCACAGACTTATGATGAGGGCCATTATCTCATGAACTGTAACTTTCAAACCATGCACCAAAACTATATCTTTTATCTTCCTGAGCTGGTTACCTAAGGCACTTTGCCATTGTAAAGTGAAACTGACACAGTTGACTGACATGACAATTAAATTGTGCAATGTTTTTATAAAATTAATTTATTCTTCTCTCATCTATCACATCCTGACCACAGTGTCAACTCCGTCCTCCCCAGTCCTCCCCCCTCCCCCATCCACTCCTCCTCCTTTCCTTCTTATTAATATTGTTTTACTTAATTTACTCATGTGGCAGTTTCCTTGTGTCTTCTTGACCTCTGTAGTTTCGTACGTGGTGGCTCTGGAAATATTTGAAAATATTGCCTGGCTCTATTTTGCTTTTGCAAAGTGCTTGGTGTGAGTGTTCTTCGGTGTGAGCTTGGTGTGAGCGCTTCTTGTCCCAGTCTGCACTCAATGCAAAAGTATAAGTCTGTGAACGACATGCTGTGGCTTATCCAAGACTCACTCATCGTATCTGAGATCTAATGCAGAAAAATACGGTGTTCTAAGCAGACAGTATTGTAGACTTGGCGTGAAAACAGAGAACAGTTCACCACTGCTGCTGTGCATTTGTATTATACAGAGGAGAGTTCCCAGTTGATTACCTCTTGTAAGACGCTGTGTGGTTCATTTCTTGATCACAGCGGGCTGTTTATAAAGCCTTCACAATCATCTCTTAGATGGGAGATTTAGATCAGAGGTAAATATGCTGCAAGATATTTAAGAAAAAACCCAAAGGAGCAAGAAAAATTGGTGGTGTTATGCAACAAGGTTTTGCACGTGTTTATTGGTAGAATGTTGACAAAGACTCCAATAGATAGTAGATAAAACACATACAATGTTTTACTGGGCATGCTCACATTTGTTGCTGAAAGATCAATTCTTATTATGTTTTCTCTCTTCTTCCTGGCTCTCCTTATCCATTACTAACCTCAGGGTCCACATTAATGTGGATATTTAGGCTCCACTTATACGTGTTATGGCATTAAACCATACAAAGCAATTGCCAATGTTCCTTGCTTTTTTTTTTTTTTTTTTGCATTTTAAAAATTAGAAATCTCAATCCTATTAGAGTTCAAATCTGGAAAGTGTGGCAAAAAAAAAAAACAGGAATTTGGAGTACAATGATTTGTAACATTTCATTTGGGATAATTTGGGCTGAAGTTCCTAAGTAATTTATTAATGGAGAGGGAATTTTAGTAAAAATTGTGGCTTTATTCATGCTTCAGGAAATGCACAGTACCACTTAACAGAGGAATCATTTCTTATGAGTACAAATCATCTGCTTTCAATAGCTAACATCTGTATTACACATCTAGTCTTCTCTAAATTGGAATCATAGATAGTCACTGGGAAAAGCACTATTAATTGATTTAAGCTCTGTGTCTACAGAACTTTCTTTAGTTAAAATGTAAAAAGAAACAGACAGACAGACAGACAGACAGACAAGACATTACAAATTTAGAATCCACCACTATTTCAATTGGTGATAAAGATACAAGACCAGGATCTAAATTTGAAAACTCATATTGTGAATTCATGTGGCCTTATCCAGTGAAAAGTAAGAATACATGATTGTGTATGGCTTCAAAGAAATTGGCTGGAAAAAATGTAACTAGGTTAAGTCTAGTCTAACCTTGCAAATTGCAAAAGAGAGAAGAGCCAGGCACCCAGTTGCTGGTCCCCTCGTGTCTCCCCCTTCTCTATGGAGCTACCTGTCAACGTTGGATTTTCAGAACTTCTTTCCTGTGCTGACTTCCCTAGGAAACATTTCTTTACCTAAGGTCTTTGTCTAATAACACTGCACTGTTATTCTAAAATACTGATGTAATCTTTGATATAACATTTCCTACATCATATCATGAGTCTGTTCACAAGTCCAGGTATTTCCAGTCTCCTTCCCCTGGAGTCATAAAATTAATTTGAATGTCAAAACCATATCTGTTTCCCCAAACAAATAATTTGGCAGAGAGTAGGCACTTGTGAATATGTGGGGCACATACTGTCAGGGTGCCAGAAAAGACCTTAATTATAAAAGTGTTTTGTATATTTTATTAGACAAATATTTTAACATAATTTTTATCACCTCAATTCTTTATTTTACAATGGTATTTCCAAGAAATATAGAAAAGAACACATTCAAGATGTTTTAGACTTATAGTTGTTTCAATATTTTTGATGCTCACTGAATGGGATGAAAACTTTAAAAACTTCTTATAATTGAGAAGGTTTAATTCACAATTAAGTAAGAAAGAGGAAACAATTTAGGAACAAACTGTAAAAAAAGAAGCTTAACAAAGAAGAGATGAAAACAGTGATATAATACCCAAGTCCACTCAAAACTTGAAAAGATCAATATCAGCAAATGTCATGGATTAAATAAGAATGGTTCCCAGTAGAATGGCACTCTTTGGAAGAATTAGGTGTGTGAAGCTTTTGCCGGGTAGATGTGGCCTGTTAGAGGAAGTATGTCATGGGAGACAGATTTTGATGCTTAAGAAGACCAAGCTTTAAGCCTCAGAACAGACCCATGACTCACAGCAATGAACATTTGAAAGTAAACATGTGTGGACAAAAGGCTATACTGCGTGATACACTACAGCTTTTGTGACAAGATTTTTTGTTTGTCTGTTTTATTTTACTGTGGGAGGAAAGGGATTTGGGTGCATGATGTGTAAATCATAGACATTCAAGTTTAAAGAAGAAGAAGAAGAAGAAGAAGAAGAAGAAGAAGAAGAAGAAGAA
>OU015744.1:84691929-84725104 GCA_907169655.1 Acomys percivali
TCTCTCTCTCTCTCTCTCTCTCTCTCTCTCTCTCTCTCTCTCTCTCTCACACACACACACACACACACACACACACACAAAAATATATATATATATATACAAAACTGTCTAATCTTTAATACAGACCTCCCAGCATTTAAAGCTATACTCCTCTTTTCAGGAAATCATTCTGAAAACTGACATGTTCCTGGCCTCCATCCAAATTAGCACACTTTCAGGGATTTTATTAAGATAAATACAGTGGTCTAATGGCCCAAGAACTCTGCTAAGTGAGGCAGCCTCATGAGCCTGCACTGTTAGGCAGAAGCAAAAGAGCTGTGTTGCATGATGGATTGCCCTGATTGCCAAGGTTGGTATTATGTGTCCCTATGGCACAGATATGAAACCGCAGATATGACCGTGCATAAAGGTGGCAAGGGAGATCATATTTTCTGCTCGATCCCTATATTCCTAGCCTTAGCTGACTTTAATGGTGGCTCCTCCAAAATCAACATCTGCAAAATGCCTGGAAGCAAACAACAGGAAACAAGTATCGACTTAGGTAAGGGGTTTGTCATTTTATCTGCAGTGTGTCATTGAACCCTAATACAAATCAGTGTTCCGAAATTCACTTTACCAAGGGGCACACTGGGGCCCTGAAAGGCTAATTTATTATCAAGATGTCAGTCCAACTTGAATCATGCTTACTTTGAAGTCAACGGCATGAATTTTGAGTACAGTCTACAGGAGCAAACTGCAGAGCATTCCAGACTAGGAAACATCTTACCATAAGTCTGACAGGAGCCAGTTTTAGGGTAAACACAGGGCATCCATTTCTCTGACAGATGGCCGCCTCCATGATTTTTTCCTTCCAAGGTTGCAATTGCTGACAAAGATGTAGATTTCCACCAGGCAGGAAAAGTCACACTGCTGTCTAAGGAGGTGTCTGGGTTTTAGCAAACCCCCTTTCTCACCAGCAGAGTCCCAGAGGCTGGAGATGGAGGTGAGAATGTTGTCTCATGTGGGCTCCCAGGAAGTGTGGTGGCCAACTTCCTAACTTGGAAGGAAGGAAGCATCTCCTACCCAATCTCTGCCTCCACAAACCCCAGTGTGTGTCTTAGCACAGATTTCCTTTCTTGTAAGTCGTATAATTTAAGAGCAAAGAGACCATTTCTGAAGTCAGAGCAGCAGTTTGGGAATTAACACTACTTTAGAGTCCCAGTCTTTTTTAAAATAGGGTGTCAGGACGTAACTGAGAACTAACTGAGGAGGGGACGTGAAATGCTACTTTTAGCTGACACAAAGAGAACATGGAGAAACATCACTTCTGTCAGTTTATCCTTTGGCATGTAGAATGCAGCTTAACTGAATCCCTGTCCCTCCAAATCAGGTGTAAAACACAGTCTGGGCTTGATCTACCTTGGGCAAAAACAGTTAGTCTCTAGAAATATGCCTTTAGTGACCAAAGGCTTGTGTCTTCTCCGATGGGGCTGGGTGAAGATCGGCTTGGAGCAGGTCCCATGCTTCTCCCAATGAAACTTCCCAATAGCTAGTAGTAGTGCTAGTGACTACACTAGGTTTAGGGTGTGCTCTATAAAGCTAACAGACGCTGACTGAAACTATGACTCCTCTAGCAATGCAGCCAGAGAACACACAAGCAAAGTCGGTCAAAACATAAATGGAAGAAAGGCAGTGCCAAAAACATGGCAATCATGGCTGTTAACACATGGAAAAATGAAGCCTGATCTTTATCTCTTACTCTGCATAAAACTGACCTCCCCATGGGCCGAGGACTTCTACATAGAACCCAATGACCTGAAACCACTGCAGGATGAAGGAGAGAGTAAACTTCAACTATTAATCAGAGGTAAAGACTTCCTTTAAAAAGGAACACAGGAGAGGAAGCAAGACCCACAATTGAAATGTGATGTCACCAAATTAAAAGGCTTCTGTTATAGTGAGTGAAACTGCCAATTGACTTAAGACGTGGCCCACAGAACGGGAGAAAAGCTTTGAAGAGCTATAAACCCAACAGTGTATCTAGGATATACTAAGAATGCAAGAGCTAAACATGAACACAGGAAACCAACTTAAAATGGGCTGTGGACCTAACCAAAAATTCACAGAACAAGAAATATAAATGACTACTAGACATTTTAAGAAGTGTTTGACACATTTGGCAGTTAGTGAAATGCATATTAAAACCACTTTCAGAGGCTAAATCTCCCCAGTGAGATTCCCCATGATCAGGAATGCAAATTACAACAAAAGCTGGAGTTAAAGTGAATGGAAACTAGTGAAGCCAATTTGAAAATCAGTATTGAGGTTTCTCAAAACTAAACCAAGAACTGTTGCATGACCCAGCTATGCCAGTCTTGGGAATATACACAAATGACTTTATGTCCCTCTACAGAGATATTTGCATATCCATGTTTATTGCAGCTCTATTTGCAATAGCCAGGCGATGAAATCAACCTAAATGTCCACCAACTGATAAATTAATAACAAAAAATATGGTACATGCACACATGGAATATTAAGCAGCTATAAAAATATGAAATGTGAAGGTAAGTGTATAGAACTGCAAAAATTATATAGAGTGAAGTCACCCATGCTCAGTAAAACAAAATCATCTAATTCTTGTTTGATATGAGGATACTAGCTCTGAATATTTGTTTGGTATGATTAACTAGAAGCATATGTACAACCCAGGTAATTAAAATGAGATATTGGAATCAGACATAGTGATGGAGAGAGATAGTAAAATACAGGGAAAATAAAAGTAGAGAGCAGGTATATACCATTTGAGTCTCTCTGCTTCTGGGTTAGTTCATTCATTATGATCATTTCTAGTTCAATCCATTTATCCACAAATTTTGGAAATTCATTGTTTTTAATAGCTGAGTAGTATTCCATAGTGTAAATGTACCACAGTTTCTTCATCCATTCTTCTACTGAGGGACACTTAGACTGTCTCTATGCTCTGGCTATTATGAATAAAGGCCGCTATGAACATGGTTGAGCATATGTCCCTGCTGGAGCATCTTCTGGGTATATTCCAAGGAGTGGAATAGCTGGGTCTTGAGGAAGCCCTATTCCCAGTTTTCTGAGATAGCCCCAGACAGAGTTCCAAAGTGGCTGCACTAGTCTGCATTCCCTCACTTATAACTGGATACTAGCCAAAGGGGCATGTCTCATGAAAGTCTTCACTTACCAGGATAGTGGGATAGAGGTGAGGAGATCCTACTGGGACTCTAGGTGAGAGAAATATAGGAGATGGAGAAATAGAAGGATCCTGAGGGCCCTAGAAACTTACAAGAAGAACACTACGATGGGCTGATCTGGGCCCAAGGGTTCTGCTCGATCTATGGCACCAACCAAGGACAATGTGTGCAGTCATCATCAAACCCCAGCCAAGGGACAGGACATTCTCCACAGTTAAGTGGAGAGGGAGGACTGACTTTCACATGAACTCTTGTACCCCATATTTGGCCATGTCCCCTTGATGGGGAGGCCCAATGGCACTCGAAGGAAGGATAGTAGACTACCAAGAAGAGACTTGATACCCTAGCATTATATTCAGGAGGAGGAGGTCACAGTCATAAGGAAGGGGAATGGGGTGAAAGTGGGAGGGAGGGAGGAATGGGAGGATGCATGGGATGGGATAGCAATTGAGATGTAATATGAATGATTTTATTTTTCAATAAAAAGTAAATTAAAAAGGATAATTTCTAATAAATTGTGTTAACATTACATATTTATATTTACATATATTTAATAAATAACTTCTTTGAGTCAAAAAATAAATAAAAGTAGAGAACAGGGAGTACTGGGAACTAGAAGGCCAAACATAGGAGAGATGGGGGATGAGGGGTGGGTAACTGACAGAGTAGGAGAAGGCTTAACCAGAAGATCAAAATATACCTTATTAGTATATGAAAAATTTAAGAATAAGTAAAAATATTATTTTAATAATAAAAGAATAACATACAAGATAAATTAAAAGTTATTGTCCCCATTACATTTCTTCTTTTACAGTGAAGAACACATTAAAGATACTGGAAGGATTTTTGAGATAATTCATTTCAGTCATCACGAGAAAGAGCCTTCCTTCTTTCCTTCCTTCCTTCCTTCCTTCCTTCCTTCCTTCCTTCCTTCCTGCCTTCATTTCATGTTAAAGTTCTGTCAGGAAACCACTAGTACTTTTATTTCATAGCAATATCTGGCACATTTCTTGCATATCACATGTGTTGAAACGATGCATTATTAACTTACTAGAAGTCACATGTCTAGAATAAAGTCAACAGACTGGAGATCACATTTTTTAAAAACACCCCAGAGTCAACTTAAACTTTTGTAAATGCACTTATGTCTTGATTATGTCATGCTGACTATAAAGTCTCAGCATGTGACTCATGGTGGCACTTGCATTCTCTCCTGAACAAATGTGAAGAGATCTTTAGTGCTCTTAACTGTTGACTTATGCCCACTTCCTTCCTAATTTTATGCCTTGAGGAACTTCCATGTTGTTTTCTGTAATAGGTATACTAACTTGCATTGCTACTAAAACTGTCTCCACATTGTTATCCGTATCCTGTATCCCGTATCCCGTACCAGTGGCTATGGGGATTTTCATCATGATAATAATGTATCTTCACAGGTCTGAGAGGATGGTAGCTGTTCACTTGCTTGGTTTGTACCTGTCTGCAGATTAATGATGGCCAACATTTCCCACACATATATTGACTAATGGCATGCCTTCTTTTGGGGATTGTCTCATTAGTTCCCTTGCCTTATTTTTCTGAAGCAGTGTTGGAGTTTGTTATGAGATTTTAACAAAGATTTGAGTCATAAGAAATGAAAGAAAACCCAAGGGACGAAAGTAAGAGATCCCTAAGGATGTGGACATGGGCTGCTCAAGCGGGGAGGTTTTCCCTTTGCCCATTTTCACAGTCCCGCTGGCCTTGAGTTGTTTGAGTTTGCTGCACATTTCGGATAGTCATCCTTTATAAGATGGATCGTTTCTAAGCATGTTCTCCCATTCTGTTCATGGCCATTTAGGTTTCTAATTGTCTCACTTGCTGTGTAAATTTTTTGACTTTAATAACATTTCATTTACCAAAAGCTCCTGAACACCTTACAATCTGGTCATTTAATTATCAAAATAGTAATTTGACACAAGTAGGTGATTGACAGGTGTAAGTATGAACTTGAGTTCAGCTTGGGCTACGTAAGTTCCAGGTCAGCTCTAGGCTACAGAATGAGAACTTGTCTAAAGAAAAACAAAACTGTGTTCATGGTGCCACCACATATCAAGGAGTCCCCACACATGGCTATACAAATCAGACTGCCCGCAACTCCTTCGATGGCAAAGCACCCAGGAAACAACTGGCTACAAACACTGCTCACAAGAGTGCATCCTCTTCTGGATGGGATGGAAAGACCTCATTAAAGGTCTGGTGCTGTGGCACTCCGTGAAATCTGATGCTATCAGAAGTCCACCGAATTGATTCACAAGCTCCCTTTCCAGCATCTGGTATGAGAAATTGTTCAGGACTTCAAAACAGGCCCAAGCTTCCCGAGTGTAGCTATTGGTGCTCTGCAGGAGGCAAGTGAGGTCCACCTAGTTGGCCTTTGTGAGAGTACCAACATGTATGGTATTTATGCTAAATATTTATGCCAAAAGGTGTCAGGCAGGCATGCAGCACATGCATAGGACCTGCTTGAGGAGAAACATTTCATTAAAAAAAAAAAAAAGTTCCTCTCTTCTTCCTGCTATCAAATCCCAGGTATTGGCAGTTTTTCTGTTTTCATGTGTGTGAATTTTTAATAGAAATGCAAGGTATAATAAAGCATTAATGTAAGCAAAAGGCTTCAGTGAGCATGTTTCAACAATTCAACCTTATGATAGTTATTAAAAAACTCTTATTAAAGTTTTTTGGACAATGTTAGCATTTAGATATTTGTAAAAATAAGTATATTTCTTACTGATGGCAACTAAATGGCATTTGTAACATTTTTAATCATACAGTAGACTTCATCCGTTCACTATATTTTTATAACTGAGTTGTCCTACATGGAATTATATGTTTTTAATGTTGTCTATCTTCTGTGCTGTTCCTGTAATACTGCAATTAAAATATGTTATACTCTAATAAAAAGAAAAAGAGTTAGCAGGGCATGGTGGTGCATGCCTTTAATCCCCGCATTCAGGAGGCAGAGGCAGGCAATCGCTGTGAGTTCGAGGCCAGCCTGGTCTACAAAATAAGTCTAGGACAGCCAAGGCTACACAGAGAAACCCTGACTCTATAAAAACAAAAGAAAGGAAGAAAAAGAAAGAAAGAAAGAAAGAAAGAAAGAAAGAAAGAAAGGAAAGAAAGGAAAGGAAAAGGAAAAGAAAACCCAAAACAAACTGAAAATGTTCCATAGGTTGAGTTCTACACTGCATTTTATGTATTCAGATATTCTTTTAGATGATAGATATGCTATATATTATTATTGTTATTCCAATTTCATCATTCTGGTAAATTTTGCCTTTGATATTTGTGTTTGAGACATATCCATAAAATCATCACTCAGATTAATGTCTTAGAACATCCTTTCCCTCATTTTTTTCTAGAAGTTTCACCATTTCAGGGGTTAAAGTTAAGCCTTTAATCAGTTTTGAATTTATTCACTGTCATGAGATAAGGCTCAACTTTCTTTTTTTGGTATTTATATATTAATGCATTAATGTACATACAACAACAAGAAGAAGAAGAGTCAGGGAGTGGAGCGGAAGCATAGGTGTTAGAGAGAGGGGACATGGGAGGGGATGGGAGAAAGTGGTGGAATTGTATTTTGATTAAACAAGTTCTAATTAAAAAAAAAACAGTGCTGACAACATGCCACATTTCTGAGACTCCTCCCTCTATGAGAAGAAGCCACAGATGTCATACACCCAAGGTGTTTTGGTTCTGAGCTAATCAGATTTCAGTGATCCGAGGACTCATTGTCTTTTGCATATAGACAGTTTCCTCACACAGTTTATAAAAGCACCATCCTGTTCCCAGTGTCTGGTCTGGGTATCTTTCTGGAAGTCAGCGGATCTGAAGGGTTTGGGTTATTTCTGAGCTCAGTAGCCTATCCTATTGGTATGTGTCTGTTTTTATGCCAGGACTTAACCATTTTGATCGCCACAATTTTTAGTAAAATTCAACCAGGTTATATGACGACTGTAGAACTGTTCTTGCCCAACTTTAGCTGTTCTGTGTCCCAGTTAGCACCACTAAATTAAAGGACTGTATTTTCTACTTCTACAAACAAAAGTCATTGAAAGCTTTGTGAGCCTGTCTGTGTCTTTATATTATTTGGGTAATCTGGACATTTCAACAATATTGGTTCTTCTAATCTATTACTATTGAGTATATTTCTTGTCTTTCTTTTTTTTATGTTTGCTTCCTTCTGTGCATGCTTTATAGTTTAAAGACTAAATCTTTTAGTCCTTTAATTAAACCTCTTCCTAAATACTTTGTATTTAGATCTATTAAAATGGGACTGCTTTCTTGATTTTTTTTTTAATCAGATAGGTTTTTATTCATGTATAAAAAGAGAATTGATTTTTGTTGCTTCTGTAAGCTGCAACATTATTGATTGCTCATCGTGTAGCTTTTGGTGGTGTCTCTTGGTATTTTATTGCATAAAATATCATATAAGCTTCAAGCAAAAGCACCTTTGCTTCTTCCTAATTAGGAAGTCTATTATAGATTGCTTTTTTATCTTGCCTACTTGTTCTGTCTAGGACTTAAAGTAATAGGTGACAAACAGTGCTGGGAGTTGCCGTTCGTTCTGCAGGATCTAGGCGATAAAGCCTCCCACTCTCCCTGTGTAGTGGACTCCCCATGAACGGGCTGTAGCTTGTACACTTAATTTGTCGAAAGCTAATAAATCAATAGAATGCTGAATTTCAAAAATTATTTTTGTGTCTATTGACATGAACATATACTCTCTAGCCTTTATTCTGTTAATAAGATTTGAGTGTCATGAGCCACTTACAATGCATGTTAGGGGTAAATCTCAGTTGATTATCTTTGTAGTTTGGTTTTATGAGATTTTACTGGGGAGACATGCATTTATTCTTATCAAATATTGGCCATTGGTTTCTTTACTTGGAGTGGTCTTATCTATTTCAGATATCAGAGTAATACTGGCCTCATTAAATAGGTTTGGAAATGTTGTTCAGATTTGCACATGGTAAGAGGGATTTACATTGATTCTGTAACTGTTTGGTTAGAGTGTCCCCTGTGAAGCTACCAGGTCTTGGTGTTTCCTGTGTTAAAATGCATTTTAATACCTCCTGACACCCCTTACATGTTATCATTCTTTGGATTTTTCTCTCTTCATGATTCAGTCCCAGTGTGTTCCCTTTCTAAGAATTTATCCACAAATGCCTTCCCTTTCCTTTTTGTGTCATATGAGAGAAAATGTGATATTTGGCACTTAACATGTAACATGATAGTTTCCATTCAGTTCTGTCTATTTGTCTGAAATTTGTACAACTTGGTTTTTCCTTATGGATGCATAAAACTCCCCTCAAGTGGCTGTACAATTTCTTCCCTGACTTGCTCTTGCTATAGGCCATGCCTTGGGTTTCTACTTTAGTTTTCTCACTACACTTGATGCATGCTCTGGCATTTCTTCTTTGATTCATCCAATTGTTCAGTGTTTTTGTGTCTATGTGTTTATGAATGTTTGTGTCCGTTCTGTTCCTGAATTCATGTGATTGTGTTTGGGAAAGACAGTTGGTATGATTTCAGTCTCATTAAATTAAGATTACTCTTGTGGACTAATAGATGGTCTATACCGGAGAATGTTGTGTCTTCTTGACAGAAAACTGTATTCAATGGGATGTATGCTTTCCTCATGTTTGTCTATTTGGTCTAGATGGTTTTTCAAGTTGACTCTTTTCTTATTGATGCTTTGCTGTCATGTATTCACTATTGAAGACAAGATTCAATAAAATTATTGAATCACAATCCATTTTTCATTTCAGTTCTGCTAATATTGGATATATATGTATATTTATATATGTATATTTATATATTTGGGTGTTCTGCTATTAGATACTTCTGGACTTATCAAATCCTTTTGATGAACAAGTTCAATTCTGATTAGGCAGTCAATAATATTTGTCTCTTTAAGTAGTCTTTGAATAAAAGCCTATTTCACAGTGATACAAATATAGTAGCTCATGCTGTCTTCTGGTTATCAATAGCATGTGATAGGTGTTTCTATCATTTTAATTTCAGATTGCAAGTGCTCTTAAAGTCCACACAAATTTCCTGTATATAATATACAGATCAGTGTTTCTAAAAAGCTATTCAGTAAAGATGCTTCAGTATATTAAAATTTTAATCCCTTTATACATTTATTTAGTCATTAGTGACAGCTCAGACTTTCATATTGTCATTTGCTATTTTCTAATTTATGGTTTCCCTGTTTTTTTCCTCCTTTGTCTTTACACTATTATAACCCTTTTACAGTGTGGTTTGATTGTTTTCTTCTCTTGTGTATCAACTATAGATTTTCTCTTTGTGGTAACTGAATCTTATACATAATATCACTTAGATAATAAAAGGCTATTTTAGCTACAGCTGCATATTTAAAACAACATTTCAGCTTCTTTCCCTTACAGTTTATGTTACTGATACCATAATTTGCTTTTTATTGTATTTGATGAGCTGTTTGTCATAGCTATAGTTGGTTTTAATACGTAAGCCTTCAGAAATTTTATGCTGTACCAAAAAAAAAAAAAAAAAAAAGATTTAACCACAACCATTGCTCCATTAGACTACTGTGAATTTGACAGCACTCTTACCTGTACCATGCACGTTCTCTTTACATATATCTGTACACTGATCATGAGTGTCCTTTCATGTACCTCTAAACCTCTCAGAATTCCTTGTGAGGCAAGTCCACTGGTGATGATTCCTAACTCTGCATGTGTGTGTGTGCGTGTGTGTGTGTGTGTGTGTGTGTTCATGTGTGTGTTCTAAAGGACTGCTTTTCTGGGTGGGAGATTATTATTATTATTATTATTCCCTGGCCACAGTTTCCCCTCCCTCCATGCCTCCCATTTGCCGTCCCCCGTCCCCCAACCCCCTTCCTTCCCTTTGCTCCAGAGCTCCTCCTCCTCTATTTCCCTTCACAAAAAAACAGGCCTCCCAGGGATATCAACCAGACATGGCATAACAAGATGCAGTAATACTAGGCACAGACCCTCATATCAAGGCTGGGTGGGGCAACTCACTGGAAGAGAAAGAGTTGCACAGAATAAATGCTTGGAACAACTGCATGCTGGATTGGCAAAAGCAAGCAAGAGGGCTGACGAATGGGTGTGTCCCTGATTTAGGCAAAGTCCTGATGGATTTTGCCTCAGGACCGATTATTGTTGCTCTATTACCTTTCCACGCTTGTCTTGTATACCTGGCATAATGCAGTTGAGTATGAATAGACCCTCACTGCCTATTGCATAACATTATTCCTCCATAGAGGCTACTCTCTCCATTGGGCAGATTTCCTACAGATTTTATAATCCCTGATAACGGTGCCTGAATTGATTCAGGTAATTTAAAAAACCCCTTTGTAGTATAGAAAAAACTATTAGGAGCTCTGTGACCCTCCGTGTGAATTACACCAAGAAGGAAAGCAAGATGAAAACAAATTAATAATCAAGGAAATACATTCATTCTAGGTTTAGTCCAAGGATAGGGAGTACATTATGATAAGAAAGACAATATGAATACAGAAACAAGGAAGAAATGGTTATTATACAAGACACGACAGACACCTGTTTCTTAGAAAAACCTTGACATGAAAAACTCTTGCTTTGAACACATAACATACATTTGAAATAAGAAAAAGATAAAACTTCTGTTTGAACTTATAATGAGCATAGACATAAAATCACTGCCTTAAACTTATAAGAAGCAAAAGTTCTAATGAAACAACTTAGAGTCAATAGTCTTGCTCCCTTTTTATGGAATTACTGTATCTATTTTTGAATAAGGCAATTTTTCATAGGTGATATAAAAACCCAGGACAGAAATAAAGTTGTTGGTTGATTGGGGTTTTCCTCCATTCACCACCCACCATGTATGTGTTTGTTGGTCTGATTGTCTCTGTCTTTGTGTATGTTCATAAATGATCTGTGAGAGTTCTCTGTGTGTGTGTGTGAATGTATGGGTTTCCTCTTTCTTCTCTTTACAAGCAGTGGCCTCAAATAGCAGACTACCAGCCAGGGAGTTTAAGAGTTCAAGTACAGCAGCCAGAGCCATCAACCTGACAGTAAAGAGTTAAGAAAGCTCAGAGTTTCTTCCCATGAGCAGAGGCCCAAATAACCTGAAAGAGTTAAAGTACAGAAAAAAGCGCTGGAAGGAAGTTGCTCCTAGCCTCAGTGTGCCTGGAGCAAAAGCCCCTGGACCCTCTTTTGTGCTGACTCTGCTCTCCCACCTCAGCCACCCCTGGACCGCGTGGATGTAAATCCTGATTTTTACAAATAAAGGTCATATAGGCAAGCACTGCTGAATGCTGTTTTCTCTTCCTTTACTGAATACTCTTGATAAACCAAAGTGTTTGTGATTCCTCAAGGTTATCTATTCCACTCTTCAACCAGATCCTAATTTTCAGTCTTACTTGGAAGTAAAAGCTCTTTCCAACGACTATAACATAAAGTGGAGGTGGCACCATGCTCTAGCTTTTTGGGAAATTGCCCAGTTTTCTAGAGGATGAGAAATGCACTGCTTTATATCTTTGAACAAATTGGACTCTGTCTGTAAATCAGGAACTGGGGTCCATCTTGCAGATGTTTTCAGATTCTACAGGACAGAAACAATGGTAATACCTCTAGTTTGAAATTGCAGTATTAGTAAAAAATATATATATATTTGTGTGCATTTTCATGGGTATGCCTTCTTTCTTACGTGTCATGTGTGATGAGAATAATAGGTAAGTTATACACGGGCTTTCTTGTAATGTCACTTGATGTTAAACATTATCATAAGGACTGTCTATAGGATGACATGGGAGATGTCAGTTTTCAATCTACTCTGAGCAGATAACATAAGCTGTTTTAAAATAAAATTTAACTTTGGTCTTTATTATGGAATGGGACCAAGCATCATCATCATCATCATCATCATCATCATCATCATCATCATCATAAAGCACTAATCCATCATGGAATTATAAGGAATCTGCTGTTGTCATCATTTATACATGCTCAACTATCACATACAGTCTGCCAACACAGACTATTGTAGACTATCTCACTTAAACATCTCAACAGTGCATCCTGCAGGTATTAGCACACTTATATAATAGACACATGTGCGATTCAGATAATCATTAACTTGACATAGAGCTACCAAGCTTTTGAGTGGCAGACACAGGTTTGAAAGCCAAGTAGTCATTAACTTTGAATATCATGGGTGAGTTATTGCTCTCACTTGGAGATCCATCTGTTGGAGTAGTTGTGAAAGGAAGATCATTTGCATCTATGATTGTTTGTCAAGTCCTCATTAACCATCTTTGGTTGCCAGAAACATTACAAGATATACCATAAGCTAGATCTGGGCTTTTGTTCTCCAAAGCCACACAGCCTGGGGAATAAATATACTTCAGGTGCCCTCAAGATTTCTCTTCTGCTGGGGAGGAGGGAGACACTTAACACAAACTCAAGCAAATGGAGATTGTCACCTGCACAGACAAGTTATCCTGCCAGCCAGTGTCAAATGTTGATTGCACAGCTGACATCTTTATTGCATATTACTCACAAGGCCTCAGCTTGGCCTGAGATGCAAAGACTCAGACAAGGAAGCATAAATGAGCCAAGTCCCTCTATAGTCCTTCCACCTGGCTATCACAATTACACATACACGGGCTGAGCTAAACTGATACATTCATAGTGGAAAGGGCCGCCGGCAGCGAGACAGCAAGAACATCCTAAGAAATGATTGAGTCAGGATGTTTATAATGTCATACATGTGTACAATGGAGAGTCACTTCTGCACTAATTTGTGACTATGGTCTATTTTTTTTCCACCTGTGTAAAGAATTCTATCATGTCTCCCTGAAAGACCTCAATTGTGTAGACTGAGTAGTTTTGAATAAGTTCACAGTGAAAGATAGTCAAGCTGTAAAGAGCACTTGCTTTGAACAAATTAATCCATTTCTTAGAATTTTACCCTATGAGCATATAAAGGGGGAGGAAGTCCCCCTCTGTCACAGTCACAGGGGAGAGGAATAAGGGGAAAATGTGAGAGAGGGAGGAATGGGAAGATACAAGGATGGGATAACCATTGAGACGTAATATAAATAAATTAATAAAAAACAAAAGAAAAGAAAAGAAAACAAAACAAAAAGAATTTTCATTTCATTTGTTTACCCTTTTCTTAGTTGGACCTCCACACTGAGACAGTCCTTTTCCACCACCCTTTAACTTGCCTCCTTCAGCTTTTAGCATCCTGAAGAAGCTCTAAGTGTCTTCCTCCCTGGGTGCCATATATTCTGCTTAGATCACTGGTTCCTAGTCATGCATGCGACCATGGAGATCATATGGAAAAACCTCAATAAAGGGATTCATTTATAGAATAAGAAATTAACAATCGCCCTATTACACATTCTTACACTTATGTGCTCATGTGTCTGTCTAGCTTCCTCCATAATAGACGATGCCATTGACACATGAGTCAGACAGTTCTTAGGGAAAATCAAGCTGCTTCAGGGAATTTCATGCGTGCCAATGCGCAGAGGTGGAAAGCATCTCACTTAGTTCTCAGAACATCAAGACATTGAAGTTTGGATACATTTGCTTGAGTGGATGTGTGCAACCAAACACTTGTGCACCTTAACTGACCCTGTTGAAATGAGGAGAGCCTGAAGAAGGTTCTATAAGGATACTGTGTTTAGCTTGTATTTTAATATTGCTGAAACAGAGATAGAGGAGCATGGCTGAGAGGAGATTTCCACTTCAGTACATCCCACAACATCTCTGTCAGCAACTCCGGAGACAAAATCACTGTCTGCCAGTAGTGTACCACTGGGCAGACACATTAGACAAATTAAACATCCATTCTGTCCAGATTTTAATTGTAGCCTACAGAGTGACTGATTTTTAAAATACACTTGTGTCACAGAGAGAGCATTTTAAAAAATCAGATTTTCCAAAAGAGTACCATGGTTATGTGATGTTGTTGTTGGATTTCAACTAATTAAACAAAAAAAATGTTTAGGTACTTTAATAATTTAAGAGCAAACACTGAAGAGAAGCACAGGTAGGATTTTCTAGGCAATGTGTACATACTAATTGTAAGAATTAAACTTACTTTCTTAAACTGTTGAAGGTCAAGTTTTATCTTTAATTAATTATTCAGTTTGATTGAGATAGAGTTGTGTGTGACTCAGGCTAGCTTCATCCTTGCTATCTAGCTAAGGATGACCTGAGCTCCCAATCCTTTCGTCTCTACCTCCCAATTACCGGGATTCCATATCTGACCAAGGCTTTCTCCTTTTTATTTTAACAGGTCAGTTTTACTGATTACTAAATGGATATAGAAGAATAAACGAGTCGAGTATCTTGTGAGAAAATAAATGGAGATGTCAAGCATAGGAGAAACAAAGCCAAAAGAATTATGAGCCCCATAGTGGAGCCCCACAGGGTGGAAATGAAATTATATCTCTTTACTTCTCTCTCTCTCTCTCTCTCTCTCTCTCTCTCTCTCTCTCTCTCTCTTTTTTACAAATGAGTCAAAAAGATGGGCAGGAAATCATTTTGAGGATGAAGCATTGGAGGAATGACACACAGATGCAGCATCAGGGTGTTGTGAGAATGAAGTTGGCAGAGTCCTTGCTTGGTTCCACTCTATTCAAGTTCTTATGACTTTTTCAGATGAGTCTCCTCTTTTGAACCTCCAGAAGCCTCCGTTTATGGCTCCTACATGTCTAATATGCTTCATCTCCATGGATCTCCAGGTAATTTAGAAGTGGGAATGCTAAAACACACCCAATATTAACTACTGATGATATTATGATAACCCTAGAAACACTGGTACCAGGAAACACAAAATATAGCTAAAGTTTGCTTATGTGGAAATCTAAGGATATGCAATTAACAATAATGATATGGTGTATAAAAAGTTGAAGAACAACATTTTGTAACATTTAATTCTCAGTAGTGACATGTGTTGGGCCATGAAATAATGGTTGGGCATGTGATAAAGGTACGAAATTTTCAACATGGAAAGAACTCAAGATGGGAAATTCTTCTGTCAGAGTTCAAATTGTGTAGGAAAAATACCACAGTTGCAGGAGAGTGATGACCCTTTACCATACACTAGGAAATGCTATGTAGAGGTTGGCAACCGACTTTGAACATATAACACATAACAAACTGAGACAACGCAAGGAGCCTCCTCAACAGCACTTACTTGAAACTCTTCCCTTTGACCTTTCTAATTGTGAAAATCTACATGGATGGAACTCCATTGGAGTTCCCAGGCAAATCCTTTTCTATTAACTACAACATGGCACACTTTTGCCATTTGTCCCATTTGTCTGGTTTTGTGTTATAGTAACACACCAAGATGTGAGTACTTTACACAGAAAACAAAGGTTTTTTTGTGTGCCATGGTTTTAGATCTCCAAGGGCATGGGGCTGGTTGTCTGCCTAGGGCCAGTGGGGGCCTCTGGTTGCATCATGGCACAGACACGGCAGCTTGCACTATGGTGGGAGCATATGAAAGACACAGAGAGATCACAGTAAGAAAGGAAGCAAGAGGTCAAGCAAGGTCCCAGATCATCCTCACAACAACTGCCCTGGCAGGAACTGGTTTATATGTGCCTGGTCCTCACAGAAGCCAGAAGAAGGCATCATATCTTCTTGAATTGGCATTATAGAAGGGTACGAGCTGCCATGTGAATGCTGAGGATTGAACCTGGGTCCTTTAGGAGAATAGCCAGTGACCTCAGCTATCCCCTCCCCATTTTTCCATTTCCCACATATATTATTTTAATGAGCCATAAAATTTCAGCTTATGTAAGATTTTCTATTTTTATGTAAGTTGGGTTGCTTTATTCACGTGAAGTCATGGCAGGTTGGCATTTTTAGTCAGATACCTGGTAATAGCATGTAAAGGGATTTTTAAGACAATACTCAAAATATATCACTATTTTTCTGTTTCCATACTATCAGCTCGTCTACTTTAAATGGAAGATAGCTAAAGTACTAAAAATATCCTTAGTACAGCTTCTGGACTCTAGAATCTAAAGAGTTGGATAAAAAACATTTTGAGTGAGTTTTGACAGAATGCTGTAATTTATCTCTTTTCCACTAGGGGGCAAAAGACAATATGTGAACTTGAAGAAGACCGGTCTGGCTGTTAAAGTCTAAAGTGTAGTGATGGCCTGACTGCAGTGACCTTGCACTAGTTTCAAGAACACAGAGTAAGGAAGAGCTGCCTGGAGACAGTCATGGCTGCAAAATCCCTTAGCAACGGTGACAGGTAGTAATAGCTTGAAAACAAAGACTAGACTTTGAAGAAGAAATTTGGGCAGATAGAAAAGTACCATGTAAAGACCCAAAAACATTCTAGATTCTAAGTCAGGAGAGAGAGAAAGCCAGAATGTCCCATGAGGACCTGGAACAAGAAGACGAACAAGTGAGCTCTCAGCTGTGTTGCACCTTGGGTTAGATGCCAGGCTAAAAAACGCAGCTCTTCTTTTCTTAGCGAAGAACAATAATGAACACTTTGCCCTTAGAAGTAATAAAATCACGATAATCTTTTGGTACCAATGAGTGGGAAAGAAATATGCGCAGCATATCTTATGAGAAGCTTATTAGCATTGCAGTGGGAAATCCATGTCTCTAGACCTTACCACTTTAATGCTTGAGAAATAGGTGTCCTGAGTTAGTTTTTTCGTTTTCTATTGGAGAAACTACAAATGGCGGTAAATAGGTCACTAAAATTGTGCAGGGGCATGGCTATGTCACTTGTTCTGTACGTGTGAGGACTTGTGTTTGAACTTCTGGGACCATATATAAATTGGATGTGAGTGCCCATGTTCTCAGCACTGGGCATCTGAGATAGGCAGCTCCCCGGAGTCTGTCAGTCAGCCAGCCTAGCTGTCAGCCTTTCTCTGTCAGATGGTGAGCTTTGGGTTCACTGAGACACCCTGTCTCAAAAAAATAAGATGGAGAGTGATAGAAGAAAACATGCAATGCCCTAGGCTGACTGTACACACTATGTGCATACAGGATATTCATGTATATACAATAATATATCAGAGAGCTAAATAAATAAGTAACGTAACATAAATTGTAGCCATTCTGTGATCTAACACTAGGTATTACTGTTTCATTTTTAACCACTTTGGATTCTTTCCAAAGAAAGTACAAAGATAATGAATCGAAATTTTATTACTCAATCTATCTTTAATAAACATTGAAAAGATTACAGAATTATTTTAAGATATTTATTCTACTGTCTCATTTTATGCTTCCAATAATTTTTAAGTCAACAGGCTCATCCTCACCTAGCATATCATAAATATGCAAGTATACCTAACAATGTGATTAATTTTAATTGCCACTTTCTCTGCCAGACAGAACTCTAAACTGAGACATTCCTGGGGGGGATTTCTTTTTGTGTAAAAATGAAGGCAATTATAAACGTGTTTCTGAAGTTCCAAGGGGAAGAAATGCCTAGGTAATCTTTTATTAAGGGAAGGGGTTCCCATAGTAGCTCTTCAACTAAAACCTCAAATGCTATGGAAAGTACCAAGCCAAGAAAATATTCAAAAGCCTGCGTCCTTTAGTGTGCAGTCTTGTGCTGTGTATTTCATGCACAGGCATCAATGCCCTGACCATCCTGTCAGACGAAAGGAGTTTGGGTTCCAGCTCCATTCACACCCGCTGCGACCTGGAAGAGATGCACAGTTCTTTCTCTACGTCTGGACCAATCCATCGCAGCCCTTAGCTCATGGAGCCCTGTTTTGTGGAATAGATATATTTTTATACATGTAGTAGACAGACTTAGTCTAGTGTCTGATTCAAAGTGTATGTGCAATAGATTATAGCTATTATTTTAATCACTTGTTCAGAAATCACAACATCAGAGCTGAAAGGAACATAAGTGATTATCTGATTTGGGAATTAGAAAACAAAACAAAACTAAGGTCTAGACAGAAAGCATTTGCCCAAGGTCACAGAGATAATCCACTACAGGCCCGGGGCTGTAACCAACGTCATTTAGATTCGGGTCTGGCATCCTTTCTGCTATTACACACCAGCGCCATCGCCGCAAGATATATTGTGCGTGGTTTTACAACAGATGTGTGGCGGTTCTGTCTGGCATAAGAATCTGTAGCTGAAACTCAAGCAATTTGGATGCTCACAGGGGAACGGGTGGAATAAATAAGAGCTCGCCGCAGGCTCAGGCCCACATTGAAGAATCAAGCTCATTTATCACGTGTACCTGCTCCTGCTAACCTTTATATTCTTTAGAAAGGATTTACAGATCTTCCTTCTATGAAAGAAACTGACTACTTTGAATGGCAGGTGTGGTGGGACATAAGCCCTGAACTGCAGAGTGACAGCAGCTGCTGAAGCCCCAGCCCTGCTGTGGGGACCCCTTAATCTCCAGGCTGACAGAAAGCTGCTGGTATCTTCTCGTCTGCCAGTGTCTTTTCTCCTCTGAAATGAGCAAATGCTCTGAGTCCTTGTCTAAGATGATGGGAAACAGCAGCAAAGACAGTGAAAACCCTGCACAGTCAAGAGCAGTCTATGACAGGGTTTGCTTGCTGGCCCGTGTTTATTATATTCAATAGCTGTGAATAAGAGTCTCTTCTTAAGAGGAAGAATTTACAGTCAGGACCAAGCTACAGCAGTAGCTCTTTCAACATAGAAACAGCAACAATAATGACAATAATTTAAATAGATGGTTATCTTTCTAGTGCAGTGTGGCTTTGTATTTTGCTCTTGTGTTGAGTTAGAATACTGAATTAGATAATTTCTAAAGTCACAGCCATCCATCTTGTACACTGTGACACTGAGATAACTGAGATAAACTTTTTAATGTTTAATTGTACCTATATATCTATTTTATTCCTCTGTGATGCTTTGCTAGTCTATTATAGCTAAAGTTCCCATTGGTACAAGAAAAGCCATTAAAAAATACCTTATACACTCAGGTTAACTTCCAAAGCTGTTTACAAAACCTATTTAGACTCCTGGTACACTGAAAAAGTATAGCTATATATAAGGATCAAGAAATAAGAAGTAGAAAATTAAGAACAATATTATATAGGTAGCAAACACATGAACATTTATTTTGCTGTTTACAATCCCAAATTTACCTCATTTTAGTGAATTATTATTGTATCCTTACCTATCATAATTTGAGAGAATTATAGAATTTTTCTATTTTACCTATTCATAGTTTTGGTTGAAAGAAATTGTAGTTTGTGAAGAAAAATATTGGAAAACTTCTCCTGAGATATTATCTTTAGGAAAACAAATCTTTCTGGAAATAGATGAAATATTCATGATGAATCTAAGACAGTTTTAAACATTGACAAGTTGATCTACTGTAAATGTAAAGCATTGTGACGTGATCCTTAAGGCTGTAGATATCCATAACATGAAGATCGAAAGGCATTGAGCATATTTTAATGTTTTTTTCTTTCCTGCTATTGTTTCTAGTAGTCTAGAGCACTTAAAGTGCAGACATAGCTTGCTATGATTTCACAATACATATAACACACACACACACACACACACACACACACACACACACACACACACCACTTGGGGTGATAACACTCCCTCACAAGGACCATAGCCTTACCTAAAATAAATCTGTTGTCAAACATGGAAATCTTCCCTTTGAGTTGTTAAAGGGGCTCAAGATACTCCTCAAACAATATATGCTATTGCTGTTGACCTTGGTTGCTTTGCAGAACTTGAAGGTTAGACCCTATCTCTGAAGACACCACACACTTCAGGCACAGAACTTGGAGGAACCAAGGTAGAACTGCCCTGAGTTTCAGGGAGACAATGTAGCTGAAATTCCCACTGCGGTCACTGACCAATGGTAGGGTATCTACTGAATGAGTGCAGTATTTGCACACTGCTATATATATTTTTAAAAACTGTGTTTAGTGACACTGCAAAGATAAGAATGAAAGCTGAGGCTAGACCAGCTAACCTCCAGAATCCATTAAATAAAAACTATGATGAGAAATTGAAGCCTGTTTCACATCCAAAGTAACCATAGTAACATCCGACCTCAGTCCCATTGCAAAGCTTAAAAGATTACTAGAAAACTCTACACCAAGTCTTTACAAAACAAAGAAGTGGGTATTAAACAGGGAAGAATGAAAACGAATCATGTTATTCCATACTATCTTATGTAAAATGAATGTGTTTTAACAAAAATAATAAAGGATACAAAAAAGAAAAAATCGTACTCTGGATAGATTTTTAAAAGTCAACAGAACCAAATTTAGATATGACAATGTTCATTGGAATGCTGTCATGAGAACTTTAAAATAGCCACGATTATTGTCCTGGATATGAGTGGACATGAGAATTGTTCAGAAGACAATGCTGAGAGGCCCTGGGGGAAAATAAGAGCAAATAACATGAATGAATGCTGAGGCTAACATAGTGCAAAGCAAGCATCAATCTGAGGGGGTGGACAGTGATTCAACAATGAGGATTCTGCATTAATCAATGTATTTGTATGCTGACAGATTCGCATTGTGACTAGATCAGCAGGAAGTGTTACAAATGTAGAAAATGGGGCCCAGTAAGGGTAAGTAAGCTGCTGTGCACTTGATTTTGAAGGGTACAACTTGTCTAGGTGCCTTCATGATTTTCTCTTTGTTTCTTGGCTGCCAGAAAGTGAGCAGCCTCCTCTGCACATGCTCCTGTGACAATGATGGCTGCTTTACCAAACGCTCACCGTGGTGGTGGAGTCATCTAAGCACAGTCTCAAACTCTGGAAACCATGGTCCAAAATAAATATGTTGTCCTGCCAAGTTACTCCCTGGGTTTTCTGTCATGTTGACAATAATAGCCTGACTGTGCACAACATAACCCAATAATGGCAACAAGTACTACTTCTTTCTTCTGTGTGTAAACTCTAAGTATACAGAGAATGGAAGCACAAAGGATGGACAATTAAAGATATCATTGTAGAGTCCTCATACTACACGTGTGTAATATGAGGTATTTTCTTCAAACAATCATATAAGCACACATGAAATCATGATGATATAAATATGAATGAGCAAATAAGTTATTAAATATAAAGTTCTTTGTTATAGAAGATTCTACTCAGTAGTTGCAGGAGATTAAAAAAAAAGAAAAAAGAGAATCACTATTAGACCACGATAATAGTAACTGTTCTCTGGGTTCATATGCTCATGGATTCTAAAATAGCTGTCACTAGTTTCAGAAGAGGCAGACTGTCTGGATACCTGTGTTGTTGATCTTCCAAAACTATTGTGGGCTTGAAGTGCAAAAAAAAAAAAGAGTTTGTTAGTTAAACCAAGATAGCAAAAGCAAAAATCATTAAAAATTAGGTATAATGGTGTTCTCTTCCAATATAACTCACTACCAGAGACTCAACACTTCTAAGCACAATAGCAAAAACTCATGATGAAATCTCTACATTGCCCAGAGGGAACATGCCAGAAAATAAATGCCTAGTACTTTTTAAGATCATGGAAAAAACTGCTGATAATAAGGACACTTGGTACACGAATGCCTCACTGAACATGGCATTAGATTCTGAACAGAAATAAAGAGCTAGTGAAACTGGTATATTCAAGTCAGTGTCATTATAATAATTTGTCCTCAAATCTAATACTATTTCAAAGTAAGCAAAAACATATCAAACATATGTGTCTATGAGAACATTTCTTAAAATTTCATACAATGCAATATAATAAAAATTGCAAAGAATGATAATGAGAAATTAAAATAGCACTAATAAATGAGGAAATAAGCCATCTGTACAGATATAGATGGGACAATGGTCAATATCTCCCAATCGACTTATAAAGTCAACAGTATAGTCATTAAACAGACTTTTAGAAATAGATCATTTCAGTTTTCCAATGAATTATTCCATTTGTTAAAGTTTGAGTTGGTGATCTACATATGATAGTTCAAAATATGTCATTACAGACAGATTTTTCTCACTTCTTAGGAGCTGATATTATAATAAAAATAACTGCCATAAAAGTAAGTTTTTAGCATAACAGTTAGAGAACTCCAATTACTAGCAAATTGATATAAACAAAAACTGAATAAATGCTAAATATACTTCTGTCATTATACAGAGATTGTGATTTGTTTATTTCCCTCTATATTGAAAATGCAGAAGGCAAACATTTATTCAACGTTAAGTAGAAAAATATTACTTAAACTCAACTGTCTTTAGGTAGAAACTTTGTAAAACTATAATGGAACTTTTATAGTCTAAGAAGAAAAATGGCTAAATTTTGCTCACTAATGCCTCCTATAGTATATCGTAACTTTGGGGAATTGAGCTATCATTTAACTGAAATACAACTTCTCACTGACACTAAAACTTTGTTATATTGGAAAGGTTAAAATATGCAGCCTTTCCAATGAAATTATGAGTTCATTATTCTATAGCCTTATAAATTGTCTATCCCTTCAAGAAGATAATTCATCTGGTTTTATATTTGTCCATGTCTAATGCACTATAGTTAAAGCATCCTCATAAAAATGTGACCATCAATGTGCCAATATCCTGATTCTGCTATTGGGAAATTTCCATGGAGAATTCATCTTGGTTTTGTTTGGTACTGCAGAACAGACTGACGCTACACTGTAAGAAGTAAATCCTGACTGTCTATAGTCAGTTGCTTAATGCACTGTCTTCAAGTGTTCAGAGACACTCTGGACCACAGAAAAGCCAACCAAAATCTGTAATTTTGTAGTTTTACATGATCCAGAAAAACACTGTACTATTTAGGCTCATGGTTTGAGGCTAACATCAGAATGAATGAGAGGTTGTGAAATGGATAAGGAAAGAGCTCCCAGAGGCCTGGTGGCACTCAAAGAAAGAATAAGCAGGCAACCAAGATGAAACTTGATAGCCTTTGACCATATAGTGGGGGAGGAAGTCCCCCTCGGTCATAGACCTAGGGGAGGGGAATAGGATGAAAGTGGGAGGGAGGGAGGAACAAAAGGATCCAAGTGATGGGATAACAATTGAGTTGTAATCTGAATAAATTAATTAAATAAAAAACAAGTAAAGAAAAATTAATAAATCTCATAATGGGTGGATATGGAAAATGCATAATATTAGGCTGCCTCTCAGACGATGGATGATGACACCATATCCCTGTAAGTAGACAGAGTCCTCAGTTATTAAACACTGGGGAAACTATTTTTGAGAGGTCCCCTGTAACCTTGAACATTATGTCTTCCTTTTAAGCATCCAGACTCCTCCAAGTCCTCTTTCCACTCTACATATTGTTGAGAGTCATCAGGGCTTTAGAAGTCATTCACTCATGTATACCTATGATGACATAATGGCTGGATGCTAATTTGTTTTCTATAGCAACAAATAAAACCAAAGTTACTTTCCCTATGAACATTTGCAGCCAGTTACAACAATCTAGTGATGCTTCACCACTGTGGACTGCCATCTATCTTAATTGTTTCAGAAATAATCTAGGGAGAAAAAGCTTATGATCTATAACAATGGGAGATGTCCAAGGTAAGTAAGGCCAGCAATTTCTTTAGATTCCTATCTTGGATGAAACTCCCTAAGGAGAGAGAAAGCACCACATGGAGGCAAGAGGTCTAACACCAGACAGAGTTCAGAATTTTTGTTAGAGAAAAGGTATAGAAATAAATATAACACACTACAACTCTTTAAGAATACTCACTATTCAAAAATAAGTTCAAAAGAGCCAATACCCAATCAAAAATTACCAAGCTTGATCAAAATAAAAATACTCTAGTGGAGGAAAATAAATCAAGAGAAAGTGAATTAATACTGAAAGAAATGAAGAATAAGAAGAATTTTTTAAAGTGGCTGTACTAGTTTGCATTCCCACCAGCAATGAAGGAGTGTTCCTCTCTCCCCACATCCTCTCCAGCATGTGGTGTCGCTTGAATTTTTGATCTTAGCCATTCTGATGGGTGTAAGATGGAATCTCAGAGTTGTTTTGATTTGCGTTTCCCTGATGACTAAGGAAGTTGAACATTTCTTTAAGTGTTTCTCAGCCACTTGATATTCCTCTGTTGAGAATTCTCTGTTTAGTTTTGAGCCCCATTTCTCAATTGGGTTATTTGGTTTGGTGGTGTTTAATTTCTTGAGTTCTTTATATATTTTGGATATTAGCCCTTTGTCAGATGTAGGGTTGGTGAAGATCTTTTCCCAGTCTGTAGTCTGTTGCTTTGTTCTCTTGACAGTGTCTCCTGCTTTACAGAAGCTTCTCAGCCTCATAAGGAGGGGAGTAAGGAGAAAATGGGAAGATACAAGGGATGGGATAACAATTGAGATGTTATATGAATAAATTAATAAAATATATTTTAAAATCTCAAAAAAGAAGAATTTTTCAAATGATAAGCTAAAATATTTTAAAAGCTATGAAGTAATACATAATGAAATTGAGGAAGGAATCGGGAGAATTTTCTTTAAAAGTGCCATAAAGTAGAAAATACAATATTAAATGGAAAACAAATTTGGGTAGAATTAACAGTAAAATTTATATAAAAAACAGGAAAGTTACATTATAAAGATACACTAGAAATATTCCAGATGAGTCATACAACAAAAATGTAAAGAAATGACACGTGCCCAAATGACTCCTGGGTTAGTAACAAACAAATGAACATTAGAGTACCAAGAAAAAGAGTGACAAAATACTTGCAAAAAGTAACCACCTGTATTTTCAGAATTGGATGAAAATGATTAACCCAGGGCTTTTAACTGCTCAGAAAACTCTAATTGCATTGCTGCTTCCATAGGAGGAAGAATGGAGGCCCATGAAACACACAGGAAAGCTACTCTTTCCACTGGGATCATGAAACCTAAGAGACTCTCCAGGTTCCTCCTCAAGGTTAGATAAATAATAGACAATGGTTGAGGGGAAAACTCTTTGGTGATGTAGCTGATTGTAAGTTTCACAGGGGAATTCTGTGATAAGATGTCCTGGGTCCTCACTCATGCTGGCGTGAACTCATCGGTGATGGGGTTGTCTAAATCACCTCCTGAGCCTGTAGGTAACCCAAGTAAACCCATGGCTCACCCCACTGGGCTTGGATCAATTTGCTTCTTTCATCCGTCATTGTCTAGTCCATATGGAGTGGATAAAAATAGGCTTCCTAGGAAAATTAATGACCCAACTCCAAATTAATAAATGTTTTTTAAATCAAAATTAATCATAACCAAATTTCTATAAACCAGTGACAAGGGAAGAGTGTTCTTTTTTTTTTTTTTTTTAATTTGACAGAGAAAAAAAAATACATGCAGAGACTCCCAGCACAAGTCACCAAAATAATGAATGCAGAGCACACAGTAGGACTGCACATCCAATGTGTTGAAAAAAATGTAGATTAACCTATAGTACTCTGTCCAGTGAAACTATCCTCTTAAAATTTAAGATGAACAGAAACCATAG
The DNA here is from genome assembly GCA_907169655.1 of Acomys percivali. Taxonomy (NCBI): domain Eukaryota; kingdom Metazoa; phylum Chordata; class Mammalia; order Rodentia; family Muridae; genus Acomys; species Acomys percivali. The sequence goes on from OU015744.1 coordinate 84,717,616, forward strand.
AAGCTAAGGCAAGCAAGTCAGAACTCTAAGAAATGTTAAAGGACATCTTTTAGGCCAAAAAAAAAAAAAAAAAAAAAAAAAGACATCAGAAACAAATTTCACTCTTCAATGAATCAAAGGCAAACAATTCAAATGAAAAATACATGACGGATGATTTTAATTTGCCTCACTATACAAGTGTCCCAGTGGTTCAGAAACCCAGAGCAAGGCACGGCATGTGGCTCTCATAACATAAGTAATAACAACATGGAGTAACCCTAGCATGATGGGTGGAAGGGGTAAACTTCACTGCTGTGTGAACTTGATGAGAAATGGTATACTATGTATAAATCATTAAAAAAAACTTTTTCAGTTTTTTAAATTTTTATACATAAATACAATACACTACATGCAGCAGGAAGAACCACCAAAACAATCAGAAATTATGTAAGTGTTACATTCATAGTGTTTTGGTTATTTGTATTTGGCAACCTTGAAGAAAACATCTTTCCTGTCTTGGTTAGTCTAAAATTCTGAATGTAAATCAATATGTGCCATATCTCATCTCTATCAACTTAAAACATCTATCTAGACCTAAAAATAACTTGCTCACTAAACAACTAAGCTTAATTGCAAAACCAAACCATCTGGTCTTCAGCCCCATCAGAGACCTGAGAAGGGATAAAACTAAATTACCTGAGTAAACCAGGGGTGCAGGGTTAGGGTTAGGGTGAAAAATATAATGACAGAGACAGTTTGCTGCCTGATTAGTCACCCAAAACATCCCTATACAGTTGGAGCATCTTCTTCAGCCTTCTGGCCTAGTATATCTGACAGACATATTTGTGAGGCAGGAACTATCAAGGACTTGTTTACCTTGTCTTGGTAGAGATTGACTGTCACCTCTGCCTGCCTTCAAGCTTGCTCATTTTTAGGCAGAATTCTGTCTGTGGCAGATATGAGGGCATTTTGTCCGGTGGCTTGTCTGCCGCATTTGAAGCCATCGCCACAATTTAAAGAGATACAATTTACATTTTAGGGCAAGTTTTTGCCAGAACCCTCTGGGTTCTTCCATCTCCCCATTCCCCATACCACTTTCACCTGGAGTCCAGTAGAGTTTCCCAGCATCTGTCCCAATCCCCTGCTGAGTGGAGTCTCTAATCCTACCTATCCATGAGCATAGGAGATATTTCCATCTTCTGTATCTTCTTCAATTTATTTCTCCAGAGACTTGAAGTTCTTGTCATATGGGTCTTTCACATTCTTGGTTAGAGTTGCACAAAGATACTTAATATTATCTGTGGGTATTGTGAAGGATGTTGTTTCCATAATTTCTTTCTCAACCTGATTATGTTTTGTATACAGGATTACTACTGATTTTATTGAGTTAATTTTGTATCTGGCCACTTTGCTGAAGGTTTTTTTTATCAGCTGTAAGAGTTCCCTAGTAGAATTTTTGGGTTTATTTATGGATACTATCATATCTTGTGCAAATTGCAGTACTTTGACATCTTCCCTTCCAATTTGTCTCCTGCTGATTTCCATTAGTTGTCTTATTGCACTAGCTAGGTCAGGCATTTGATTTTTGACAAGGAAACCAAAACCATACAATGGAAAGAAAGATAGCGTCTTCAACTAATGGTGCTGGTCTAAGTGGAAGTCTGCATAAAGAAGAATGCAAATAGATCCATATTTATCACCCTGGACAAAACTCAAGTCCAAGTAGATCAAGGACCTCAACATAAAACTAGATACACTAAATCTATTAGAAAAGAAAATGAGGATTAGCCTGGAGCTCATTGGCACAGGAGAAAACTTCCTGAACAGAACACCCACTACTCAAGCTCAAAGATCAACAACTAATAAATGGGATCTCATAAAACTGAAAAGCTTCTATAAGGCAAAGGACACTGTAAATAAAACAAAATAACAGCCTGCAGACAGGGAAAAATATTTTCACCAACCCTATATCTGACAGAGGGCTAATGTCCAAAGTATATAAAGTACTCAGGAAATTAAACAGTAACTAACCAAGTAATCCAATTAAAAGTGAGGCAGGCACGGAGCTAAACAGAGAATTCTCAACAGAGGAATATCGAATGGCTGAGAAACACTTAGAGAAATGTTCAATGTCCTTAGTCATCAGAGAAATGCAAATCAAAAAGACTCTGGAGATTCCATCTTCCACCTGTCAGAATAGTTAAATTCAAAGACTCAAGTGATAGCACATGGTGGCAAGAATGTGGAGAAAGGGGAACACTCCTCCATTGCTGGTGGGAGTGCAAACTTGTACAACCACTTTGGAAGTCAATCTGGTGCTTTCACAAGAAATTGGAAATAGCTCTACATCAAGGCCCAGATACACCACTCCTAGGTATATACCTAAAAGATGTTGCACCATACATAAGGACATCCGCTCAACTATGTTCAGAGAAGCTTTATTCATAATAGCCAGAAACTGGAACCATCTCAGATGTTCCCCAACTGAAGACTGGATAAAGAAAATATGGTACATTTACACAATGGAATACTATTCAGCTATTTATGCAAGGAAATCATGAAATCTGCAGGCAAATGTATAAAACTAGAAAGCATCATCCTGAGTAAGGTAACTCAGACCCAGAACGACACATATGATATATTCTCACTTATAAGCAGATATTAGCCATATATTGTAAGAGAACCATATTACAATTCACAGACCCAAGGAAGCTACATAACAAAGAGGGCCCAAAGGAGGCTCTCGTTGAATCTCACTCAGATGGGGAAATAGAATAAACAGTGGAAGTGGATGAAGAGAGGAACTGAGTAGAAGAGGGTGAGGCCAGGGAAGCAACGGGGCATCAGATGTGGGGGAAGCTGAGAGTAGAGGTGAGAGGGCCTGGAGAGAAAAGGGAAACTGAGGGCGAGGCATCTCTGAGACAAGCAGGAGACCCGCAACAGGGTAGGCTCCAGGGAGGATATGGGGGTGACTCTAGCTGAGCCTCCTAGCAGCAAGTGACATGGAGACTAAGGAGGCCACCTTTTAGCCTGGCAGGACTTATAATGGTGGGAGAATACCAATCCAGCTACAAAACTTTCTACTCAAAATTTATCCTGCCTACAAGATGTGCAGAGATAAAGATAGAGTAGAGACTGAAGGAATGGCCAACCAATGCCTGGCCCAACCTGAGAGCCATGACATTGGAGAGAGGCAACCCCTGACACTATTACCGATACCCTGCTGTGCTTGCAAATTGGAGCCTAGCATACCTGTCTTCTGAGAGGCTCCACCCAGCAGCAGATCAAAACAGATGCTGAGACTTATAGTCAAACATTGAGTGAAGCGCAAGGAGTCTTGTGGAAGAGTGAGGTAAAGGATAGAAGGACCCAGAAGCGACAGAACCTCTTCAAGAAGACCAACAGAGCCACCTGTCCTCGACCCAGGGTAACTTATGGAGACTGATGCACCAACCAAGTACAATGCATGGACTCAACTCAGGCTCCCTATACATATATGGGTCCCCTAGTAAGTTCAGCAGGTGCTGTCTATAACATGGAGTTTGTTTCATGCTTTTCGATCACATCCCCCTAGTGGGGCTGCCTTGCCTGGCTTCAGTGGATGAAGCTGAGCTCAGTTCTGATGAGACTCGGTGTGCTGGGGTGGGTGGGTGGTGGTAGGGATCCTCTTTTCTTAGAAGAAGGAGAGGAGGATCGAGAGAAGGTCAGAGGGTGGGGCTGGGAGGAGAGGAGAGAAGGGGCTATGATCAGGATGTAAAGTGAATATATGCATTAAAAATAAAAAAATAAAAAATTTAAAAACAGATGCATAAATCTATCCTTAAACATGTGAACAATTGTAGCAAAGAAGTGAACACGCTTCTGGCTCTTTAAATAGTGACTGTTTAAAGAGACTGTGGAATTACTACTATACAGTAGAAAACTCAGCAATATTAAGGAAATGAAGAACTAGTGTATGCAATGATGTGTATCATCTCGTGCACATTGAACTAAATGAAAGATGGGCACAGAAGACATTATCTTATTCAGTGATGTTGAATACTGAAGTGGACAAAATGACAGTAATAAAAAGAGAGTATCAGTACGCTATAGTTTTGATGAGGGGGTGAGGTTGATGACAAATGACAACACAAAAATACAATAGGGTGGTAGAAAGGATCCGTATGTTGACTGAGGTGTACAATTGTTTTAGTTTGCTTTCCATTGCTGTGATAAATGTGGACCAAAGACAGTTTCTGGGATGGATGAGTTCACTTGGCGTAAGTATCCCTTTCATAGGCTACCATTGAGAGAAGCCAGGATAGGAGTTCAAGACAGAATCCTGGAGGCAGAGATGGCAGTAGAGACCATGAAGACACTGCTTACTGCATGGTTCATCTGCTTTCTTATTCAACCTGAGATCATCTGCCCAGGTATCACCCACAATGGGCTAGGTCTTCCAAGATCATTAATCAAGAAAACGATCTGTAAATGCAGTCCAAACTGATAGGGCTGGAGAGATGGCTCAGAGATTAAGGCTATTCTTCCAAAAGTCCTGAGTTCCTGTTCCCAGCAACCCCATGGTGGCTCACAACCTTTTACAATGAGATCTTGTGTCCTCTTTTGGCATTCAGGTATACGTGCTGGCAAAACACTGTATACATAATAAATAGATAAATCTTGAAAGAAAGAGAGAAAGAAAAAAAGAAAGAAAGAAAGAAAGAAAGAAAGAAAGAAAGAAAGAAAGAAAGAAAGAAAGAAACCTGAAATGGCATTCTTTTTCAACTGGACTTTCTGTTTCCAGATGGCCTTGGAATGTGACATGTTACCAAAACAAACAAACAAACAAACAAAAAACAAAAAAACCACAAATAGACATGAATATGAAAATTCATAAGAATCTACTTTTGAAATTAGTGTATTTTATTTGTTGTAAACAAGATAACAAAATATTCTACTCTACAAAGTTTATTATGATTAAAGAATATCATTCAATAAAATAGTAGTATGTGTACTTAACTACAGTTGGCATTAGTATTCAACAAACATTAAAATTCTTGATAAATTATGTTATTTTCTTTCATTTTATAAAGCTAAGTTATGTATATGTGTGGTGTCAGTGGGAAAGTCACTGTTTTCTGAGTTGACATTCCTCTGTGGCTTTATAAATGAGGGCAGTACCAGATGTGAGGTAGATTAGGGGCAGAAAGAATATACAAGCCCCCTGAAGTTCATAATAGCTCATCTCTTGATTTGAGAATTATCAGCTAAATATTTTTAAAAGATTTATTTATTATGTATACAGTGTTCTGCCTACATGAACCCTTGCACACAAGAGGAGGACACCAGATCTCATTATTGATGGTTGTACGCCACCATGTGGTTGCTGGGATTTGAACTCAGGACCTTTGGAAGAGCAGCCAGTGCTCTTAACCTCTGAGCCATCTCTCCAGCCCCAAGCTAAATATTCAACTTGTGAAAATGCATATGTACAACCCCCCAAAAGCATGTTACATATAAATAAAGGTTCAACTAGAATATAAACAGCATCAGGAGAGAAAAATAAAATCCTGGCGTTTCTTAACAACAATGGAGCAGTGTTTACATGCCTGTGTCATCACAAGCATCTTTAAAATGGGACAAATAAAAAAAATAGACCACATGTCCTGTGGGAGTTTGTGCTATTAGCTATAAGGGGTCTGTGGGGTTCAGGTCTGGGCCATGATCTTGTTAAAGTAGACTTGGACTAGGCAAACTGTGGAAGGACTCATTCGTATCTTTAGTGACAGTAGCGATGGCATGATTTCCTGCTGGAGGCAGGTGCAAAGCTCAGATATGCTCTATCCCTGTAGGAGCCAAATGGCCAGAGCATTAAGCAACATGGAATCCAATGGAGCAAGCTTTCATACAGTAATTTCAGGATATATGGTTGAATCAGGGAAAACATCTCTGTTTGATGGCATTAGCAGGCTGTCTAATGACCCATTTTCAGTGCAGGGAAAGCAATGATTCCAATGCTGCTCCTAAATTAAATATATCTACGTTGCTTTCTTTTCATTGCAGCCTTCTGTATAAGGCGTATACAGACAACTTTTCTACTGCAAATATTATTGTCAAATCTTGTTCTCAAGCCACTGAAGGTGGTAGATTCCTGCAGTGCCAGGACTCAGGAAGCTGAGGAGGAGCCACTGTTCAAGGACAGCCTGGACTACTAACTGGGATCCTGCTTCCAAAACAAAAGGTGAATGCAAAGTAACCTTTTTATAGAAGGATTAGCTGTATGGTTGTTTCTAAGAAGTCAACAAAGGAGAATTAGTGTAGACGCGGGTTTGGTGGCTAGCCTTTCTAGCGTAGTAAACAAGCCCTCCAATAATCAATGACGTTTATGAACACTGAGACAGTAGCTTGACTGGAAACTAAAGTTATAGCTCAATACAGAGACACACAAATAGATCACAAGACATAGTTCCATAAATCCTCTTTTTGTTGTTTAAAATATTATATGCATGTTTGAAAAATTACATATTAAGCACATGTTTTAAAATGTCTTGCATGAAAATATACCTGAAGTACACTTTAGACTAATTTATGCACCCAGTAGGGCTACATTTGTACAGTCATTCTTAAATTTCAACATCTATGTTCCCTGTGGGGCTCTGTCATTGAATTTCATGCTTTTTTTTTAAAAAAAGGGCTCATCATTCTAGGAAAAGGATAAAGTTGGTGAAAGTAAATGTCATTTTCTTCCTAAATACTTCAGAGATCTCAGCAGATTGCCCCTTAAAAACAAGACTCTAAAGCTGCTACTCTCAGATGGGCTGGGACAAATCCCATGTGCCTGAAAAGGTTAGAAAAGAATTTGATATTCCCAGGAATAACTTCTTGCCTCCAACAATACAGAAACCTGTTTTAATCAATAAAGAAGGGAGATTTTATTTTATTTTTATTTTCTGATTCTTTTATTAATTAAACATGTTTTATATTTTACATGTACATTTATATTATTACACATATATACAACAAACTACCTATAGCAAGAAGAACCATGACACAATCAGGAATTTTATAAATGTTACATTCTTAGTATTTTGGCAATTTGTATATTAACAGCCTTGAAGAAAACATCTTTCCTATCTTGGTGAGTCTAAAATTCTGAGTGATCTGTCCAACACTGGCCCCAGAAAAATGCGGTGCTAAGGGTGGCTGTGCGATTTACTTAGTCACTTTCTGAACATAGCAATTGGACGGTGAGCATTTAACTCTTTTGTTATTTATTTAAGCAATAATCCAAGGTGAGGACACTGGCTTCCTGGAAACATTATATTGACCTCCCAGTGGCTCCATATGCTAAAGAAACAGAGTGAGAAGTAGCCAAAGACTGAGTCATCCTGCAGAGAAAGCTTTCAAAGGCTCCGCGTTTTCCACGTCTTCTACTCTAAGAGCTGCGTAGCCTGAAGAAAAACCAATGAATGTACCCAAGGAGGCTGTACAAAGCCATTCTTTAGGCTTTATATTTCAGGAATAAAGCAGC
>OU015744.1:84725114-84737148 GCA_907169655.1 Acomys percivali
TGTTCCTTACTCGGGCATTAATATCAGAAGATTAATGTATCATACTTCTGTTTGCATTTCTATCCTCAAACGTAATGGCTCAGCTAAGTGCCTTCTGTTTTTATTAATGTTTCCAGAATGTGAAAGTGATGGCTGGGTCTTTCTTCAGGGTATGCAAATTTTATGAAACCCAAATATATTGGAGAAATGTAAACACACTTGTATTGACTAAGGACTCTAGCTGAGGATTGAGTTTTTGATTTGAAATTTTCAGAAAGAAGTGCATAATGTAGTTTCGAAAATCTGTTCTTGCGCAGTGTTTTATTTCATAGTGGTATACTTACGAGGTATCTACTGTGATAATTCTTACTTGACAAGTGGGGAACAGTATGGTATTTATTTTTGTCAGTTTCAATAAAGGGTTGACTGCTTATCTTCCACAGATCTCGTCACGTAGAGACATATTGTGTGCCAGATCTAATCCCAAATGTTAGAAGGGAGAAATGATCAAAAGAGAGGGCTAATATTAAAGAGATATGGCATAAGGCACAGCCAAAAAAATAACTTATCAATGTCCTCATCTAAATAGCAGCTAAGTCTAGAACACTGTAGGAAAACACTAAACAATAGACAATGTAGTTTAGCTGTATGTACTAGGGGGCTGTGAAGGGGCAGATAATTAAAACTGGAAACATTGGTGAAGGCTAACAGGATGGACTACGGAGGACATCCAAGGCAGCGACATTAGTATATACATTATAGAATAGATTTTAAAATGGTCATAGAACCAGCTAATCTACAAGTGGTGCAGGAACATATGGTCCACTCAGAAAGTGGTGATTAATTAAATTTCATATGTGAGGATAAGATTTTAAGAAATACTCAAGTTATGCTAAGGAGGTTTTACATTGACCATAAGACCATGGAAGATCAGGATGACATCTTGGGAAGCACATACAGCTACATTTGTCTACACAGAACAAAACAAAGCCACTTCTTTCAGCATGTGTGAGAATGGCTTGGACACAGGCTAGAAACAGATATGCCCTGTAAGCAGGCAAAGCAAGGCAAAGGCCCCAGTAAGGTCAGAAGTTACACTAGGAATAAAATAAATGCAGAGATGCTTTATCACTTACCTTGTGACAAAATATCTGTTAAAAGCGACTGAAAAAAAAGAAAACATTCATGTTTTGCCTTGTGGTTTGAGAGAGATAAAGCACATCATGGATGGAAACGCACAGTGGCTGGTCACACTGCATCTGGTGACTGGTGGCATTGCATGTGGTGGCTGGTCACACTGCATGTGGTGGTTGTTTGCATTGCATCTGGTCATGTTGCCACATTGCATCTGGTGGCTTTTGCTGGTCACATTGCATTTGGTGGCTGGTTGCATTATGTCTTCAGTCAGGAAGCTGAGGATGATTATATATATATATATAGTTATATATATAGTTATATATAGTTATATATATAGTTATATAGTTATATATAGTTATAGTTAGATATAGTTATAGTTAGATATAGTTATATAGTTTAGTTATATAGTTATAGTTATATATACAAGTTTTATGCTGTATTTTGTAATTTGGTTTGTTTGTAATGATTTTGGTAAGCTACTAAAATCATTCACTTGTGAGGGGATGGGCTAGTTAAGAATTGTTGCTAATGAGGTAAAATCTTGCAGTCTTGACCTTCATTGACAGGCCTGTAAATGTGAACCTTCATGCTTATTAGCAGAAGGAGGAGCTGTAAATGGCTCATTATCGCCCTGTGCCAAGGAGAAGCCACAGATGAGGTTAACCCATTTGAACTCAAGAGTAGAGCTCTTGATAATAGAAGAAACAAAGTCTTCAGAGACTTTATATACAGAATAAGAATTGCACTAAATCCAAACAGTGGCATCCTAGGAGGCCTGGCTATCACAGTGGTCAGTATCCCGAGTGACAGATAAAGCAGCCAATGTTATTATCTCCTTTCCACGTAATATTTTCTTTTTTCATGTACATTTGTCCTAACCTTAACTGTCTTTTAGACAACATGTATTGCTTTGAAGCTTTCTTTATGTCAGCCGCAGAAGGACTTTGAGGACTTTAGTGACTGGAAGAAGACTGGCTTCTTAGAGCTCATAACTTCACAACAAAGGGAAGAAGGTAGCACGTTACACAGTATCCCCCTCTTTCTTGGCTCTGTTGAGCATCCTCTACGTTTCCTTCCTCTTTCTAAAACCTTTAGTAGTAAAATGAGGACCATCACTCTTCTCTTCTTTCCCACAGCATCCTTGACTATCACTTTAGAAGCCCAGACATTACTTTTGGAGAAATCTGGTCAATGGCCCAGTCACTTGGCTAATCCATGGTTTCCCTGTAGGCAATTTTCTTTCTTGCTTTATGTTTTCCCTGGGGTAGGGGAGATATCACAGTTCAATTTAAGAACAATTGAAGCAGCAGGCACAGAGCCTGCAAGAGTCAGCACCAGATCGTCTGTGTGGATGTTATGGCTGTTAGCTTGGTGGTTTTGTGGGACTCCTAACAGTGGGAGCAGGAAGCATCTCTGACCGGCTCTGGGGACTCTTTGTCCTATTGGGTTGCTTCGTCCAGTCCAGCCTCGATATGAGAGTGCTTAGCTTGCATTATTGTGTTTTGTTTTGTCCTGTTTGGTTGTCGTCTCTTGGAGGAAATGGAAGATGTGTGGATCAGGGGGAGAGGAGAGGTAGGGAAGGGTGGGATGAGTGGAGGGAGGCAAAACTGTGCTCAAGATGTATTATATGAGATAAAAATCTATTTTCAATAAAAGAAATATAAAAACCATTTTTACCCAGTAATTCTTTTGGATAGCTTTTTGTTGTTTGGGGTTTGTTTGTTTGTTTGTTCGGCTTTGTTTTTTCAAGACAGGGTTTCTCTGTGTAGCCTTGGCTGTCCTGGACTTGTTTTGTAGACCAGGCTCACCTCAAAGTCACAGCGATCCACCTGCCTCTGCCTCTGCCTCCCGAGTGCTGGGATTAAAGGCGTGTCTGGCTTTTTGTTTCTTTAGGTATGACCACCAAGTGGTGGATTGCAGTGGAACAAGCTTCAGCAGCCCAGGCTCACTCGGGTATCTTTCTTTTTGACCTCCTCAATTTTCTTGTCATTTTTCTTTGCCTGTTCAGGATGCTATCATGGATCTTGAGGTGCTTATTATACACAAAATACATAGTACTTCTTTTGGCATCAACCCTTCCTATAACTTGCTTGCTTCAAATAATGCCAGCAGCACACAGAACAACGCCAGAGGCTGTGTCTGTTTTGCCTTGCTCACATTTATGGGACTTTCCCTTTTGAGAAGTCCCCATCCCCTCCCAACCTATGTATCACCTTTCTTATAAAGTCCCGTAGACATGGAGCATTACTATGTTTTCTAAATGGCCTAGGAAACTCTTAATGGGTGTCACGCCTCTTATCCTTTGTGACTATGGTTTTTGGTAATTAATAGGAAATAATGGGTCTGGCTGAAAGGAGGCAAAATTCTTTAGCTTGCTGATTCTTCTTTTTCAGTGCACAGCCTCACTCAATTCAGTTTCTGACTGACACCTAATTGTTGAAAACTGTCATGACAGTGACTATAACGCAGTGAGGAATATGTGAGATGTGAAGTTATATTAGAACACAGAGGATGGGGTAACATTCTAATCAAGCTTAGAAAAACCAATCGATTTTAGATGTATAGAAACCAACTAAAGTTGGTATTCACTCACCAAACAAGAGTATTTTGAGCAAAAACAAATATTTACAGGTGTTCTCCATCTCATGGGGAAAAATATCGGGAATCGGGATAGTCAGTTTAGACTAACAGCAAAATATCAGAATCTGGGTGACTTAGCATTCAAAAAGGAATAATTTCATAGTATGTTTCCTACTCATATGCCCCCATCTCAACCTAGCCATCTCCAAATCCAAACTCCATCGCACTTTGCTCAGAATATCTCCAGACACATTTTAAAGGGACACAATCCAGTCTAGGAATGACAGTAGGAAATGACATTAGAATTCAACCCTATACAATGTGTATATGCATTTGCATATGCCAAGCATTTGCCTAAGCTTTGTCATTGTGAAATTCAAGAGCAACTTCATTCCTGTGTCACTTTCAAATGGAACTCTTCTAATGGCATCTATGAGGAGATGATCAGGAAAGTGTGACATTTACATTGAGATAATATGACTTTAGGATGTACTTGTTGTTTGGGTGAGAAGTGTCCTCTATAGGATCATCTATTTGACTACGTGGTACCCAGCTTGTGACACTATTCATGGAAGCCATAGGAAGTGATTGATACATTGCTGAAGGAAGCACACATTCCTGGGTAGGGAGTTGGAGTGTGAGGATCACTCTATAACTGTACCCCATTTCCTGTTCTGTCTCTCTGCTTCTTCTGAGTCCTGCCTGGCAGGCTGCTTTCACACTCCTGATGCCATGTCTTCCCCATCATGGTGCAGGCTATTTCTCTGGAACTTAAAGCAAAAGTAAGCTGTTCCTTTCTGAACTTGCTTTTAGTCAGGGTATAATATCCCAACCACAGAAAAGTAACATTTAGAGCAGGTAAAGTCCAAATACTCTACAGTGGTGATGATTTGTGGAAAATACCTCCAATGTAAAATTTCAGGGACCAGCACATATTCGAATATTCAGGGACCAATTGTCATTAAGTTTCTTCCTACATGACAGTTACAGCACTGATTCTAATTGTATAGAGCATGGGTCAGTTGGCTGTGTGTCTTGGGCCCTGTGGTATTCCTAAAATCTTGCCTCAGGGCGTCCCTTTTAATTTTGCCACTTGCCTGCATCTTGGCTACAGTAAAACCAACTAGAATATGCAGCCTTTAAAGTCCAAGGAATGAAAACAAGTGTTTAACCACCTTTGTTTTAAGTGGAGCCTCCAAGACCTGTACTTTGTCATAATAGGCATGGGAACAGCACTGTGAACTATGTACTTGAAGAAAGGTTTGAGGGCTTTTTGTTTTTGTTTTTGTCTGTTTGTTTTGTCCTCGTGCCCATCTCTCTTCTGTTGGCCGTGTTTAGATGAGATGCAAAGCAATGCAAGTCATGTCTTTGATGGAACTTTTTCCAAAAAAATCATAAATATTCATCTGGACATTTTCAAGATAACTGTCAGGAAATAATGTGGGCCGTATCTAAGAAATAAGAATGTCAGACTGTTGATAAATGTTGATATTAAAAATGTATATGTATGGAAACACAGAGGTTTAATATATGATCTTCCCATTTTGTGTATATTTAAAGATTTCAAGCTAAGAATTTTTAATGCAATGTTTAGACACCAGCAAGCAATTCACACTGTGAAAGGAGTGATGATATATTGGCACCTGAGATGGAAGACAGGCACTACACTCTGGATGGCTTGCTAGGGGAAAGTGAGCTTTATCTGAGTGCTCTTGTGAAGGATTCTGCATGAAGATTTGGTGTAAGACTGCATACTGAGTGCCAGCAAAAGACATGGTTGTTAAGTCACCTTTATGCATATTTGCTATCTTAGAAACAGCAGTGAACACATCTCTGAGTAGATTTGATAGTCCGTGATAAAGTTCTATGTGCTGATGGCTTTGTTTTTAATTTCTTAAGTCAGATAAGCTTGTTAAACTGAGAAATCAGGTTGCATAAGATCTCTGCTGCATTGACTCTTTCATATGAAAATGAACACATTCTTCTACTCCTGGAAAGCACTGTTGTTTCCGTTGCATGACAAGGCTGAGGGTCACAGCCATTTTTCGGTAATGGCCTGGTCAAATGTAATAGAAGCCAGCAGCAGGGGTCGTAATGATTTCATCCAGCCACCTTGTCCTCTCACCAGAGCTGGATTTAAGAAACTTGGAAAGTCCAAATCAATTATACAGTCTAACAAAAGAACAGCAAGGCAGTCCAGATAAAAGAGCCAGAAACAGCTCAAAAGCATAAAAATATAATAAGGTTTTATATAAGCCTCCAACACCCCTGGGGTGGGGCTGAGGGGAGAGATCCTGGGAGGAGGACCAGGACCCAGCTCTACTCACATTTCTTGTTAGGCTTATTCCTATATCCCTCATAAGTCTGTGCTCTGTCAGCACAGGTCATAACCTTCTGTTTTCATACAGCCCCATAACCTAGAAGAGCAGATGCCATAGGATAAGCATCCTGGGCTATTGGGCTTGTCCCTGCCTGCAAGTGTTGCTGCTGCATTTGAAGTCTCAGTGGAGGAGACAATCTCTATCCCCTGGCTGTCGCAACCTTACATTTGCTTGGTTTTAGCCTGGGGCTAATCCACTATTCTTGGATTTTTCAAGTGGCCCTTTAGTTTATGAACTCTACTGGGCTGGAGAGTCCATAAGTAAGACAGCATATATGTTGGGTCCCGGCCCACTGGAAAAATTGAATCAGGGTTCACCTGAAAGAGGTAGTGGGGATTAAATGTAGGATACAGAGACACGAGAAATAGCGAATCAAGTCAGGAAATTTCTGATCAAGATTCACTTTAAAGCCGACTAATAGGAACATACATAGAGCAAGGTCAATAGGATCTATTTTAATCTCACTCACCCTAGCCTCTGGGAAAGAATACAATAGCCTAAATCGCTCCCTGTAGAACTTCCTAGTTCTCTGGGTAACTCCTTGTAAGAACTTCCTATTTCTCTGAGAGTTCCCTGTAAGAACTTCCTTGATCCTCTAGGTGGTTCCAAGTTGTGACTTCCCTACTTCTTTCAAAGGTAAATAGTCCAAGGATAGCCTGGAACACAAGACCTCATGAGGCAAAGGTCAGCAACTCGAAGGTCACAGCATACAGCCTAAGCACAGGATTTCTGACATGGCCGAATTTGGCATGTCTTCCCACACATATATGTGCAACTACCCAGATATGAGGCATTTTAGTAATATCAATGATCTGGTCATTCTAGAGTTGATGTAGATCTTGGCAATGTTTCCCAAGTCACCCAGATGATGTATAATCACCCTGTAAGGATGTGTCATCAACAAGATAGATCATTAGACCTCCTTAATCTCATTATTAAAAGCCTAGCACTACACAATGTAGTACATAAGTAGCTCAGGTACCCATATTTCTTAGTATTCATAGTCACATAAGCAACTGCAGATACATAAACTTGGAGTTGAGCTTTCTATCCCACAGGGAGGAGAGCTTACACCACACACAGGTGGCCTCAGGAGTCAAGGACTCCAGAGCAGAGTACACCCTCCTAAAGTAGTTGAGAGACAGCTGACAATCATGTCCCCAGCTGATGATGGGACCGTGCAACATCCTCCTTGGGAAGGGGGCCTCATTTTGCTGAGTTTAGCCAGGTGAGTTCATATATAAATGCTGTTGGTAACAGTGAAGGGTCTTTGGTTCCCGGCTCAGGCCTGTTGTGAGAGATCACTGAGAAACTTCAGGATGAGAAAAAGCAGATAAACAAGTGAGAACACAGGAGACAAATTATCTGCCCTTGTTTGCTTAGCAGGTATTCCTGTCTGCTTTTCTGCTGGCCGTTTCATTGGACCAGCGTTTCATACAGAAACCTCCTTACACCCCAGGCATAAGAATAACAACTGAGTTGAAATTCTCTCATTATTCTGAGCTCTGTGTTCCCTATTGCCTCTCTCTCTGGCTACAGGGCATTTGCTGGTGACCACTGAGTCAGTTGGAATAACAAGCTAACCTTGCAGTGAGATTATTCTTGGCTGAGGACTGAATGACTGCTAAACACAGGAAGGAATGGTTGTCCCTTGTACTATCAATGGGCATAGGGGAAAGAAATGGGATAGAATAACTTCAATAGTAACAAATTGAAGCAAATGAATTATGATTGATGACATGGGTGTATCTGCAGGTCAAAGAGGAAAATTCAGAGACAGGAGAAAATTTAGAAATATAAACTACATGTATCTGGGCAAAAAGAAATATATTAAGGAAAATCAACAACTTCTAAAGGTAAGAACTTTATTCATTGTTTATCACCATACAACTTTGTATCCACTATGTAGAAGCCTGGACATGGGCCTTTATATTTTCACACATGTCTGTGCATGTTATGCATCCAAATGTGTATGCATGTTTACATATGTGAGAACACATGTAAGCAAATGGGTGTGGATGTGGAGGCCTGAGGCTGATGTTGAGTGTCTTTTTTTATTGCCCCACTACACATATTACTCACTGAAGCAGTGTTTCTCAGTTAACCCCAGAGATCAAACATTCAGTCATTCTAGCTTAGCCTGTTTTTTCCAGGGATCCCCTGTCTCTGTGTTCTGGGATGCAGGTGAACTACCACAATCATCCAGAAATTATATTTCTGTGTGGTGGGGATCTGAATTCTGGTCCTTACACTTGTGCGTGCAAAGCACTTTTATCCTCTAAACCATCTGTCCAGTTCCCAGATTCAGACCTCTGTGAAGCCCATTAGTCCAAAGGCTATTCTTACTAAATCAAAGAAGACCTTCAACTGTTAGAGTTTATGTCTCCAAAGGACTGTATCCTCAAATAATAATTCTACCACTTTGCTATCCAAGCACACTATATACTATTCACAAAGATGAATCTGAGTTTTGCTTTGAAAGATTTTCTTTGACTATACTCTTGGCTCTTGATTTTTGTAGGATAGCAGTCAGACTGGGAGAAATAAACCTCCCAAGAACAAGCTAATCTGAGCATCACTTTAACTACCCTCATATTCATGATACAGAACTCTTTCATGGAAATTTCCAGGAAAGGGGGGAGGGCACATAAACTTGAAACCTGAAGAATTAGTGAGGACAGAAGTTAATGAAGTGATGGACAGGCCCCAATTCCCAGGAATGCAACATGATCCTAGAGGCATCAGGAAACATGGTATTTTGCATGACTGGCAGAAGCTCAGTGTGGCTGTAACAATTTATAGACTGTAAGAGAAGTGGCATCAAATGAAGAAAAAGTAGATGAAGCAGTAGGCTACCACATTCTGTGGGTCTTTAACAGGGCCTCTAGGCTTATTCGTAGAACAATCAGAAAGCATTGAAGGACATTACACAGTACACAAAAAGCTGAGTCGAGAGTTGTTCCAGAACTTAAAATATCTAAATTAAAATCTTTTAATATGAAAGCAAATTGAAAACTATTGCTAAACTGAGGCTGGTAGAGCCCTGCCAATCATGGTGACTTCAACATGTCCCCAACCTCTTTTCCAAATAAAATCTTTCCAAGGCTGTTGTAGCTGAAACCAATTACTTGCCTGGAAGCCATGGGAGATTTATTTTGGTTGCTTTCTTGGGCTATTATGTTTATTTTCATTGGGAGTTGGTTATAAGTTATTATTGGTTTTATTTAGAGAGAAAACAAGATTGGACTCAGGGATGTCTCCTTTTCATTTATCTTTCATTCTTAGGTTTGGAATTAGGGGTTGAAAAGAAAGAAGGGAGAATATAGAAATATATAAGGATGATAGGACAAAAAGTAGATTAGGGAATCTACTCCTCAATGCCTTAACTGTTACAAGATTATTTTTAATTCACTGCAATGGAATTTTGTATAAAGACGCAAAATAAGTTTAACTTTTGATACTTTGGTATAGAATTCAAATGTAAGATTATTCTTCACCTACATTATATATATTTCTACTCTAATATGATGCATTGTACTCATACAACTCAATTATAATACAAGATTTATTTCTAATACCTTTAAAGTGCTATTGTAGGCTGTTTAGGATAAGTAAGTTATACAAGTTAATGGTTAGTTGATCAAATCATGGTCATATCAATTAATAGTCTATTTTTATCACAAGACTATCCAGATAGATATGATTCTACAGAAAGATAAGGTAAAACAGTTAGATAAGGTCTTCAAAAACCTCAAAGGCCCAAAGAATATGGCATTAAAATGTTTTTATTATTTTAAAGATTGGTTGACAATGAGACAGGTTAACTCCTGGCAATATCCAGCTTACCTCAAAGAAGATGGTGAACATCAAAGAACTTCTTTATAGAGATAGCTTCAAATGTGACAAACAAACCACTAGGTAAAATGTCCTCATTTCTACCACAGACAGAATTCTGTCCAAAAATGGGCAAGCTTGGATACAGGTAGAGTCAACAGCCAAACGCTGCCAAGACAGGGTAAGCAAGCCCTCAATAGTTCCTAACTCACAAATATGTCTGTCAAATATATTGGTCCAGAGGGCTGAAGATGATGCTCCATGTTACAGAGAGTTTTGGGTGACTGTTCTGGCAGAAACTGCCTCTGTCATCATCTCATTTGAGAAGCCGCTAATCTGCACTCCCTGTATACTCAAGTAATTAACTTTATTCCTTCTCAAATCTCTGACAGGGTGGAAGACCAGATAGTATAGTTTTATAATCAAGCTTAGTTGTTTAGGGGGTTAGATATTTTTAGGTCTAGATAGATGTTTTAATTTGAAAATGATGAGATATGATAGATATTGATTTACATTCAGAATTTTAGATACACCAAGGTATAAGAGAAGTTTTATTCAAGGCTACCAAATACCAAGTAGCCAAAATACCATGAATGTAACATTTTATATAATTCCTGATTGTTTTGTGGCTCTTCTTGCTGTAGTAATTTATTGTATATATGTGTAATAATATAAATGTATATGAAAAAATTAAAATAAAAATAAAGAAGAAAGATAAACTAAAGTAGAAGTGAAGCAGGAATTGGTAAGCTTCATACTGGGGAAGATTTGGGGGGATACCCTTGAATTCTCAGTGTATTTATTATATACTGGGAGAGCAAGGGATCTTAGTAGGGGATCCCTATTGAGGCACATGTGATCATGCCGCCTTCTAGAGCAAGACAATTGTGGTGAGAGCCTTCAGCACCAATTGCTTTCTTGTTAAAGGTCAGCTGTTAACACAAGCATCTGCTTCAGCAAACATGCCAGTCTCAGGCATGTATGAGGCCACGTCATTCCCTTAGCCTTGAGGCCTCTTAGACAAGGATTTCCCCATATCAAGAATGCAGTCACGCAGGGGCATTTTGTCCCACTGTGTATCCTAGGATAGCTGTTAATTTGAGCTCCTTTTGCTATAGCGCCCTGAATTCTGGGCTTACAAGGTTTGTGAGTCCATGCCAAGTTTCCTCAGGTTCTTGTTAGGAGGGAGGTTTGAGCAGTGTCAGTCACTCAGAAGGCGTGAATTGTTAGTAAGAAGGGATTATTTTTCTCTTTCAGTATAATCAATCGTCTACCTTCCCTACGGGGAGGAAGAAACTATGACCCATATTCACACACAGTCCTAGTCTATTTTCCTCCTAAGATAAAAATGTGGCCACTTACCTGAAGCTTATGGCAATAAAGGAATCCTTTGCCACCATCTCAGGGTCCTGTGCAAGGTCAAGGTGGACCTGGATCTTTCCATTTTCTTCTTCCACAGGATAATCAGGCAGTGCCTAGTTTCTAGGAGAAATCAGCGAATAACCCGGCTAGTAGATTGAGGGTCTCCTTAGGGCTCCAGCTGTTACTCTTCTTCATGGAAGATATGGCTGAATGCATGGTCTCTAATCCCAAGATGCTGATGCTTAACATAGAAAGGGATGGGATCCAGGGAGAAAAGGGGTAATCTAGGAAGATCCATACATGTCTACAAGGAAATTCCAGCAGGTTGTGTTGCTATGTTACTCACAGAATCAGGGAGTGCACATGCCAGTGACCCCCAGAATCACTGTAAAAGCTGTATGCCATGCCATAGGTTTTCTCCAAGTATTATCACATAGCATGGAGGTAACGCTCACAATTTCTTTTCTTTTTTTGCGATAGGTTAGATACTATAGAAACTTGGCTACCAAAGCTTGGAAACATTTTCCTATACTTGTTAGGCCAATATAAAAACTTCAGAAAAGTAAATGACAGTTCTTGGAAAGATAGGCCACCAACCGGTTAGACTGCACTGTTCTTCCTACCATCATCCAATGGCAGTCTGTCCATGCACTGCCTGCCCCATGTAGTCACATGCGATGTGCCACAGACATTGTGAGTACAAGGAGAAAAATCTGAGGACAGTTTTCTAAAGACATCTCAAACGAGAATCCTAAGAGGAG
>OU015744.1:84748140-84777771 GCA_907169655.1 Acomys percivali
TTCTTCTTCTTCTTCTTCTTCTTCTTCTTCTTCTTCTTCTTCTTCTTCTTCTTCTTCTTCTTCTTCTTCTTCTTTCCAAGACAGTGTTTCTCTGTGTAACTTTGGCTGCCCTAGACTCATTTTGTAGACCAGGCTGGCCTAGAACTCACAGCAATCCACCTGACTCTGCCTCCTGAGTGCTGGGATTAAAGGCATGCACCACCACACCAGGCCCCAAATTCTTCCAATATATGATCAGACAACTTTTATAAAGTCTATTTTCCCATTTCCTCACTACCATTCAGAACGCTCCTGTCATCAGAATTTGCTAGTGTACCATACTCTCAAATAGACCTCTGGTTTTCCAACTTGGATCAACTCCTTTCGCTATCTGCTCTGCTGATCCAGAACTTCTGATATTTTTTTCCCCAGCTCCATATTTTTCATCTCACATATTACAGCATTCAGTCTACTCCTAACAGCTAGAAATCAAACTTTTCCTCAACTGGCATGAGTTTATCTACCCTTGATTCCTCCTTTATTCTACCAGCCCCAAATTATAGCCAGGTCTGTATGGAAATCAAGGGAAGTGGTGGGCCTTCTGCTTTTTTATTTTCACCTTTGCTTCATGGGATACTTTTCCCCAATTAATTTATCTAGTACTAACCTTGTCTTTCTGCCAGTTGTCATTCATGGTTTCAGTCCTAGGTTTCCCACCTTTCTGACCTCTGGTCCCAAGTATTTCCTAATATATAGGTATGTAATAGGCTTAGCTTTGTCCTTGTTATAGCCAACCACTCTGATAATACCTGTACTAATAGCTTTGTTCTAATAAAACAAAGCCTTGCATGAGTATGTCCTGGTGAGACAAAACAGTTATTCCAGGGGCCACCCAAAAATATTTTAAGAGTTCTACATGGCAAAGCCTCTTCTAGAACTGGATGCAAGAGACAATGAGAACTTTCCTGGTCTGTCTGCCAGACTCTCTTCTCTCAGCTAGGATCCTTTGTCCTATTTTAATGGAACGGTTTCAACATAAAAGCAAAAATATACCTACAAACTCTCAGAGGGTCTCTATCATCAGAAGTAGAGGAAAAGTACGATGGAGCAGAGAGGACACAGGAGAGTAGCTCTTGTAGACACGTCATAAGAATTCAGAGAATGCCTCAAGATGCAACTTACTGCAGGTGCAGCCTTCCATCCATCTGCACACCTCTTTGCTCTGTTGACATTTGTAGAGCCCAAAGCACCACACAGGCCCTTCTCATCTGCTCCTAATCACAATGAATACAGTCTATTGAGACATGGCAGCCCACAGTGGCTACAACCAATAGGAAGCATCCTGACCCTGGACTATGAGTCCTTGAACACAGGCTGAGTCAACCCCAGCCCCCCAGCCCCTCTGACTCTGCTAAATGTGCAGACTTGAGAGGGTCCCTCCATGGTCTAAGCCTTTCGAGTCTGTTCTGTCAGTGAGAGGCTACGGTTTGATATCTCTGGGTCTCTTTCTAACTCTCCCTTTCTAGTTATTCCATTTGCTTACAAATTTGGTCAAGGCAACAGAAGGAGTCAGCTTGCCTATCTGCAAAGAGAGCGGAAACCTGGCATCGGAATTCAGGACTCCATGTGGGTAGATGAGATTATAGTACGATCATTATGATTCATCAAGAGAATAAATTCCCTTGTTGGTTACACATACACACTCCCTACCCCTTCCCACTCACAACGTCTACTTCCTGGTGTAGGAACAGTCTAAAAGTAGAGGCAGGTTGTGGGTGGAGGGGGGGAGCAGGGAGGGAAGTGTTCCCTGTTTGGAGGAGGCCGTGGTGGAAACTGTTCTCCAGCTCCTTAGTACCACCTACAGTGCTTTTGTTCTTCCTTACAGAGTGGCTGATTATCATAAACCAGACAGAAAGTAATAAGTCAAAATAGCTATTGCCACTTCTTTCCAGGCATAATAAGTTCAGTGAAAATATTTGCATATGTGCACAAATGATGTTTTAATTTACTGAATAAATTAAAAGATATTGAAATGAAGAGGCTCGATCACATAGGAGCAAAGGATTGTTCTCTAGTAGGGAAACGGCAGTCCCATTTCAATGCCTATGAGTGAGACCAAACAAACAAACAAACAAACAAAACAAAAAACAAAAAAAAACAACCAACCAACCAACCAAAAAATTTGCCTTTAAAAAACAATTTTCCACCTCTTGTACTGTGATAGTAAAGTGAGCCAACTCTGTAATGAAATAACTTAAAAGCAGAACATATAAATCCATTTTATTAGCAGATAAGCTCAAGGTCTCGCTAGGTGACGGCTGGTTGTGGCGGTCTGGGATCACAGTGTGGAAACTACTGGACTTGAACTGCTTCCGTGATTGTAGGCAGCTCGTGGCAGCACAGTGCACTTAGCTGAGCTTTCTGAGGCCCTCAGTGTAAAAGGCAATTTCCAGTAAGAACAAGGGAGCAGATCTCATTTCTCCCTGATGCTCCTTGCAAGGTACCACAGCACTCCTGGAAAGCACCCAAGATACAGTCAAAGGTGAGAAGTAAAAATTGGAATAAGGACAACAAATGCTTAGGAACCTCATATCTGGGTTGACAACAGAATTCATGCCTCTTCTACTAAAAGGCGAAAGGCAATATGAGCCTTATGTATTAATAACCTTAAGCTAGCAGTAGGTGGTTATTGTGGATGTCCTTAAATCTATAGGTTGAGATTCTTGCCCGGTGTCATTGTTTATTTGAAGTGGGTCCTTAGGGGGGGAGTCAGCTTGGGTGAGGTTTTGAGAGGAACTTTCATGATAAACACAAGCTTGAACAAAAGGAGGAAGAAACATTGAAGGATCTCCTCTCATGTGCATGGAAGCGCTCTGGGAGGAGGGGGAAGACGGCCCTGGCTGGAACCTACCCACGCTGGCTCCCTTGCTCTGTCTAACACAGGACTGTGTGAAACTCAACATCTGTGATTCATCACCTTGGTTGTAGTAGTTTGGTAGAGTAGTGTAGATTAAAACTGTGACCCCAAAGATGCTTCTTCCCCAGGGAGACCATAAGAGCTCTGGGAACAACTCAGAAGAGACTGGCAGTCTAGCGAGGGGAGTCTAGCAGAAGCTTTGCTTCCCCTCTGCTGCTGTGAGCTTCCGGGTCTGCTGCTGCTGAGAGCCATGAACCTGAATGACTCAAAGATGAGCTTTGTGCAAGGCACTCTTCCGGCCCTTAGGTACATCGGGGAAAATCAGCAACAACAATCTTGTATTGGAAGTTACATTTGAAGATCTTCTCTGGTTAAGGCTTGTAAAAAGGCAGCTGAATAAATGCAATATGAAGCTTTTCACGACGTGCACACGTGCAGCTATTGGTATACAGAATAAGGTTTAGGCACCTATTCTTTTCTACAAAACTGACGGCACAGTTAGACTACAGTTCCCATGATTCCCTTTCCCTAATACGATTGCCAGGGTTCACCTTAGGCCTGCCCCCAGGCTTGCCACAGATTTCTAAACCGCATGACCCACGCTGTTGCAAGCCTAAGGTTGTGTTGCTTTCACCCATCCCTTTATCAATTCTTGCTCTCTCTCCGCAGCAAGAGAGATTCACACTGCAGATTTTAAATACAGTTTTCTACATGACTTCTAAGGAGATTGTTCCTCCCCAGTGTCCTCTGTAAATGCCAGCTGCATGCTTGAATCTGGAGAGGCATCTGTCAGCAGGCTGTACTACTGCTCTGCTCCACAAACAGCACTTGGCTTTTTTTCCCCCTTGTGTTCAGCTCAACGCTGAGGAAATGGCAATTGCTTAATAGGCCCCAGCTTGCTGGAAGGAAAAGTAATTCCCTAACACAACCCAGGCCTCAAAGCTAGTTCACATGGAGTTAAATCACGACACCTCTGCATGCCATGAAACAGGCAGCCCCAGAGACTACAGCTTCCTGGGGAATAATTATTTAAATGGTTGGGGCTAGCTAGCTAATATATGCCTGGTCAAAACAGAAAAGCATGCTCCTGTGCTTTCATGCTTATAGTGTGTTTACATTGCCTTTAAAATAAAGTCCATTCAACTCTGCAATAATGAGATGTTTACTTGTGTTTTAAGGTTTTTTTTTTTTAAATTATTTTGTTTTCCTAGCACGGTGAGTTTGAGTAACTGTGAAGACAATATGGATTTTTCCATACTTCTTACTAAATACTCTCAATATATTTCAATATTTTGCCACACACATCAAATTACAAATTCACATTCATACATTGCTACAAAGAAAGTGGATTCTAGACCAGGATTTTCACTTCAGTCATTGCCATAGATCCTTATCTGGGGCCACACCCGCCTTAGTAGCCTTGCCTCCCCAGCCTCCTCCTCTCTAAGAATTTCTCAGATTTGTCTTAATGAGTTTGGCAGTCTTAAAGATTACTGGCCAATTGGATATTTTAGAAAATGTCCCTTCCCATATCTCAATTAAAATAAAGTCATAGGTTTAGGGAAAGAAATTGATACATGTGGTCTGGTATCATCACATCAGGGAGACTTAATGTTAATGTGCACAAGGTGACACTGATAGCATCAAGTCCCATCCTTTTGACGAGATGGCTTTTGCCAACTTTCTCCACAATGAAGTTGTCATTTTTTTCCTTTCCCTCTTCTACTCTTTGTAATTTCAAAAGCATCTGTTCACTGTTTTGAAACACATAAATTAGAAAAAGAAATAACAAAACTTGTACACTGACTACCTAGATTTTAATAAGTTTTAAAATTCAGTTGGTTTTGCTTCAGTGGTTTTTATTAAAAGGACATTACTCATTGAGGTGATATATGTTACTCCACAAGTTTCATTTTCTTTTTATCTATTGCAGTGACAAAGTAATGAAAAATTAATGTTGAGTGAAAAGAAGGTACTTTCAAAATGGCTGACAGGATGACAGTATTTATATATATTTAAAGACAGAAGTAATACAAGCAATGTGTCTTGTGAGTACCTGAACATAGCACTAGAGTCAAAGAACCAGACGTCTACTCTATTGTCTTAGTGTTTGTTGTTGGGATCCCCTCTTTCTTTTAAGATCTACCTTTCATTTTATCACTTAATAACTTTTCATTAGCAAATGTTTGAAAATACTGAATGCCTAAAGTTGGCTGTGCAAAATGGTTTTTACTATGTTCAAATTGATTCAATTATATTTATTTTATCTTATTTTTATTTTTAATATCTTTGTTATTAATTCATTCATATTACGTCTCAATTGTTATCCCATCCCTTGTATCCTCCCATTCCTCCTTCCGTCTCACTTACCCCTTACTCCCCTCCCCTATGATTGTGACTGGGGGGACCTCCTCCCCCTGTATATGCTCATAAGGTATCAAGTCTCTTCTTGGTAGCCTGTAATCCTTCCTCTGAGGGCTACCAGGTCTCCCCATCAAGGGGACGTGGTCAAATATGTGCACCCGAGTTCGTATGAAAGTCAGTCCCCACTCTTCACTCTCCACTCAACTGTGGAGACTATCCTGTCCATTGGTTAGATCTGGTTCGGGGTTCGAAGTTTACTGCACATATTGTCCTTGGCTGGTGCCATACTTTGCGCAGAACCTCTGGGCCCAAATCTGCCCATCATCATGTTCCAGAGAATTCTCAACAGAGGAATATCAAATGGCTAGGAAACACTTAAAGAAATGCTCAACATCTTTAGTCATCAGGGAAATGAAAATAAAAAAGACTCTGAGATTCCATCTTATATTCATCAGAATGGCTAAGATCAAAAACTCAAGTGACACCACAGGCTGGCAAGGATATGGAGCGAGAAGAACACTCCTTCATTGCTGGTGGGAGTACAAACTAGTACAACCGCTTTGGAAATCTATCTGGTGCTATCTCAGAAAACTGGGAATAGGGCTTCCTCAAGACCCAGCTATTCCACTCCTTGGAATATACCCAGAAGATGCTCCAGCACACAACAAGAACATTTGCTCAACCATGTTCATAGCAGCCTTATTCATAATAGTCAGAACATGGAAACAGCCTAAGTGTCCCTCAGTAGAAGAATGGATAAAGAAACTGTGGTACATTTACACTATGGAATAGTACTGAGCTGTTAAAAACAAGGAATTCCCAAAATTTGTGGACAAATGGATCAAACTAGAAATGATAATAATGAGTGAGTTAACGCAGAAGCAGAAAGAGTCAAATGGTATATACTCACTTATATCTGGACACTAACCCAAGGGACACATCCCATGAAAGTCTTCACTTATCATAAAAGTGGGATAGCATGGGAGAATGGGGAAATAGATGGATCCAGAGGATCCTAGAAACATACAAGAAGAATTCAGTGATATTTTAAGTAGGTATTGTCTTACTGTTTTGGAGTATCTATTGCCATGAACTGAATGCTCCCACTGGCTTAATAGGAATTCTTTGGAAAGTTAACAATTTTTCCTCTCAGTGTTTTATATTACATTCATTGATTTTAACCATCATGAGTCTAGATGTAATTTGTATTTTTATTTCCAACTATTACATAAGTCCATTGATAACGTTCCTTCACCCAGTAAACAAAGCTTATGCATCTGTACAACTAGACGTTACCTAATTTCTATTTCTTCTCTGTCAAAAACAGTCCAAGGATGGTGACAAATGAGAAGAATTCTCAGTGCTTATGAGAAAACTCCAAGAAAATGAGACAAGAGTCTTGTGACCTCGGCTCCTTCAGAACACAGAGCTGCTCTTGGGATGTGTTTCCATGCCTCTCCCAGGTGGAGCAGGTAGGGGTGAGTTTGCTTCAGCTGTTGTTATTCATATACCTCTATGGGAAACATGGTTTGCCATATGTGGCCTGTCCTTGAGTTTCTGCAGTTGTACACTTTACTTGGGTGATTCTTCTTCCTTTTTCTCCTCCTTCTCCTCCTCCTCCTATTTTGTATTGCTTTGTTTTGTTTTGTTTTGTTTTGAAAAAGCATTTCTCTGTGTAGCCCTAGTGTCCTGGACTCACTTTGTAGACAGACTCACAGAGATCTGCCTGCCTCTGCCTCCCAGAGTGCCAGGATTACAGGCATGTACCATTATACCTGGTCTCAGGTGATTCATCTTAACCCTCAGAGTATGAATTTCCTGGTGCTGTTAATAAAGTTGGCTATTGCATGAGACTCTAGTCAGCTTTGTTTTTAGGCCTTGCTCTCCCAGGTTCATGTCGCCAATGAGAGTGGTAAAGGCTCCATGATGTCTGCTTTTCATCTGATATTGTTACTTTCCTTGGAAGTGTTTTAAACCTGCTCGGGCTACAGAGGCTTCTATGGTTAAAATGCCTTCGAGTATTTTCATCTAAGATACCCATTCCCTTTCTTTCTCCCTCTCCTTCCCTTTGTTTATCATTTTCCTCTGTGACCTATATTTCCCCCTTTAACCCAAAGTTAATCATTCCCACTCAAAGTTTTAAACTTAAGTAATCAGTTAGATTGAAATTTAGTTTACTCTATCCATATTTTCTAACTTGTTTGTGGGGGACTTAGAAACTGTTTGGACATGTCATGACAGTCTTCTATGATGAAGACAAATAGCCAAACACCATTTTGATGTATTCTTTTTGATAACATGAAATTAAGCTTACCCAAACTGCAATTTTTATGCTGCAGAGGCTTGAAGTCCCTTAGAAATACCAGATACCAATTCCTAGAATGTAAAAGAAATAAATGTAGCTAGGAGGCACTGTGTAATTATTTAGACTGCTTAGAAGACTTGACTCATTATCCAGAATGTCCAAACTTGAATCAAGCTCCAATATTGCCCAGTTGTGTGACTTTGGGCTAATTGTTAAAATATCTCTATCCTCAAGCGTCGCTCCCAGGTACCAAGGCTTATGTGATTCGGATGCATTATTGATCTAGGTCTTGGGAGCTAATTTTGGATGAGTTTCTCCTATTTCATAGAGGTCTAGCAGAGCCAACTGAGTGTTGCTTCTTTGATATTCCAAGATTATTAGGGTCAATTTTAAGGTATTTGCTAGAATATGTATTTTCACAAATATATATTTGGAACTGGTTTGAAAACCAAGGTGGCACTCAGAGGAAGGATAGCAGGCCACCAAGAAGAGACTTGATACCCTATGAGCATATACAGGGGGAGGAAATCCTCCTCAGGAACAGTCATAGGGGAGGGGAGTAGGAAGAAAGTGGGAGGGAGGGAAGAATGGGAGGATACAAGGATGGGATAACCATTGAGATGTAACAAGAATAAATTAATAAAATAAAATTTTAAAAAAAGAAAAGAAAACCAATGTCAAATAAGAGTAACTTCTCAGCGAGTGGATTTTGTGATATAATTTTCTTTAAGAATAACTTGGACTGTGATTCAAACCCATACCAAGAGTGAAGTTGGGTGCTTTCCTGCACTTCAACTGATTAAAGCCAAAGACTTTGATTTCCCATGGAATTTTGGGACTTTATTGGACAGTTCATGACATAAGCACATAAACTAGTCATACAAAAATTGGTCAGTAAGTACTAAAGAAAGCAGAACTGATTTGTCAGGGAAGATACTCCCAGTGTCCAGGAAACAAAACAGTGGATGGGACTTTGGGTGCTTGGATGTGACAATCACTGTAGCAGATATAACCAGACTGGAGCTCTTCAATAACTGGTCCAAGAAAAACCACCGGTCATGATGGTGGAGCCAACAGTATGTATTTACAATAGGCTGCTAAAAACTCATGGCCTGGGGTAGAAAGCAACGAGAGAAACCAAAGACATCATTTCTCAGGCGTTGTGATAAAAAAAAAAAAAAAGTCCAGCAAGGGAATGTGCATGAAGCATAGCAAGATTAATGTACCTGCCAATCTCAGAGAGTACAGAGATATTTTATAACAGTGCTGAGAAGATATGAACATTCTGTTTCAAACATCCCGAGTGAACGAGGAATGAGGCAAGAAAGGTGAGAGGCAACCACATCCCCCTCCAATACTGTTGAGATCTCCTAGGCAAACTGAAGCTTTCAGAAGATCTTGTGTTACTTGAGAGCGAAGAGGAAAGTGACAGGATTTCCAGTTTAAACTTGGTGGCAGAGGAAAATCCTCTGTAAGTTGAACAAACATTAGAAAGGATAAAGATATGACACTTTTTTCCAAACACAAATCTTTGATGTACTCCATCCCTCTGAGTTCTCATCCATCCAAAGCTGGACATATAGACTATGCATTTTACTCCTCACTCTCCCGCCAAACTTCTCTGTGTTTGAGACTATTTTCTAAGAATAGCTAGTGTTTAAGATACAAGTCAATGTATCCTGTGTCAGAAACATGACGAAAGAATAGCTAAACCAAAAAAAAATTTTTTTTACATTTTAACCAAATGCCTTGTAAGAGACATTTCAGATATTTCATATTTATCTAAATACAAAATTTTATATCATCATGGTCTGCCATAACATGTATCATTTTGAAGAGTTCCAGAACACTTGAGTCAAACTTAAAATAACACCTACCATCTATTATCATATATGAATTTGACCCAAATTAATATATGGCAGTATAGTTTCCACATAACTCTCTTTATTTCAACTTTCCCCCATTTAGCGTAATAGCATGTTAATTTATAAGCCAGACACTCAAAAAGAAGGCCCTCAGATTGGCAGTGATACAGAAGCGAACTTTGATTTAGGGACACACTTCTATAAGTATATGGCTATTAAGGTGCACTGAGTATAATGTCTGAATTTCCTAAATTGTAATCACCTCATGGCTTTCTTAAGTGCATCATTATACGAGCAGTCATGCTTTTATTCTGTCTGTCTCCCCTTTTCATTTGGTTGAAGAAATAGAAGAAAATTGGAGCTTGTGAGCTCCATAGAAGAGGGTGGGGCAGCAGGAGGAACTGAGGAATGTGGAGCTGAGACTGGGCTTCCCAACTCTGGATTATTGTTGGTTGAACTATGTGGGCACCAGTGTCCTTGTGTCAGACCACAAGCTGATCACTGACAGCGCACTAGGCTTTGTTTGATTGCCTTTCCCCTTTCCAGTTTTTGTGCCCTCATTAATTTTTTTACTCCTTTTCAGTGCTTGTGCTTCATTATGGACCAGTAGCTTCCTAATGAAAACACAGCATCTACCACAGGAGCTAATTCATCTTCATTCTTCTTGTATCAGCAATGATCCCATTAGCTCAGTGTTTGTACAGATTCTGGAGGGCTCTTTTACTTAAAACAATAACCTACTTGAAGGTAGATATTATAAGTATAGACTTTGCAGCCAGATGACCCTAAGCTCAAAGGTTGCCCTCCACCGAGTAGTGTCAGCCTTCTGTGAGCTGGGGTTGAATTATTCAGACCCCCTGCTCCTGAGTTTCTTCACCTGTAAAATTGCAATGGTGATGCTGTCAAGGCTGTGTGAGCTGTAGGGCAATTAAGATGGTATTATGATGTCTGACCAGAACACTGAAGTCAAGTCTACTGTCACAAAGTCCTTGAAGCACTTGAGCCAACTGTGGCTCGCTTACCACCCTCAAACTCGAAACCCGTGTTCCCTTTTAACGTCAGCAACTGCGAGCCAGGCCTGTTTCATCGGTGTCTACCTCAAAATCTGAATGTCAACCCAACATAGCATTTTGATCATGGAAAATAAAAATAATAAAAATAAAACTCCATTCTCTAGTGACAAAGGCAAGTTAGAGAGAAATAAGGCGGTTTGCTCTCAGCTTCGGTAAGAGACCAGTCCAGGTCATGTCTAAAGACTCCTTGTAAGCGGAGGGCACTCAGCCAGTCACTGTTGCTGTGCTGCATTCAGAACCTGGATACTAGGACTGAGGTCTAGGGATGAAACTTGAATCTTGATTGGTGCTTACACAGGTGCTTCCTTCAGAAGATGAGGAAACTTTGATCTTCACCTCTTTAGGGAATGACTGAGGACTGAAAGGGGGGGAAACACAAAAGAATGTGGCATGCTTTGCCTCAGAAGCCAACAAATGCTTTTCCTCGCTGGCTCATTGTAAAGATCAAATAAAATAATGCATGAAAGCTCAGAGGCTAACGCCAGAAATAGAGGCAGCTATTACAAGCAGGGGACAGCAGAAATACTTGTTGAATTGATTATATCATTTTGCTAAATTGTCATCTGGCTTTCTCTCTTGTGTCTGCCCTGTAGGAGACTGGGTCTGAGGCCCCACCATGACTTTGAAGGAGATCACTGCATTCGTATCCTCCTTAGAAGAGTCTGTCTGTGAGCTCTGTGCAATCAGGCCATAAAGGTAAAACTGTCAGTATGATGCTTTGAAAAGCTGAGGACTGTTCTAATTGCCTAGCAGGAAAGAAGAGCCTTGCTTGAGCACTAAGAAGAACTGATATAAAAAGGATTGCATGTATCTTAGCTCTGTTGGCTCTCTGAAAATCAAAAAGTCTGACAATACCGCCTGGACACAGCTGTGCTGGGGCTTCGCAGGCACATGAGCTTAAGCATCCTCATAGTGACTTCAGAGGCCTTGCCTTCCTGGAAATGAGATTGTACTTGAAAAAGCAAGCTCTTGTTACCTCTCTGTGTATTCTTCCAAATAATAGCAAGGGGGAAATGAGCTTTCCAAAGTGGGATTCAGATGAGTTTTGTCAGTTAGCATGTTTGGAAATAAAGGGCTAATTCCATAGACACTGGCCATCTTCCTATTCAGGGCTGAGCCTGTAGTTCTGGGAGCTGCTAATGTAATCTGAAACATTCCATGTAACGCCCCTGTCCCCCACCCTGCCCCCGTCATGGACCACTGGAAGCCTGGACAATGATAAATAACTCCACCGTTGACATGTTTTCTATAAATGTAAATTCTCACATTACCCGCATAAATATTTTTATTGGACACTTGTACTGACCTTTAAGAATACTCAAGGAAAATGGCATTTAGAGAAAGATTGAAAGAAGCTGGTGTAAACTGACGGATCGGACCCTGGATGCTCTGGCTGTCACTTATAAATCATCTCTTATCTGAACTTTGGCCCCTTTTCTGTGTCTGCTGAAACTTTGGTTTTCTCTCATTACAGGCTCTGGAGAAAATACGCCTTATAAGAAGTAGTCTCTGCCTTGTGTGTTAAGAGCCCTGTGGACTTCAGCTCTTGCTTTCTTTGAAAGTCACTGACATCAAGCCTGCTTCTCATTAAGTTCCATAATCTTTTCCATGCCGTTAGCCTGCTCTGGTAAGCAACAGAAATTAGCCTTATATTTTCATTCATCATTTACATTTCATATTAATTTTCTTCAAGATAGAAAATATTTATCACTTGTTTTCTCAAGACGCATAAACTCACCACTCAATTATGGTGAATCCTTGTGATTAAAAAAGGATGGTTTAACTTGGCGGCCAAATGGGTGGTTGATTTGGTGAAGTGTGTCTGTCCTCAGTATTCCAGCAAAATTCCATCACTTTTTGGTCAGAGCATCCAAGCTAACACTGCTTGCACAACTTTCTCTAAGGGAAGTAATTATACTTCCAAGTGTTTTCTTTTCGCTTTTGCAGTGTAAGGAACTGAACTTCTGCCATTACATATTTTAGGTAAACACTCTACCACTGAGTTACATCCTGGCCATTTAGTTATTACATTTTTTTTAGTTTGAACAAACCTATAAATGTGTCACTATATATTTTTTAAATGTCCTTTTCTTTCTACCTTCTAAAACTGTTTAAAATCAGCTGAGTTCTAAGGAGGCATGCTAGGGAACCATTCTGTACTGCCAACAAAGAAACTCCTTGTGACACACGGGTTTCAGTGCCTTAACTGAGAACTTTCAAAACCCAAACGGGCTTTCACTACAGGGACCAAGATTACACTTGAACTGTTTAAGATGGTTTTGACAGTCATGGTATCATTTTGTAAATACCAGCATGTCTGGTCAGCATTGTATTTATACTACAAAATGTAGATTAGCATTAATTCTGTGACCTGAACAATGGCTCCAGCAATCCCAAGCTTTTGGCAAGTAACCGATAAAAAGGTCTTGTTGTATAAAATACAGTAAGGATATCTTCTACTAAGTTGGACAGAGTATATTTCTAAATTGTTTATATTAAGAAATATACAGAGCTGTGTTATGCCAAAGTTATGCCATTCGTAGCATTGTACAGCCATTCATCAGATGTACTAAGTATTCAAAATTCCAAATCTGTAAGTTATAAAATATAACTGATCATCGAGAGAGAAGGAATGTGGTGTGGCACGTGCTGGGTCCACAGACAGAGAGAAAGGGAGAGTGATGGTGTGCCTCCATTCTTCACAGAGCACTTCACAATGGCTGAGAATAGCTTACTTCTGAAGTAATGATAGAAACAGAGACCACTCCATTCGGTTATAATAAAACCGTACTTTTGGCCAATAGATTAAATTGACCACATAAAAACCAGATAAATCTGGTTTAATCCTAAAAGGCAATTTAATCTCTCATACCTATATTTCTTTGTGAAAAACAAAGATCATAATCTAACGCTTAGTGTGTTGCTGAATTAAGTGAAGGGTCATAGTAAAGGTTCTGTCAAGGTAGCAAGAAGACCACGCATGGATGGCTAATAGCTCTACACCCTCTGTGCACCTGCACCATACTTTTTGCTACTATATCATCACATGATACCAAAACCTTAGTACCTACCACATAATACAAAACCAACTTGTTTTTCCATGTTTTATGTCATGATGCCTTTGCTATCATTCTTATACTTAGAGGACATTATTAAGTAAAATGAGACTCGTTTAAAAATGAGCATCCTGATAAAACAGCAGCGTCATCCTGAGTCTAGTGGTTGTCCTGGGCCCCATGTCTGGCCGGTCAGTCCAGGAGCTGCTTGCCTTCAGAGGAGAGAACCATCAAAGGTCCTGTTTCTCACTCAGCTCAGAGGTGGCTAGGCTCTTTAAGGTGGGGCCTGAGGCCCAAGGCACTAGACCAAAGGCTAAGTCTCTCCAGGATGGGTGGAAGGTGAGTTTTCCACAGGCTGTCATGGCTGAGCTCTTTCTGGAATGAGACTGTGGGTCTCAGAAGGCAGTGGAGAGTCTTGGGAGGTCTACACACCTGTGATGACACCAAGTGTTACAGCTCCTTTGTTGGAGGGGAAGCCGGCAGATGTCCCAAACCCGCTGGCAGGCAGTAGTGGAGCAGGCCCAAGTGGCTGCAAAGACAGTTTCTCCTCTGCTGCCTGACCACCAGACATGCGGCAATTCCCCCCAGAATAAATGTAAATGGAGTCTCAGAAGGTCATGGTAGAGGGATGCTAACAAGAGAGAGGAAGAAAGCACATCACCCCCCTCATCCCTCCCCCCCCCAGTCCCCAGCCCTTCCCACTCCCTGCCCCTATCCCCTCACCCCCTACCTCCATCCCCCCATCCCCTAACCTCTACCCCCATGGCCCCCACCACCTCAAGCCCTGCACTCCTAAGCCAGCCAGCTTTTATTTATAAACCTTGGGGGATGGGGAGGATTTTTGAGGGAGAATGTGGCCAATTCCCAAGGCTAAAGGTGAAAGACCCCCGAATCGAGACCCTCACTCAAGCCTCGGGATGGCGCGCACCCAAAGACACACAAAAGACCGTCTTGCTGTAAACACACAAGGTAGTTTATTGGCAGCGCTCCGGGTCAACATGTATCTCACGCAGGAGACAGGGGGGTCAACCCAGAAGCCCAGGGGCTTGGGGTTTATATGGGCAAGGGTCAGGGGGAGTGGGATGTTTTGGTGCAGCCACACATGATTGGTTGTTTCAAACATTTGAACATCAGCAAATTGCATAGGCAGATCTGGGGTAAGGTCGGACTTAGTCACACGGGAACAGTTCTTGGTTCCTGTTTTCCTCAGAACCCTAGGGTAGATGTTTATCTGAGCTAACGACACATCTGGTTAAACTCAAACCTGGAACATTGTGTGCAGGCCTCAAGGGGAATTAAGCAAACACCATAAGATCGGATGAGGGGGTCTTGGCTCATTACTCACTCGATCATGTCCGGTACCTGTTTCTCTCAGGACTTTGCCCTGTGTATCCTTCCTATCTTTTACGGCCAGCAGGTCCCTGGAACACTCAATAGGTCTTTGTTTCCTAGCTCTGCATTCTTTGTGACTTATCATCTGGGGCCTTGGGCTAGCAAACCTGCTGACCTGCATCTCAACTATTTGGGCTTATGAGTTAGAGAGCTAATTAAAAACTCTCTCTCTCAAAGGTACCAGGATACTTGATCTACATGCAGAGGTACAGTAGCTAATTTACATGCAGTAAAAAGAGGGGTATTGGGGGGTTCACCACAAGAAGGAAAAAAAACAGTACTTAATTATTTTGTGTGTGTGAGATGATTTCTAGGTACAATGAAAGGTCTTTTTCTGGCAGCTAGGATCTCAGCATAGGCTGAGGTACTTCCAAGAATTCCCTGTGCTTGCTGGTCAAGTTTCTTATCAGGAAAGGGTGGGTCTTGTAATCTTCCCTCAGGGCTATGTGACTGTCACACTCCTTACAAGATTGGGAGTTACCAGATCAGAGATCAAGTGGAGTGAGAATCCCCCCAACCCCCCTCAATCCCCAACCCCCCTCAACCCCCAACCCCCCTCAACCCCCAACCCCCCTCAAACCCCAACCCCCCCTCAACCCCCAACCCCCCCTCAACCCCCAACCCCCCTCAACCCCCAACCCCCCTCAACCCCCAACCCTTCCTCAACCCCCAACCCTTCCTCAACCCCCAACCCCCACCCCTGCTAAGGAAAGAGAGTCTGTCTTCATAGACTGAGCATGACGTATATCCGGAGAATTCGAATGTCAGCTTTATCCAGCACAGTCCCACACAGCTGTCTATATAATAAGATAAAACTAAAAGACAGGTAGGTATGTGGTGTATACATCCCAGATGTGCAGATAGGCAAAATGATGATTTATGTCCCTAGCAGGACAGAAGGAGACTGAAAAAAGAGCTAAAGATGAATGACCATTTATTTCTTGCCTAAGTAAACAGGAAAGAGAATCCATGATGAGGAATAATAACTTGAACTACCAGCTGACCCAATACCTCACTCATAAAGGAGAAACACCTCTCAGAGAGAGATGAACCACTGCCCCTTCCCCGTCTCTAGAGGCACAATGGTGAGAAGGTTGAGCACAGACTGAGAAGGATCCCAAGGACCCCAAGCTCTGCACTTACCACATGTGAAATGATGACTTGGATGGACAGACTTCAGGAAGTCCAAGCCCAACGGTAGTGAGAAAATCACAGAAAATTCATATTCACCACAAGCTGGCAAATGTGAAGTGATGACAGATGGAATGTGACTTACCAAGTATAGCTTTCTTTTTGAACCAATACAACGTGCTGAAATTAGATTAAGGTGGATGTATTTGCATAACTGTGTAAATAACCTAAAATCCAGTGGGCTATTCCTTAGTCGATTGTCCACATGAATTATACGCTATTATAACCATTTTACGAGAACTGAGAAGGGGACCTAGGAGACGGCTCAGTGGATAGGAGCATGTGCTGTGTAAACCTGAAGACCTGAGTTCCAATCTCTTTCACAAACATAAAAATCCAGGGGCGTTTATTTACACCTGTAGTCCTAGAATTATGCTGTGTGGACTTCCGGCTGGGGCTTGCTGTGCTGTAGCTTACCTCCAGGTTCTATGAGCAGCTGTGTCTCAAGGACATTTTGCTTGTTTGCTTGTCCAACTTTGCTTGCCCAGTGGCCTGAGAACCTCTCCCAGTTCTCGGAACTGCTAACCTCAAGAGTTCCACCCTAATTCCCAGAATAGTTACATGCAAATTTGCAGATATCAGATGTCCTCACAAGAGGTTCCCTCAGGCCAGATGTCCTAATGTCTATATGGTTTCCAGTGATAAGCAACCCCACCTGCTTTGTGGTTTTTGCCTTTAAAACTAGCCTGTAACAGCTACTCGGGATCCTTCACCTCCCGAGTGCTGAGGGACCCTGACACATCAATAATTGGGATCTTTGGTGTGTCAGTAAGAAATTTTACCTATACCTATACCTCTCAGCTGGTGTGACTTGAGTGGTCTCTTGCGGCGACCCCCTTCCCGAATTGGACCCCCGGGGTCCAACATTTTGGGCCAGGGTCCAACATCTGACATCCTTCTCTGTCATCTGCTTACACAGGGACACCTTCACACACAATGCACACACACACACACACACACACACACACACACACACACACACACACACACACGATCATTAAAATTAAAAAAAAAAAAGAATCAAGAAAGCAAAGATTTACTGTGCTTCGGTTCAGTCAAAATTAAGCCTAATGAAAATTGAAAAATTTCCTAGGCATTACCCCCACCCCACACACCCCCAAGACAGACTTTAGTGCAGTAGAGTACAAAAACTTTATTTTCATAAAGTTCAGCCGGTTTTCTATTTCGGTCAACATGGTCAAAATAACTAGCAAGCTTCAATTTGAAATTTCTCAGGCTAAGAAGTCACCAGCAAGCAGACGTTTTTTTCCTTGCACCCTTCTGGCATCTTTTCTAACGTTCCCTACCAGAGGTGAATCCAGGCTCCTTTGTCACATTCTTCACAGTGACACCGTTTAATTTCTACAAAAGAGACCATGACATCAACTTGGAAAGGGAGTGGAGGGTATTAGTAATAGAAGCAATCTCAAACTTTATTGAAGAAAGAACAGAATTGCCAAGAGAGAATTTGTTAACAGTTTCGAAAATGATTTTCTAATTGAAAAAAAAAAGAAAAAAGAAAAAGATAGAACAACAACAACAACAAATCTTCTATCCTCCACTCTAAATCCAGCTGTGGAGAATGTGTTACAGGAAGAAAAGCCAGGGCTGCTGAAAGGACTCCAAGGGTAAAATCACTGCTGCCAAAGGCTGAGGACCAGTGCTCAACCCCAGATGCTGTAAAGGCCAGCTTCCTACATGTATGAGGACAAAGTGGTGTTCATGCCCACATTTGCACAAGCACATCACACACACACACACACACACACACACACACACACACACATACACACTACAAATAAAATTTGAACAATTTAAACAGGAAAATCATTAAAAGTTGTCAGTGCCTGACATGCTTTGTAAATGTGCATGTCCCGGATAACACCAGCACCTTTCCATAAAGCTCATGACTGTCAATTCTTCATCTTCTGTGATGAATCTTTGCTCACGTGTCTACATAACAACTTTGGGGACAATTGCTCTGATACTTTCTAGAGATTGGCATAATTTTGCCACTTTTCATATGAAAAATAATTTTGTTGATGTGGTACTATAAAGCAAATAGCTTATATAAAGTACATACACCTGTGTATTGCCATATATTTCATATTAGAGATGGTATTTGATGGTTAGATTGGATCTTGGAGGTATTTGCTAATTTGAATGAAGCAGGCCACTGAAAACCATAACAAATAATCTATTCGTAAACACTATTTTTTAAAGTTTTACTGTAAGTTCTTAGCTTCATATAAATGGTTGCCTAGGAATCTTGGGAACTACTTAAAGCTCCTCAGTGGACACCAAGCGTTGGCTCCCAAGTCGTTTGTTAACTATACAGAAAGAAATGAACACATGATAAAACAAGTGTTTGGAAAGCAGACTGAGGTTGGAACCTTTGGATTGAAGTGTCTTCCACCTTTTCTAAGAGTACATGCTCCTGAAGGAGGCCAGGATGGCCTTGCCCTCATGCCTAGCTCACAGGGAATGGGCACCGCTCCTGTGCCTGGGTGAGCTGCCATTCTGTCTCCTAGGCACAGGTCAGTTTCCATTATACCCTTGGCATACTTAGTGCCCTGAAGCATCCCCATGCATCCATTTAGTGTTGCCACTATCAGTTTGTCTAGAGCATTTCTGTTCTTTACACACAGATTACTTCCTTATCTATTATTTGTAGCTCCTATTTGGACTGTGTGTATGTCACTAGCTGTATGCACATACTACAAATATCCCCTCCCTCATTATGGTTTTTCTTTTCATATTTTGAGAAGATTAAATTTTAATTTAATGCAATTTATCAAAATATTTTTCAGAATTGGTACTTGTGTCCTCTCCAATCCTATGTTCCTACTGGAAGGGAATGGACCTATGCCCATGTTTCTTTCTGAAAGCACTGCATTTCTATTAGTAGAAGGGAAGAGTTTATTTCAATACACGTGTATACTATGTTTTATTTTACTCTTAAGTCCAAACTAGCAGTCCACAAAATATGTGTGTGTCTATGTATAAAGGAAAGAATAAGGATTGATATGGGCATCTAGTAACACATGTTAGAAAATATTTCTTCTACAATTCAATGTCAAAAATAAAATTATCAAAAATATGTAGGTATACTTACATTTCGCTTAACGTATTTTTCTATTACTGCTAATTTTGGTTGTCTATTATTGTTAATAAACAGAATCGATATTGAGTAACTTCAAACAATTTGCTCTCAGACTCTTCTGGCCTAACAGATTTGCCAAAGGAAGCTGTATTTGGTCTGTCTGGAGGCTCATGAAGACTGGATATCAAGGATGTCTCCTTTAGAACCACCCCTGGTACTTAAGATCACATATCTAGAACAGCTTGAGGCAGATCATAGGTATCCCCCACTCTGAGGATGACCTCTCTACATGTCTAACAAGACCTCCTCTGTGCACACAGCTTAAACTATGCACACAGACTTGCATGTTTTCTAACTTTCACCATAGAACCTTGAACATATATATCATAATTATTTTAAATTCTCCAATAGGCATTTCATGCCACTTTAGATAACTTTAATGTCTCTTCTAACTCCATTTATCAGCACTCTCTTATGTCACTTAGATTTTTGTCAAAGTCATAATATGCTGAACAAAGCAGTAGATACTGGAAATACATACATTTGTTTTTTTTACTTAGGATAAAAGTTGCATTTTATTTTATTTTATTAATATTTTATTAGGAAACGCATACTTTTAACCTAAGACATGAACATCTATTTACTTATACTTGGGCATAAGTGTGGAAATTTTGTTAATCCAGTCAGAAATCATGTTGAACTAAAGAACTCTGTGCTATAATTAACCTTGGCTCACTGTCGTCTTCATAAATGCTAACTTACACTCAAGGAATGGCCTACACAGCCAAATGACTGTTTCTCAACATCTGAGCCTTGTCACTGGGCCTTGAATCTTCTCTTTGACAAGCCACATCAAGCAAACCAGCTCCCAGCTTCGCCATAGCTCTATAAGAGTGTCCTCACTCACTGCTGATTAGGAACGGCGTGCTGGGGAAGGAAAGGAGGGCGTTTGTGGCCCCTCAGTCTGCAGCCGCTTTGGAGGTATCAGCTGGCTTCATGACCACGGCCAGTGTGCACCCTAGATAAACTAATCCTGGGTTCTGACTTCTCATGGGAGTTCCTTTCTCTAGATTTCATGTTCATTTTGTCCTGCTTATGAGTCAAAACTAGCTTTAGAATTGCCATTTACTCAGTTTTTGTCATCTTGAAGGCTGAAGACAGGGCCCTCCAAGGCTCTCGCCACCTCTCAGCTACAGCTAGACCTCTGCAGGGCTCCAAACGTCCTTTCACTGGTATCTCCAGTCATTGTGAGATGCAGGACTGTGGGTGTCAAGTTTGTTCTAATATGTAAGAGCCTGGGGCATACTGTACAAAACATGAACCTCTACAAATAAGTAAGTCAAAAGTGACTTTCACACGTACTCTGGTGCCCCATATTTGACCACATCTTCTGGATAGGGAGGCCTGGTGGCACTCAGAGGAAGGATAGCAGGCTACCAAGAAGAGACTTGATACCCTATGAGCATATACAGGGGGAGGAAGTCCCCCTCGGTCACAGTCATAGGGGAGGGATTATAAGGGGAAAATGGGAGGGAGGGAGGAATGGGAGGATACAAGGGATGGGTTAGCAATTGAGATGTAATGTGAATAAATTAATAAAATATATTTTTAAAAAGTGCATCCATAGAGGGGCCTGTATACAACAGTGAAATTAAATAAAATGTTCATCTGTATACAAATTTGATAGGTTTGGGAAACCCACCTTAAAATGTAGAAATACTCCAAAAGAGAGGAGCTGGTGAAAATGCATTATGCACTGAAACAAATGTTTATTTAAAAAAAAAACAACAACAACATTACAGAGCTACCTCGGTGTGTTTTCATAGATGCCTATGACATCTTAAAACAGTAGGGATTAGGAGATAAAGTGCCATCTCTTCAGACATTTTGAAAATTTGAATATCCTATTTTAAAACCAAGATAATTTTGAGTGGCTACAATATAAAAAATCGTTGTCTAGTCTCTGCTGAATATAACTCAAAACCATCTTTCTTTATATATATATATATTTGGCTTCAGAACCTCCATGTTGTTTCAACATTTATATATCTACACTTAAACAAAACCCACCAGATCGCATTTCTGACTGCCTCATAGGAGTCCACCACCCCCTATATGTGTCTCCCATCAGTCTTTCTGAGTGAAATACATTGCTTCCCTTTTCTGATCATTGGCTTTTTCCTTTTCCCTTTTGTTGTGACATCATTGTGAGTGTGTGCATGCATGCATGTGTGCACGTGTGTGTGCATGAGCGTGTTTATGCAGAGATAATCACCTGTGCTGCTGCACTGAGGACAGTGGTTGTTGATAACATGGCTTACCTCAGCCACTTCACCTTAATTTTCTTCAGACAGGGTCTCCGACCTGAAATTCACCATTTTGGCTACACTACCTGTACGGCAAGTCCCAGGATCTGACTGTCTCCAACCCATAAAGTTGGGGGTTTAGGCACAGACTGCTATACCCAGACTTTATGCGCTTTCTGGGGGTTGCATTCTGGTCCTCATGTCTGCATATCAAGCACTTTACCAACTGAGAATCTCTCCAGCCCCCATATCACATTTCTTATATTTGGTCTTTGGAAAAAAAACTTTCCTTTTTAAAAAGTGCAATTATGCTATTTCCTGCTGTTAAAATGTTAGTGATTTGTTTGTACCTTCACTCAGTTCTCCTTTTTTTTTTTTTTTTTTTTTTTGACAAAGCATCTCTCATTAGCTTTGTTATGAGTCCTGATACGAAACAAAACATTTCACAAAAGCTGCCTTTTGGGTGCTTCCCCACCCCTACCCCTGTTTCTCTATGATCCCGAATAAAACACCATGTGCGCCAATTAAATTCCTACAATCTAGCAATGGATATTGAAAATAAAGCGTAAACAAAATAGATCAACTCTGGATAATGGAGGGTCACCGTGTGACAGTGTGCTGTGAGCAGGGATGAGCATAGGCTTCATTTTGGAGAGGTGGGTTTGACAGTTTCTACACTTCATTGGAAATATTTCTAGACAGAGTACACAAAGATGTGTGATGGTGTAAAAAAAAGCATAATACATTTACTTCTCAATTTAAGAAAGTTGTATTCTCTGTCATTGACCACATGATATTGCCAGTCAGAATGGATTATGGAATTAATACACAGGATGAAATAGGGAAGGCAGTTCTCTCTCAGTTCCCATGCAATATAGGAGTGTGAAATAAGAATCAATTTCCACTCTTGTCTCTCACTCTTACACACCCCAAGCTGACAGTCTAGGCTAGGGGCCAAGCTGTGCTGTAAATTCATGCTGACTTGTGAACCTTTGGAACACTGCAATGCTCCTTCCATTCAATTTGCAGAAACATTCATGCCTGAGGCCCTGAGCATGCAAAAAAATAATGCGGTGTAGATGTAATAGGAATTATGAGCTCTTGTTGGGAATGGAAGATATAAAATATGCAAGAAGAGGAAAGAATAAGAAAGAATAAAGCAGAATTTTGTGATTTCCCTATACTACCTCTATTACCCAGGTTTGGACTTTATTTTTTAACTTTTGAATTACTAACAATAAATTCTGATTTTATCCTAGTTATAATCTTTGGCATTTTGTTTTGAATAGTTTAAAGTGACTGAAACTATCATTATCAGAATGATAATACGATATAATGATTAGCATTGAACATTGACTAAGAAGCATAAATTTAAGACAGTGGTCTAATTTTCACTAGCTAGATGAATTAGGGCAAAGTATTTAGAGAAAACTTTACTCTTGTCTTCTGTATTAATCAAGAAACATAATAAAGCCAAAAATAAAAATTATTGTATATATTTGTGCTGAGTGTTCTCAGTTTGCTCATCTCCCTTTTCTCTGTCTCCTGGGATTTTTTTTTCTATTTTCTCAGTTCTGTTTTGTGCACACATGGGTTAATATCCAGACCTCACTACACAAAATCCCCAGCCCTCTACTTTTTATTGTTTCTTTTCCTTTTTGAGATTATAATATAATTATATCATTTCCCCAACACCCCCTCAAGGCCCTCCCACTTACCCCTCCCTGCTGGCCACCTTTCAATTTCACAATTTCATAGCCTCTTTTCTTCATTCATCGCTGTTATTTATATATACATTTGTGTATGTGTGTGTATACATGTGTATACACACACATATGTCTTCCTAAATACGTATATACATCCTGATCAGTCTATATGTTGTAACTTGCATGTATGTTTATACTGACATTCAGTACTGAATAGCCAATTGCTCTCCTCCCTGGAGGAGACTATCTCTCTTGCTCTCAGCATTCCTTAATTACCTGTAGGTCTTTGGGAGGTTGGGGCCTCCCGGCTTTCCCCCCCCCAGCCTAGCATGTTTATTACTGTTGTCGTTGTTCAGCTCATGAGAAGGACCAGCAGAGCACAACAACCCTGAGGATGCAAAAGTGTCACACATACCTCCGTGGTAACCAGCAGCTCCCTAATTGGACTTAAGACCCTTCCAACAAAAGAGAAATCATGCTTGGAGCTGGAAACCTAGCCATTACCCAGGGCTAGTGAGACAGAGCATCTTGGAGGAGAAACTATAACCACCATTTTACTAAACCTCTGTCTTTAAAATAACCGTTGATTACCAAAAGTGATGAATGAGCTTGTGAGACAGTTTGGGTGACTTCCTTTCTGCTTTAACTTTAGATCACAGGGGTGTTCTGGTACAAGTAGGTCGAGCCCCCAGTTTCTCTACACCTGTTGGAACCTACTGTCTATGACCCAGCTGCTTCTGTATTCTGGAAACTCTTGATTCCTTGTGTTTAGGGTGATAATGACTTTTTGCTAGTTTCAGATCCCAAGTAGCTCAGCATTATTTATTCAGTTTCAAACTCTTTCCACAATTTTGAAACAACCATTTCATCCTCAAACAGCATTTGAAAAGGAAGTTTAATCAATTTCTTGTTTCAATAGTATATGCTTCATTATTGTGAAAATAGTAAGTATGCCTCCTATAAACTTTCAAATACTCAACATTTATTATTAATTTTATATTCTTTTGTATCTCAGATAAATTGCCTATTGTTGAATCTCTTATGTTATTCTTCTCTTAAAAATGCAGCAAAAAATGCAGATAGACCTCAAGGTGCAGAAAGATTATGAATTTGAAAAGTAAGTCATATTTTTAACCAATTGCATTTTAACCAATTTTAATATTTAATTATCATCATCATCATTATTATTTACTTAAAATAGACTGAAACACACTTTTCAGGGGACAGTCTATTGGCCCTTTCTATGGGCTCTCTCTCTCTCTGTCTCTGTCTCTGTCTGTCT
This sequence comes from Acomys percivali, assembly GCA_907169655.1. Lineage (NCBI taxonomy): Eukaryota > Metazoa > Chordata > Mammalia > Rodentia > Muridae > Acomys > Acomys percivali. The sequence goes on from OU015744.1 coordinate 84,772,680, forward strand.
CTGTCTGTCTCTGTCTCTGTCTCTGTCTCTCTCTGTCTCTCTTTCTCTTTCTCCATGTCTACACATACACAGATACACACTTCCAGAATTACAATTTAGAAGAAGAACTCTAATGATTTTTCTCTAAGCCATCTTCCACATTGAAGATAAGACTCAGTTAAAAGTAAGTGTAATTTAACCCATCAGTATTTTCCACTATCTTTTGTACATTCTTTTTATCAGATAAAAAGCAAGCATCTCTAGTAACCATGAGTGCCTTTGGCATCTATGAAACTCTTGAAGCATCCTTACAGATGTCTTGACTCTACAGAGAGGAAAAATTAAATGTTTGGCATCGTTAAGGATGATGAACTTTGCTCTGCATCTTTACTCTTATGACTAAAAATAAAACCATGGAGGTGGAAGACTGGAGTGATGTCTTAACTGCTCAATCTCAGGGCAGTGCTGTTCTTTTATAAGATGCCTATGTTTTATACTGACAGACAGAAGTTGCATGCCCCAAGCTAAAAGATGAAGTAAATGTTTACTATACAACTGGACTACTAACCACCAGTAGCAATGAATTGGTTGGTAAATGTAAGAAAACCTTAGCTGGAGGCAATGCTACAAATGTCAGTTCAGTAGCTTTCCTGCATCTATACCTCTGTAAGTGAAAGGAAAGCAAACAGGCAGATACTCCAGGCTTGCTGCTGCTGAGGCTCAGAACCCCGAGGAAAACCAGAAGATGAGCATATCATTGTCAGACATACTAGTTTTCCAGGGGACACACCGGTGTCTCAATGCCTACTCTTGCAGTACTTAGCTCCCTCTGACAAAACCAAGAATTTGTGTGAATACCAGTATCAGGAGAAGGAGAAGGAGGAGGAGAAGGAAAGACTGACATACAGAGCGTAGCATGTAGACTTCGGAGAGTGGGTGTGCTTCCTCCCTGGTTGAGGATCTTCTGGAAGGGTCAGATAGTGCATTTGATCCAACATGTGCCTAATGTGAAACGGGAGGCATAGTGTTGGAACACCCCCATTGCTTAAATACCTAAGCCACCCAGGCTTATTCTGTGGCTTTTAGGAAATGAAATTGTATATAGCTTTGAGCCGGCTCAACTGCCAAACTGCATCTGGAGCAGCATAAATGGGAAAACTGTGCCCAGATATATATGTTACATGCTATATATTGTAATTTTCCAAAAACTGCATGTCTATCATTAAAGTATCTAAATTAGTATGACCATGCACATCATCCAAACCAACACGTTTCAAAGTGAAAATTGATTTTATTAATAAGTCTTTTCTAAGATGACAGGACTAAGCCAAGGGCAAACCAGGAGCACCCAAATGCCATTCAACACAGTTTGGCTATTAGTGACACATAAGCTAGTCATGGGGTTGAGGGTAAAGGGCACAAGCAGTGAAGTCACCTCAGTTTTCTTTGCTGATTTAGAAAGCCACCCAGCAATCTACTTGAGCAGTTAGATGCCATTGTGTATTCCTTTGTGAAAGGAAATCTCTTATCATTTATTTTTATCATGATATAAGGCTAAATCCACTGACAGTTTTAGAACTTCACTTACCAGGAGTTATTATTCAATTCCAGGTATGTTACAATATTTGTGTAAAAGGAAATATATAAATGATATAGGCCCTAAAGCCAAAGGACAATGGTGATCCATATAAACTCAAAATATTTACCATAAAGTAGAAAAAAGTCTCAAACAATCAAAATAAATAATAAAAATATTAAAAGAGAAAAATTGAATCATGTCTATTTTCTATTCTATGTGTTTCCTACATAGACCACAACAATATAGAACCCTCTGCACAGGGATTTGGTAAATTATTTAATTGGGTTACTTATCTAAACCTTAATTATGTTAATCAACATAGGCATGCCCAATATCACAGGTGTAAAAGTGAAATGCCTTGATTGGTCCAGTCATTTGCAATCCCAGGGTCCTAGTAAAATACAGATAATTGAGAAGTTATTTACGCCTACTCAGCTTTGTCAAAATGCATTTTTCTTTTGGTTTTTATTTTACCGTAAACTCTAGCCTGCAGGATCAACTATGTCCTAGTGCACAGGCATAATCTATTTCCCAATGCATAACAAGTTTATGTGAGGGAGTTCCTTACGCAAGCAACTTTCTGAGAAATCTAATAGGCTTCGGAGAAGGGAGATGATTGTTTCTGAGCAGTGTGAACAAGGTATGAGGTTGTTATACCTTTGGGAACAAGATAAACCAATCTGTCACCTAAAATTATACCTGTCACAATACAATGAAATAGTACATATGGGTTTTTTCTCATAGACTATGATACTCAATTGCTTTTCTTCTTTCAAAATATTGTTTCTTCCCTTGATTTAAAGTCTGAGGATCCAAATTTTAGACATTAGTACTGCTGCTAGCTGTAGAAGACAACATAATAAAAGTTGGGAAATCACCTTTGTTACAAGCTAAACAAATATAATGTATCCTAAACCCAACAGTTATTTGCATAAATTTGAATACATAAGAGCTTGAATTATCCCTTAGGAGAAAAATGTATAGCTACAGTCTTGGTCTTTCTCAAGGCAGAATTTACTATTGTTTTTCCCTAATTCAGTGAATTCTGTGCACTCTTTAATTCAAATGAACATATCATGGATATCACCTAAACAAACAGAAGATTAACACTTCATGTCTATAAAGAGGGTCGACTGGCTAAGTAGTTACAACGAATCTACATTTTAAGCTAAGTGTGTTCTTCAAATCCCTCAGACACTATATAAGCTCTATGATAATAAGACTTTTAGTACATTAGGTGAGAGTTGAATCTACCTTGGCTAAGCAGAGTCTGAGTACCTCACTCCATCAGTGTAGCCAGTGTCAGCCACGCATGGCTTTTGACCATTCCTGATGAAGAGAAGGCCAATTCTGTGGAAAGTTTATGAAGCTGTATAAACATAGTTTATTATGCCTCTGGGGTGAAAGGCACTATATAAATGTAAGATATTAAGGTACTTAATCAAAAGCACCTTTTTCCATAGCCTCTGTCAAGCTAAATAAACAAAATTGCACAAGAATATAATCTATCATTGCTAGGCTCTCCATCAAAACTACACAAAACTATTCCATTTTTGGTCAGGTCTATTTGTACAGCCTTCAGCTCCAAAGATGTCTAAGTGTTTGTTGAAACATAACGCCACCTCCTCGCCTAGCTTCCACATCCCTGGCTAAACCACTTTCCAAGTGCTGACATAAATAAAACTGCATACACAATGGCTACCAGAACTTTCAGCCAACAACAGGATAATCTTATACTGTGAGTGCTTCCTCCCTTTTATGTAAGATGAGTGAAAGTGAGAATTAAGTTTGGATACGGCACAGAAAATTGGGATGGCCTGTGTATGTGGCACTTCTGTGGAATTAACTTGACAAGCTTCTCAGGACTGGGACTCTGCTGGATAAGGTTAAAGTCTCTGGATAGCCATTTGCATTCCATCTATGACAGTGGACTCCCTTTTTTCAGTGGTATTTTCACACCACCTGATCTGACAACTCCAGATTTTGTAAGGAATGTCACACATCCTTCAGGGAAGATCACAGACCCAACTTTTTCCTGATAAGAAAGCCAGCTTAGCAAACCTCACCTGCTAAGGAAGTCTGAGCCTCCAGCAAATGACCTTTAATCTTACATTGAAAATGTTCCCTCACCTTAAGGATAATTAAGTATACTGTATTTTCCTTCTTGTGATATGACCCCATGCTATTCTGTGTAATGAGGTACATTACCACTGCATGTAGATTAAGTATCCTGCTACCCCTACCAAGGGAATCAGACACATTCATTCTCAAACCTCTCCCCACTGTCCAAGATTTATAAATAAAGGCTGATTGGCACGCTCATTGGATCTCAGTGCTTGCCATTCCTCCACTATGACAGTCTGAGACTCCATTTACTCTAGGAAGGAATTGCCACTGACTGCCCAGGGATTGACTTCTGGTCAATGCAGTCAGGACAGCAATGGTGGAGCTGCTCCATCCTAGTGAAGAGCTGCCAGGCCTGCATCTCACCAGACCTGCCTTCTGCCTGGGCTGGTTTTGGGCCCCGCCCACATCCAAAAAGGTCTTGGCACAAAGAGCTGTAACACGGACTTGCAGAATTCCCAAGTCTACATTTCCATCTGATGCTAGCAATTTTGTTCTGAAAAAACTAAACTGTAACACCTCCCCTGGTAAGACCTGGAACCTGGCCTAGTGCCTGGGCCACGGGCCTTACTCTGAGCCACCCCTGAACGACAAATGGGACCTTGAGACCTTTGCTCATCCAGGAGCAAGCATCACCTCAGCCAACCAGCGGAACTCAGGCCACACACACCCTACATAGACGGACCATAGCAATATTCCCCATATTCTTTGTGTCCCCCATAGACTGCAAGATTTAAGTTATATGGATTTACAGTAATACCCAAAAGTTCCTGCCCTTTTCAGAACTGTAACTTATGTTTTTTTTTTTTTTTTTTCCCACAAATGCCCTGGCATTCCCTAGGTACATGTTATATGATTCGAGTGTGAAATGTCCTCCACAGGATAGTGTGGAACTCAGCTGGTGGTGTTAACTGGGGAGTTTGTGGAACATTTTAGACATGGGATCTAACTGGTAGACATAAGGACACAGGGGTGGACCTTTAGCATTACAGCCTGGGATGATTCAGGCCAAGATCTCTGCCTCCTGGTTGGTAGCATGCTAACAGACATCTATGGCAGCCACAATGATCCCAGCTGCGGTGCTTTCCCCAACATGGTGGACTGCAACTTCTTACGCTGTGAACCGAAATAAACCTCTCCTCCCCTGGGTGCCTTCTTCCAGGCACTTTGTTATAACCATGAGGAAAATAACTAATACAGTACAAGCTAGGCATATTTTTAGTGGGAAGTGAGGCATATGAGATACAACCCAATACACTACTGAAAGCAGAAGAGAGGATTCAGTGTGAGTTGAGGTTATTGCCAATATCTACCTGAATTTCACTGAGTTTGTAACATGATCTTTCTCATCTTTTAAAAATTCTATATCTCTCAGTATTTAGTATGTGATAGTTTCGATGATAAGCACTT
>OU015744.1:84792771-84804245 GCA_907169655.1 Acomys percivali
AGGGATGGAGGGAGGAGGAGGGAGAGGGAAGAGAGAGAGACAGAACAATGGATTAAGCTGAGCTGCCCTGGGCTATTGTCTGGAGAACTGACCCCAGTGTTGTCAGCTCTGTTTCACCCCCTTGATCCTGGCTGATATTTGCTTCTTTGACATTTTTGTTGCTTGTTTCTATTATGTGAAGTATAAAAGAGCGTAAGTTTTCTCCTAGTGTAACATGGCTAGAAGTGATATAAAGGGAATTTGTAGGTGATTAAGGAATATGGATCACACATTAGGAAAACAGATTCTGTAATTGTTGGCCAAATAGTGCAGCTAATAAATGTCACCAGGGTCTTAAGTTCCTGCTGCCTTCCAAGTATGCTAGGAAACAGTGGAACATGCTTTGATATTCAATGATGTGGCTGTGTTTTGGCAGTCATAAGAAACCATTATGCTTGTATAACTATCTCTTTCTAGAGTTGATTAAAATTATTTCCGTGTGGATATACTCTGGCCTAAGAAGGACAAATCTTAGAGGCCATGCCTGCATGAGGTCCTCTGTGGCAGTCCTATTATTCAGTAGTTTGCTAAAGTCACTCAACAGTTAGTACAGATTGACCTAAAATGACATCTGACACCTGGCCTGATTTCTGTCCAGAATTCTATATAAATCTTCCAGTGCTGGAGCAGAGGGCTCATATGCTAACCTGTTAGGACGTTGTAAACTCAACTAGACTACAGTGGTACATGATGCATTAAACAGATACCATAGCCATCTCATAAAATACATTTTCTTCCTCAAGGAAGCCTCAAAATGTTACTTTTCTCCCTGGGCATTTGTGACCATGAGTATAGTTATTCTTCTAGGAAGACATTGTTCAAAAGCCAAATACTTTTTTAAAAATGAGAGCTTTGGAGGCAATATTCTATATCCCTCCTCCTGGGCGCTCTCTCTCTCTCTCTCTCTCTCTCTCTCTCTCTCTCTCTCTCTCTCTCTCTCTCTCTCTGTGTGTGTGTGTGTGTGTGTGTGTGTGTGTGTGTGTGCACACCTGTGTATGTGGCTGTGTCTATGAGTATATGTGTGGCTTTGTGAAGCTCTCCGTTGTTGAAATTGCAGTGTCCAATGTCTCTGTGTCATAAGCATACCATGTCAGAAACAGAAAAATACATTTCTGTCTTCCCACAGTTCCAAACTTTATGAAGTCTCAATAAGTTTACAAAGTATGTTGTTTTGGTGGCAGCAATATCCCAAGTAGTCTTGAGGTCTTCTATATCCCTGGCCAAAGAAGAGGAAGGTTCTTCATGTTAGATCTTGACTAGCAATTCTAACACTCAGAATACACATTAACTAGTTCTATATGCCACCAGTTACAGAATAGCTTTCAGAGGGTACAAAAGGCCAAAGCAGAGTTGAAGAAATTTCAGCTGTCCTCTGGTTATGTTTGGAATAAAAAAATAATATGATCTGAATCCCATGTCAATGACACATCTTTTTGCTTTGGGACAAGTTATTTAAATGTTTTGTGTCTGTTTCTTTAGTTTAAAGGGGGGGGCATGTCACATAATAATCAAAACACTAAACATACAGAACAAAAAATATTAAAACCTGCCAGGGAAAAAGTCCAAGTAATATGTGTAGACAGCCCTATTAGGATTATGCTCAAGTTCGTAAGAGACTCTAAAAGCCGGAAGGGCCTGGACAGATGTTTTAAAGATTCTAAAAGACCACAGATGCCATCCCAGAGTACTATACCTAGCAAAAATTTCAATCAGTATAGATAGAGAAAAAAAGATATTCCATGATAAAGTCAAATATGAACAACATCTAGCCACAAATCCAGCCCTATAGAATATACTAGATGAAAAACTCAAACCCAAGGAAGTAGCTAAACCTATAAAAATACAGGAAATAAATAATATCACACCAGCAAAACTAAAAGAGTGGAAACACATACACACACTACCACCACAACCAACAACAAGATAATAGGAATTATCAATCATTCGTCATCGATATCTCTCAATATCAATGGACTCGATTTCCTAATAAAAAGACACACTAACAGAATGGATGTAAAAATAGGATCCACCCTTTTGTTGCAAATAGATCCATATCTATCACTCCACATGAAACTAAAGTCCAAGTGGATCAAGGAATTCAACCTAAAACCAGATACACTGGACTTAATACAAGAAAAAGTTGGGAATAGCTTTGAACTCATTGGTACAGGAGACAACTTCCTGAACAGAAAACCAATCATGTAAAAACTCAGAACAACAGTCAGTAAATGGGACTTCATGAAACAGAGAAGCTTCTGTAAGGCAAAGAACCCCATCAATAGAACAACATGGCACCTAGAAAAAGTTTTCCATTTTTCACCAACTCCACATCTGGCAGAGGGGTAATATCCCAAAATATATAACTCAAGAAATTAAACATCAACAAACCAAATGATCTAATTAAAATGGGGTACAGACTTAAATAGAAAATTCTCATCAGAAGAATCTCAAATGACTGAGAAACACTTAAAGTAATGCTCAACATCCTTATGCATCAGTGAAATGCAAATCAAAAGTACTCTGGGATTCCATCTTACATCTGTGAGAATGGTTAAGATCAAAACACAAATGACATCTCACGCTGGTTCAGACGTGGAACAAGGGGTATGCTCCTCTGTTGCTAGTGAGAGTGCAAACTACTACAACCATTTTAGAAATCAATATGGCATTTTCTCAGAAATTTAAGAATAGATCTACTTCAAGACCCAGATTTACCACTCCTGGGCATTTACCCTAAGGGTGTTCCATCCTAACACAAGGACACTTGCTTAACCACATTCACTGCAACTTTATTCATAATAGCTAGAAACTGGAAGCAACATAGATGCCCATTAACAGAAGAACAGATAAGAAAAATGTGGTGCATTTATACAATGGATTATTATATATTAATAATAATTATTATTAAAATAAATAATTAAAATAATTATTAAAATCAATGATGTCATGAATTTTGCAGGCAAATAGATGGAACTAGAAAAGATCATCTTGAGTGAGGTAACCCAGACTCAGAAAAATAAACAGGGTATGTACTCACATGTTAATGAGCCTAAGCTGTTAAGTAAAGGACAATTATGCTACAATCTACAGACCCAGAGAGGCTAAGTAACAAGGAGGACTTAACAGGAGACATATGCATCTTCCTGAGAAAGGGAAATAGAATAGATTTTACAAGTGTGGATGGGAATAGGTGAGATCAGGTGGTGGATGGAGTGGGAGAGAGTTCTTGGAGAGATGACTAGGGTGGGGAGGTGGGCGAAGGTGTAGGACCCTACCAGTGGAAACTCCATGTAATCAATGAGAATGACCCTAATGGAGTCTTTTAGTAGTAGGAGACAGGAAGCACGAACTGGCCATCTTCTATAACTAGACAAGGCTCCTAACAGTGCAAATGGAACATTGACCAAGCCACAAAATGTTTAACTTTCTGTCTGTCCTGTCTGCAAGATGTGCAGGAGCAATGGTGACACAGACCTTGTGGGAGTGGCCAACCTAAGGCTAACTGGTCAACCAAGTCGAAATCATGGCCCACATCACAAGAGGAAGCCCATGCCTGCTGTTCAGCTGTTGTAATATGAGGGCCATGTTCAGTGGCTATACCTGGGAAGCATGTCTTTTTGCTTTGTTTTGTTCTGTTTTGTTGTTTTGTTTTGTTTTGTTTTGTTTTGTAAGGGAAACAGAAGAGGGGTTGATGTGGAGAAGAGAGAAAGTGGGGAGTGGAGAACAGGCTGGGAGGAGTGGAGGGAGAAGAAACTGTAGTCAGGATGTAATTTATGAGAGAAGATTAAAAGTTTAAAAAATAATGATAAAAATGTGTGAAACTCTCAAAATATAAACACAAATATTGTATTTTAAAGGGGAATGAGGTATATCTTTGTAAACAAGTTAATATGATTTATAAGAAAATATAAGATAAACTGTAAATTAAGGAAAGTAAATAAACAAGAAACTTACTGAATAACACATTTGATAAGATTTTTTCCCTTATATGTTTCCTCCCGAAATACCTGATAGCTTTAAAAGTGTTCTTTACCCTTGATTCCTTACTATATCACACACCATTAGGCTTATTATACTTTTGAATTCTAGTGTGCTAACTACTTTTAGATAAGATGTGTTTACATACAACCTCAAATTGTGCTTATTTATAATAAACACATCTGTATGCTCAAAACATTGGAAGTTGATGAATTATGGCAGCCAATGCCTTACAGCTTTGGTGTGGTTTGTGCATTGGAGGATTGTTAGCTCCACTGAGCAGCCATTCTCACACTGTCGAAAGCACATGAGCAATAGAAACATGTTTACAAGTTCTCAAAACTTCCTGACTGAGAAGTACTGTCTTTATAGAGTCTCAGATATGCTCTCTTCTCACTCTTACTCACTACGTCTCAACTACAGAGTCAGTTCAGTATGATGACCTGGAGACTTGCAGGCTTGGATGCAGCCATCATGTCCTTCAGAAATATCAATAAGTCATACCTATCCTAAAGAAATATTTTACATTAACAACAAATTGTATTTTCTCTTTCAATACAGTGCTCAATCTATCATTTTGAACAAATGACTGTGACATGTCATATTATCAATTTCTTATTTCCTCACCTGCAAATCAAATAAGCATTTTTTTGTGTTTATCTCAGTTACTGAAAATGAAGTATTTGACATAATGAATGGCAGCGCTTTGTCAAATTAGAATATATGTTTCTCCCTGTGCTGGGACAGCTCATTATATGTCACCCTTTTATTAATAAGTATACAACCAAAAGGGATCTATAAAAAAACATTGTCAATAACCTTACACAAACCAAGAGAAACTATGTGCCCCTTATCCTCATTAGTTGTCTTAGATACCAAGTTCATAATGTTATTTGCCTCTAACTTTAGGAAAAATATCAATATGTTGATCTTTCAGTAGGCATTCTTCTGCTTGAGAAATTCCAAGCTTGAATTTTTTGCTTGTTTTTCTTTCAACACAAGGTATTTATGTTGCTTCCCTACTCACAGCAGTGTTTAAAAGGTGAGGACATGGACAATAACTGAACAAGATCACATTCTAGATGTGTAATAGCTACAGCTCCAGTTAGGGAGGGGTGTGGATTGGGTCAGCAGGTAGAATGTCTGATGTCCTGAGTTTAACTCTGGAACCCATTTTAAAAATTATGCATACTGAGATACACACATACACATGCACACACAGAGTTTTTGAAAGCTCAGGAATAGATATGGTTGAGCTGCCTTATGTCAAATGAAAATGGTAGTAATACCTAAAGTGAGCTATTCTCATTATTTTTATACACTGGATACTAGTTTATTTTATGATTGCCACCCATGAAACATCATAAAAACCTTCACACAAGATCCTGGTGACCAGTATTCATGAGAGGTACAGTGAAAGATGCAGTACCATGGGCAATGATCTAGCCAGGACTGCATAAATGATAGCAGAGAAGTGAGAAGCGAGAAGCGAGAAGCGCCATCAAGTTTTCAAGCAGTGAATAGTTGAAAGAACTTGAACTCTGCTCTGGCTCTCTCAGGGGCTGCCTGGTAAACTCCGACCTTGCTATACTCTGTCTGACCTTGCAAGCCTTCCTTTGCAACCTGTAGAAGGTTGTTTTTTTTTAAATTTTTTACTAATTTATTCTTGTTACATCTCAATGGTTATCCCATCCGTTGTATCCTCCCATTCTTCCCTCCCTCCCATTTTCCCCTTATTCCCCTCCCCTATGACTGTTCCTGAGGGGGATTTCCTCCCCAAGAGGCATGTCCCATGAAAGCCTTCACTTACCAGAAAACTGGGACAGAGGGGAGGACATCCTATTGGGACTCTAGATAAGAGAAGCATGGGAGAATAGCAAAGTAGAAGGATCCAGAGGGTCCCAGAAACCTACAACTACAACATTATGATAGCCAGATTTGGGCCCAGGGGTCCCACTAAAACTAAGGCACCAGCCAAGGACAATACAGGCGGTAAACTTTAAACCCTTACCCAGATCTAGCCAATGGACAGAACATTCTCCACAGTTGAGTGGAGAGTGGGGTCTGACTTTCACACAAACTCTGGTGCCTCATATTTGACCATGTCCCCTGGAAGGGGAGACCTGGTGGCACTCAGAGGAAGGATAGCAGGTTACCAAGAAGAGACTTGATACCCTGTAGAAAGTTTTATTTCCCACAAAACACTTGCACTTTACTTGTTTATAAAAACCAACATCACATGGATGATGTCAAGATCTGGTACCAACATATACAATTGCTAGCCCCCCTTGGACCATGGCAGGAGGGATCATCTAAATCCCTGGGTGAGTGACCCAGTAAAATACTTCACTATGGGTCCCAATGCCTCTCTTTTCTCAAGGGAAAGTCTTTCATATGCATCAGCAATTTTATACCCTGGAGCCTATGATGAGCAGAGTCCAGCCATCCTGATTGCTAAGATGTCTTGGAATTTCCTCTGCCAAATTAATTAATTAATCCAATTTTTTTTAGTCCACTCTCACATGTATTTTTTTGGATAGTGATTAAACATAGACATTATCATTCACAGAATGTACCCTGAATGGCCTCTATTCCAATCACCTATTTAGTCCTTACTGCTGTAAAAACTTCATGAGACCAATGCCCACTGGCTCCCTCTAGAGTTGTCCACTGAACTGTACTTAGTGCATTCTAGGATCCCACTAACCCCCAGTTTAGGAATTGTTCCCTGTGTCAAAAAGGTGAGATTATCTAAACCCAAGTGTTCAGTGATAGAAGTCATTCCTGGTTTTCATTTGTTTGTTTTGTTTTGTTTTATGATGTTACAGTTGCTGTTGGCTTTTCTTTCTTTTTTCTTTTTGGTTTTTCTAGACAGGGTTTCTCTGTGCAACAATTCTAGCAGTCCTGGAACTTACTCTGTAGACCAGGCTGGCCCCAAACTCACAGAGATCTGCATGCCTTTGCCTCCTAGTGTCCGGCTGCTGTTGGTTTTTCATGGAAAGGAATTCTTTCCTATACTTTAATGGATTATTTTATTTTTCACTATATTTCAAAAAATTTGACAGCATTTGCATAGCTATCAGTCTTTTTCTGTGGAAAAATTACTGTATTTAGAGATAAATTTAATTAAGTTAATTATTTGACAGTATCATACCTGAATAAAACGTATATTCTGATGAATCCCCACCATCCTCGTTATCTACCTCCCACCCCTACTTCTCCCCAGCTGTCTGTTTCTCAGATCCATGACATTTTTTGGTGGCCCCTTTTGGCTTAATCAGGGCTACCTGTGAAACATCTGGGTTGGGGCTATCTATTCGCACATGGTGGGGCCACCGATAGTGACACACTGAAGGCACTGTTTCCCCCTTCCTTTGGGTCTCTTCGTAATAAATAACTAAGCAATAAGGGCTTGGGTTCCATGACTTTCCCGTTTATCCTTGTGTGGGTCTTGATTGGCCAGTTCTTGTACAGTAATCACTAGTTGTTAAGCATCCGTGACTTCGTCGGCTGTGCTTCTAGCAGAAGATTGCAGTTTGCTAGCTTTCCCCCATCTTCTAGCATTTGCATTCTCCTTAGGCCCTTTCTCACAGTATTCTCTGAACTTTGGAAAAGATAGTACAAATATCTCATTGAGGGTCTTCATTTAAAGTGTTGCTTCATTATCTTCTAACTTCATAATTTTGGATTGTTTTACAACTACTCCTCCCTTTTATTTTATTGTATAATTTGTATAAGATTTTACTGACTTTCTGGGGTTAATTTGGTTATTCTAATTAGTTGTGGGAGAAGGTAGGGAAGGGTTTCTTTTTTTCATTAATTTGTTTATTTAATCACTTTACCGCCTGATTTCATTTTAAACGATTTATTTATTTTTATTTTTTATAAGCATTGGTGTTTGGCCTGCATGTTTGGCTGTGTGTGGGCATCATATATTGGAGCCCCAGATAGTTGTGAGCTGCCATGTGAGTGTTGGGAATTGAACCAAGGTCCTCTGGAAGAGCAGTCAGTGCCTTTAACCACTGAGCCATCTCCCCAACCCTGGAAAGAATTTTGTAATGTCATATTGCTAATTCTACATACACTCTGTATAATTTTATTGATTTAAATACATATTATTTCATTGCTTTTATTTTTCTATAAATATGAAGTGTTGTTTTCTTTCCAATATGCATTTTATTGACTCATGCATTATTGAGTCATTTTATATTTATATATATTATTCATATGTTAATGATTATATAAATTATAAATTAGTATATATATTAAAGGAGGGAGAGCTGTCTAGATCTGGGAATTTATAATTCCATGATGACTTGTCTGACTTGTCTAGTAGTTGATAAGATATACAGGTGAATGTTGGAGGCACCTTGCAAATAGAACCCACAGGATGCCACCTACTGTTAACTCACTGTACCAAGGAGAAAACTAATACGATCTGTTACACTGGAATTCCAAACATGATGGAATGTTAAGATAAAACCGTTATCTACAAAATGCCCTAAATATAATATGTCTTATAACCTGAATGAAGACCTTTTACAAGACAAAAGTCTGTCTATACATCATACTTTTAGCATGTTCTTTTTTTCAAGAAAATTATATACACTATTTAGCAAAGATGTGGTGATTTGGGGGAAGGCGAGAAGGCTGCATCAGAAAGTCTGTGCATTACAAAATGGGCATCCCATTTCTATTTCTCTGGCCAGCATAATAGCCTTTGTAATTTTGAGTAGAAAAGAAAGCATAGGGGATTGAAATATTTAGTATTCTGTCAAATATTGAGGTTGCTGCTTCTAACATCAGGTAACAATAAAATATTCTAACACATTTACTCTATTCTCTTCCAATTGTACAGTCATTCTGGATTTCTGCTTGTGATGTGATGTTTTCTTTTTTTAATATCCCTATGAGGTTAGGCCACATTCCTGACCAGATCCATAAAGTCAAATGTCTTATAATTCTGAATCATAAAGACTCAACCTTTTCTAAATATTTTCTTCTGGGAATAGAGAAACCTGGAACAGGTCAAAAGCAAATTCTCTACATTGTAAGTTATACCTTCCTGCGAGCATTTCTTCACATTTCCCAGTTGACATTTATACTCAAGCATCTACTGAAAGGATCACAGATGAGACACATTAGTGTTGGAGGCAGATGAAACATGGCAAATTGCCTTCTCTTATGGAACTGAGAATAAATGAGGGAAGATAGTTATTCATAAGAAAATTTAGCACAGAGGCACACAACCCACATGGAAGCATATGTATAAGAAAGAAACTATACCGTTTATGTTAAACACAAATAATATAAAGTATTTTGGTGTAACTCTAATGAAGCAAGCCAAAGACCTGCATGACAAGAACTTTAAACCTCTGAAGAAAGAAATGGAAGAAGGTATCAGAAGATGGAAATGTGCCCCATGCTCATGGACCAATAGGATTAACATAGGAAAAATGGCCATTTTACCAAAAGCAAACTACAGATTCAATGGAATTCCCATCAAAATACCAACACAATTCTTTACAGGCATTGAAACAGCAATTCTAAACTTCATTGGGGGAAAAAAACAGAATAGCTAATACAATCTTATGCAATAAAAGAACTTCTAGAAGTATTTTTATCTCTGACTTCAAGCTATACTATAGAGCAATAGTAATAAAAAACTGCATGGTCCTGATATAGACATAGACTGGTTGACCAATGGAATCGATTCAAATACCCAGAAAGAAAACCCACACACTTGGGCTGGAGAGATGGCTCAGCGGTTAAGAACACTGACTGCTCTTCCGTAGGTCCTGAGTTCAATTCCCAGCAACCACATAGTGGCTCACAACCATCTATAATGAGATCTGATGCCTCTTCTGGCCTTCAGGAGTACAAGAAGACAGAGCAATGTATACATAATAAACAAATAAATAAAAAAAAAGAAAACCCACACACTTATGGACATTTGATTTTTGACAAAGGAGCCAAAACCATACAATAGAAAAAAGAAATAATTTTCAACAAATGTTGCTGGTCTAACTGGGTATCTACATGTAGAAAACTGAAAATAAATCCATATTTACCAGTCGGTATAAAACTTAAGTCCAAGTGGATCAAAGACCTCAACATAAAAGTAGAAATGCTAAATCTATTAGAAGAGAAAGTGCAGAACAGCCTTGAACTCACTAGCAAAGGAGACAATTTCCTGAGAACAACGCCAACAACTCAGTCTCTAAGATCAACAATTAGTAAGATCTCTTGCTGTGTCATTTTAGATTTCCAATGAAGAAGAGCAGAGGCTGTATCTGTGGAGGCTGTTTATGCCTTCTGTCCACATTCCTTCCTATATTACACACAACAGAGCTAATGCATGCTTTCTCTGAAAGTATGTCTCTGTTGAGTTTAACATTCCTTTGCCTGGAAAGCAGAGGTCAATAACTCAACTCCTCTTGTAAGGTAATTGTGTGGCAGGGCTTCTATGTAGCTCATCTTCTTGTTTACATACTAATAAGGGTTTAAAATCACTATACAACACTTTTAAAGGTTCTGCTCACTTTGAATTGAGTATTTCTGAAAGTGACACAAACAAAAATTTTATATGCCTTTTGGTATTTGTGTATTTTCAGACTTTTTGTGTGTGCTTTTTGTATATAAGATAATTGGAAAGTATGCTGTCTAACATAATCAATTTGTTATATCCACTAATTCTTTCACCACTAGGGTTGTATAAAGGAAAACAACCGAAATTCATCTTGTAGAATTTCTCCATACTCTGTAATTGTATTCATTTACAATTTTTGGCCTTAGGAAGATAACTGTATTTTCTCTGAAATTTTAAATGAAACCTGTGTAATCCAATCAACCAGGGTCTAAATAATATTTACTAGTGAATGTCTAAAGGCAATATAATATATTGCTCAGTTGGTAAAGACAGGCTCTCAGGAATTCATGTTCATAAAGTCAAAGTGAAATAAAAATTATAAGAATAAAAAACAGGTTGAACAAATAGAAACAGTTGAGAATAAATGTGTCTTGATAACTATAATATAGATTATTCCTTCTTCATTTTTTATATTTATGCCAAAGACCTACAGGCTAGAGATAGTGACCAAATTTTTTTCTTAACTTCCACAAGGAGACAAAGGTATCATGTGATTATTTTGACTTACAAAGAAAAGAAAGAAAGTTGAGTGTGGTGACCTATGCTTTTAATCCCCCACTCAGGGAAGCAGAGGCATGTAGATGTATGTGAGTTTGAGTCAAGCCTGGTCTACAAAGTGATTACTGGACAGCTAAGGCTACACAGAGAAACCCTGTCTCAAAAAACCCCAAAACCAAAATAAGAAGAAAAGAAAGAAAGAAAGAAAGAAAGAAAGAAAGAAAGAAAGAAAGAGGGAGAAGAAGAAGAAGAAGAAGAAGAAGAAGAAGAAGAAGAAGAAGAAGAAGAAGAAGAAGAAGAAGAAGAAGAA
>OU015744.1:84804255-84815980 GCA_907169655.1 Acomys percivali
AAGAAGAAGAAGAAGAAGAAGAAGAAGAAGAAGAAGAAGAAGAAGAAAAGAGATGGAAGGATGGTGGGAGAAAGACACAGAAAAAGAAAAGGAGAAATCTCTTGACTTATTTTGTATCTCAGATGAGTTTTAGTAATTCAAAGATAGAGCCAGAGGCAGAGACAGAGTGACTTCAGGATCATGGAAAAATGGACCCATGTTTCATAGGATTGGCAGTGTACTATGCAGGGCATCTAAACCTCTAAAAGTAACAGTGCCTAGAAGATAAGATATCGCATTGTGAAAGGCCTACATTTTCCCAAGACAACATATTCTTCTGACATAACACAATCAAAAGCAACCACATACATGGTCAGGACATGGATTATATCAATCAAGGCAGGATAAGTTATACTGCTATAACAAACAGATGTGAAAATCCAGTGACCTAACTAGACAAATATATATTTCTCAGTCGTCCAAACCCTTAGGGGCCTTAGATTAGTTCTCCAAACAGCTAATCATGCAGCAAGCCAGTCATGCAGGCACAAGCACACATCTTCCAGATGAAAGTACAATTAATGAGCATGAGAAAGGGACACCGGAAGATGTAAGGTGACAATCAAAGACATGACTGGCTCAACAATCAACACATGCCCTTACCAGTTACCATCTTCATATACTATAAAGTGTGAGTCAATGCTCAAAAGTGCCTAAATGTCTAAAATAGAGATTAAAGTCTTACATGAAAACAGGGTAAAGATCTTCTGAAATGTGTTACGTATGATGTTTGCATATGCACACATGTATGTGCCTTCGTGTTTGTGTGTGTGTGTGTGTGTTTGTGTGTGTACACACATGTGTGCACATGTGAGAAGAGGGAAATTAAAATATAATTTGTAAATAAGAGCTAGTAAGGTATGTAGAAACTGTATATGTTTGTAAGTTCTATTTTATAACATTTCTAGATCTAATTGTATAAATCCAAAGTGTCCTTGTCAAGCAGAGAATTTCTTCCTTGGGAACACATGTCCATACTTAGAGACATTCTTCTTTTTTCTCATAACATCTGCTGAATAGAGGACAGAAGGCTGGTTGCCACTCTAAAATGCACAGGAAAACTCTAGTAAAAGAAAGGACAATAATTCTGAGATTAAGAAGATTATCATACAGCAATGAGACTACATAACAAAGGCATAGCTGAATTACAAGTTTGGAGAAAATGCCCTTTGAAAATACAATTCCATCTCCCAAAGTGCAGTAGATACTTGAAATCACTAGCAATTATAGTATCATGACCGCGAATTAGTAGAATACATGGAGTCAGAAGCAAAAAAGTAGATGTGGATATATGAATGCTTCAGTAATATGTTCATAAAAATGTGTTTATAACCTAGAATTCCCTTTTTTGTTACTCTAAGCCCTGTGGATCTAGTATTCCTGGCCCCAGGGTAGGGGATATTCCTTCAAAGTGCAAAGCAAGAATTCTATTAAGTCTTATATTTTTGATTGTGAGCCTAGCCTTTAACAGCTGAGCCAGGCAGCATGAGGCTATGACCAGTGTGTAACAGTACTGTTACAACAGTAACAGACTTCTATTAACTCCAAGCCACACTGTTCTGTGACACAAGGCTTTGAGTGCCAAGAGAATAGCACATAAGGAACCTGCACTTTCATTACTTGTTTTTCAAGAACAAAGCTGACCTTGCAAAATGAGGAAAGAGGAAACTGTCTGCCATGAAGTGATCTGCAGGAAGATCTTTTGGTGCTTTGCTGCCAAGTCCTGGTAGTAATCAACACCTCTAAGAGCCACTGGCTAGCGAGTAAAAAGTCAGCACCCTTAGTGCAGTGCCCACTAGGGAAAACATCAGGACCAACAAGGCACTTGCTTAAGTTTGTGGTAAAGCAAAGTCAGTAGAGTCAGAAGGGAGTTTTAGACAACAATCAGTTTTCTAAAAAGAATGGGGTTAGCTTTCCAATTGATCATCCTTCCTGATGATCATGAGAAAAAAAATCAGATGTCTAGTTGATAACCCTTCCAATTGTCTATCAAACAGCATTCCTGTCCCCTGGCCAGAAAAAAGGAGACCAACCACCTTCCAGTAGCATATCCTCCCAAAGGAATTTTCTGTTGCAGGAAGCAGATCCTAGATAGTTGTCGCAGGTCTCTACAGATACTTCCTTCCAGACCCAAGACAGCTCATTACCTACCCCAAATACATCAGAAGTGCTAGCTGCTGTGAATGTTCATTTTTCTGTACCTCTTTGGGAATTTCCGTTATTAAAATGAGAGTTGTGCCGCCCAAAGTGAAGCCTGATAGCCAAGGTACGCACATTTAATGACTAACCTATGTGGTAGAATAAAGCACATGGCTTCTGTCTTCATTAGCATCCATTCCTTATGCCCAAGAACTGTTCCTTCTTTCAGAGATCACCTGGATCAGGCAACACAAAATTCTCTTTCACACTTTTTTCTTGATTCCTACCAGAAGTGTTCTTTCATGAAGAGACTCAATCAAAAGGGTTTCTAGTTAATATGGTGGCTTAGAATCTTTCTTTGATCCATTAGAGGATGCCAGGATAATAAAGAAAGAATGTATTTGTATACAGAAAGATCTGACAAAAGGTAAATATCAAATAAAACAAGCACACATGAGCTCTACAAAATCCCTTGCAGTGAAACACCTAAGAGCATCCACAAGTGGGGTCCATCTGCACCATGCTAGGGTCAGTGTAACTGCCAGAGAAATGTTGTCTTCTCCTGGACCTACGTACTGCACCAAGAACAAGCTAGAAAGAAATTGACCAGGCTGTGGAGGTGGGATCGGAAGCTGGTTATACCACGAGTGAAGGGACATCTAGAGGAATGTTGGGTGTTGCTATTATTTTAGAACTACAACATGGGGAGGAATATGAAGCTGAGATCCTCCAGGAATGCCACAGAATAAATAAAATAAGATGACATAGTTCCAGCAGCATCTGTAAACTTGACAGCCTGGAGTCAAAGCAGAACTGGAATGAATCCATTATTTCCATTATGCCAAACCAGGGCTGGAGAGATGGCTCAGCAGTTAAGGGTACTGGCTGCTCTGTCAGAGAACCCAATTTTGATTGCCAGCTCCTACAGGGAAGTTTACAATTGTCTGTCACTCAGTATCAGGGGATCTAATGCCCTCTTCTAGATTCCACAGACACGAGGCATCAAAGTGGTGCGCAGACATGCATGTAGATAATAAAGTGCCATTAAATACATACATACATACATACATATATACATACATACATACATACATACATACATACATACATACATTTTAAGGCACCAAATCTTTAATACTAATAGGAATGGAAGAAAAAGAATAATTATAATCCAACCAGCCAGTATAACAAAAATTAGAACCATAAAAATTAGATGGCTTTTTTTTTTATAATAACCTTAAATGTAAATGGCCTCAAATCATCATTTAAAAAACTAAGACTAGCTGCCTGGATTACAAAACAAGGATTGATATATCTATTGATTTCAAGAAATACATCTAACTAGAAAAGATACTCTTCAATTGTGATTCAAGGGTGATAGTTAAATTATCAGTCAAATAGAATAAAAAAGTGAGCTGTAGATATAGTCATTTTGATCTCTAACAAAGTGGAATCACAGAACAGTAAGAGGTAAATTTGGATGTGGGGATAGAAGCGATGGAATACAAGCCAGTAAGCAGCTCCTTCCTTGGTCTCTGCATTAGCTCCTGCCTCTAGGTTTCTGCCCTGTTTCCTTTCCTGTCTCGTCCTGACTTCCTTTGGTAATGAGTAGTAATGTGAGGAAGTGTAAGCTGAGTAAAATCCTTCATTCCCAACTTGCTTTTTGGTAATGGTGTGTGGTTGCAGTAATAGCAATCTTAAGATAGGTAGGCTGTGAAATGAAAAAAGATTTTTTCAGAACTTTAGTGAGGCACTTCTATATAGAATATAGGAGAACTATTATAATCAAATAGTAAACAGATAAATAACTAAATTTTTATGTTTATAAAAAATATTTTGTTATTTCATTTCATTTTTGTGGACGTCATACAAGAGCACTGCATATAATCACTTCTGCCCCTTTCCCTAATTCACCTCCTCCCATCCCTCCCTTTCCATGCCAACTTTTCCCATGGCTACTTCTCCCTTTTAAATTCAAGATCTCTTCTTTAATAATTGTTGTTACATATATTACACATTTATGAATGTAAATATGTGTACACACACACATACACACACACACATATATATAGTGTACACAGAAATATATACAATCTGCTGAAACAATTTAGTATTGCTCATATGTATATTTGTCTGGGGCTGATTATATAGGATTGGACAACCTATCTTGCTCCTGGAGGACACTGATTCTCCATCTCTCTCAGTAGCCATTGACCACCTCTAGCTCCTATGTAAGAGTAGGGTCATGTACTGTCAAGAGAACAAAGCAACAGTCTACAGACAGGGAAAAGATCCTCACCAACCCTGCAACTGACAAGGTCTAATATCCAAAATATATAAAGAACTCAAGAAATTAAACACCACCAAACCAAATAACCCAATTGAGAAATGGGGCTCAGAACTAAACAAAGAATTCTCAACAGAGGAATAACAGATGGCTGAGAAATACTTAAAGAAATACTCAAGCTCTTTAGTCATCAGAGAAATGCAAATCAAAATCACTCTGAGATTCCATCTTACACCCATCAGAATGGCTAAGATCAAAAATTCAAGTGATACCACATGCTGGCGAGGATGTGGAGAAAGGGGAACACTCCTTCATTGCTGGTGGGAATGCAAACTAGTACAACCACTTTGGAAATCTATCTGGTGCTATCTCAGAAAACTGGAAATAGGGCTTCCTCAAGACCCAGCTATTCCACTCCTTGCAATATACTCAGAAAATGCTCTACCACACAACAGAGACATATGTTCTACCATGTTTATAGCAGCCTTATTCATAATAGCCAGAACATGAAAACAACCTAAGTATTCCTCAGTAGAAGAATGGATAAAGAAATTATGGTACATTTATACTATGGACTACTACTTAGCTATTAAAAACAAGGTATTTCCAAAATTAGTAGGCAAATGGATTGACCTAGAAAAGATCATAACAAGTGAGTTAACCCAGAAGCAGAAAGAGTCAAATGGTATGTACTCACTTATATCTGGACACTAGCCCAAGGGATATGTCCCATGAAAGTCTTCACTTACCAGGAAAGTGGGACAGAGGGGAAGACATCTGTTGGGACTTTAAGCGAGAGAAGTATGGGAGAATGAGGAAATAGAAGGATGCAGAGGGTCCTAGAAACCTACAAGAAGAACATTATGATTGGCAGTTCCGGGCCCAGGAGTCCTGCTCAAACTAGGGCACCAGCCAAGGAATACATGTGCAGTAAACATCAAACCCCTACACAGATCTAGCCAATGGACAGGACATTCTCCACAGTTGAGTGGAGAGTGGGGACTGACTTTGACACAAACCCTGGTGCCCCATATTTGACCACATCTCCTTGATGGGGAGACCTGGTGACACTCAGAGGAATGATAGCAGACTACCAAGAAGAGACTTGATACCCTATGAGCATATACAGGGGGAGGAGGCCCACCTGAGTCACTGTCATAGGGGAGGGGCATATGGGGAAAGCGAGAGGGAGGGAGGAATGGGAGGATACGAGGGATGGGATAACTATTGAGATGTAAAATGAATGAATTAATAAAAATAAATAAATAAAACAAAAACAAAAAAAAGAGTGGGGTCATGTGGAATTTCCCTCTCCATGTTCTGAACTGATATTACTTCAAAAAAGATATGCAAATGACCTATGAATACTTCTAAAGATACCTAGTCACTAGGTCAGTTATAAATCCACAACTTCACACCCATCTACTAAGATGTTTATAATTAAAATGACAGACAAAACAGTGTTGGTTAGAATTAAAAGAATTTATAATTCTCTTACATCCCAGAGGGGAGTATAATGTTGCATGTTTTACACATTAAAACAGTAAATCCCTAAAGTGTTTAACTCATGACCAAGAAATTCCACTCCTAAATATCTACCAAGCAAAAGGAATAACACATCCACAGGAGGATGTATCAAAATGCAAAGCAGTGCTTATAACAGAAAAATGTAAATAAAGGAGGTTCTTATAATCATAAAAACTGTAAATAAAATATAATAAATATGTATAAGAATATTTGGCAACACAAAAATGAAACCCTGAAGCATCAGAGAATATGATGAATCATTAAAACATTCTATTAAGTAAAATATAACAGTCACAAAAGACCACATGCTGTATTATTAAATGTACACAAAATATTAAACTATCAACTTCACAGAGGTGGTAATTAAGTTGATGAGCTGTCTAGAACTCAGTAGTAAAAAAGGAAATGATAAGAGAGGAGCAGGAATGGGTGATGGTGGATGAGGGATTCCTTTTGAGGGTGTAATGATGTTTAAAGCTTGTGGTGATCATTGTAAAATGTGTAGCTCTCTGAATGCATAATAACGATGGAATTGTCCATAATATGTTTTGTTTGAATTATACATTTCTAAGGGTAAAAGACCCTTTTATGTTCTGTTTTGTGATGAGATATGTACAGTATCACTATCATTAATTGATCTCTACCAGGCTAAAGTGCATTTCCCTCTAAATTCTAAGTGTTAAAAATTCCTTCTGAGTGAACTCTGTCTCAGCCTCTTCCTTTTCATGCCTTACCTTAAAATTTTCTATTTAAATTCATGATTATTTCTTCAACTCAACACCTTCCCACTGGGACATCTGTTTTTCTTCACACCATGTTGTCAACATTCAATTTCGCTGCAGAGGTCAGATGTATCGCCTCTTCTTGGTGTTATGCCACACATACACAGCCTCTGTTGCCACACTGGATGGGCAGGAGACACCCCCACACATACACAGCCTCTGTTGCCACACTGGATGGGCAGGAGACACCCCCACACATACACAGCTTCTGTTGCCACACTGGATGGGCAGGAGACACCCCCACACATACACAGCCTCTGTTGCCACACTGGATGGGCAGGAGACACCCCCACACATACACAGCCTCTGTTGCCACACTGGATGGGCAGGAGACACCCCCTACACTCCAGTTTTCAGCTTGTCGGGTCCTCTTCAGCAAACCTAGTAGCAGTGACCTCTTCCCTATGCTCTATTTCCTTCCCCACAGATCTGCCTGCATCCCTGGGGAACTGCTACCATCAAGGACCCATTTGTCCCTACAATACCCTGCCTGCTGGTGCCCCTAGAGTTCTCCCAACAGTGGTAAACTGCACCTGCTCTCCCACACTCCATTTTTTGGCCCACAATTCTACCTGAAGACTTGCCAACACCAGAGAAAACCAGATGGTTAGAGGCCAGCATAAGAATAAGATTCAGGGCGGTCACTATGCCATCATAGAACCCAGCTACCCTACTATAACAAGTCCAGTGCATCTTAACACAGCTGAAGAACAAGAAAATGACCTTAAATCCAATGTTATGAATAAAATGGAGGCCATTAAAGACAAAATGAATGAATCACTTAAAGAAATACATGAAAACACAATCAAACAAGCAAAGGAAATGAATAAAACTATTCAAGACCTCAAATTGGAAATAGAAGCTTTTTAAAAAGTAAGCACACACTGAGGGAATCTTGTAGATGGAAAATCTAGATAAGAAAACAGAAACTACACAAGCAAGCATCACCAACAGAATAAAAGAGAAGGAAGAGAGAATCTCGGGCATAGAAGATAAGATAAAGAAATTTATACATCAGTCAAAGAAAATATTAAATGTTTAAAGTTTCTAACTCAAAACATCCCTGAAATTTGGGACCCTATAAAAAGAACAAATCTAAAAATAACAGGAGTAGAGCAAGAAAATTCCCAGCATTAAGGCCCAGAAAATATTTTCAACAAAATCATAGAAGAAAATTTCCTAACCTGAAGACTGCACAAGAAGCTTAAGGAACACTAAATAGATTGGACCAAAAAAGAAAATCCATTCACCACATAATAATCAAAACACTAAATGTACAAAACAAAGAGAATATTAAAAGTTGTAGGGGAAAAGCCCAAGTAACCTATAAAAGTAACCTATTAGAATTACACCAGACTTCTCAACAGAGACTTTAATAGCCAGAAGGACCTGGGCAGATGTCTTTCAAGTCTTGAAGGGATGACAAATTCCAGAACAGACTATTATATCCAGCTAAACCTTCAATCACCATAGTTGGAGAAAACAAGTTATTCCATGAGAAAAACAAATTTAAACAATATCTTTCCCTAAATCCAGCCCTACAGAAGATACTATAAGGAAAACTCCAACACAAGGAGGTTAACCATACCCTCCCCCCAAAATAAAAGGAAATAAATAATTTCACACCAGCAAAACTAAAAGAAGAGGACCTCTCCCTTTCTCTCTTTCAGCAACAATATCTAAATAACAGGAATTAACCATCATTAGTCATTAATACCTCTCAATATCAGTAGACTCAATTCCCCAATAAAATATACAAGCTAGCAGAATGGATGCAAAAACAGAACTGCCATTCTTCTGCATACAAGAAACACTCTTCAACTTTTGTTCTCTTTCCATCTTGCAAACATTCATATAAATCTTTCTAACAGCCATGATTTTTATTCCAATAGTCATTCCTGGGGCTTCTTTGTTAGCTAACTCGGGGCTTTTTCATGATTTTTGAATCTCTCCTGATACCTTCAGAAAGACTTTCTGCAAGCTATTTTTCAACATCACCCCATGTTCATTTCCAAGCTGTGTCTTTACCCTTGCTCCCAGTGTCAATCAATGTCAGTGCTGTTCTCTCAATGCATTGTTCTGTGATAGTCTGGGTTAACATCCACATTACCCTTTAAACTCTTGGCCAAATGCTACAGACTCTGGCATTAAAACCTTGGTTCTTATTTTCTTTCTTAATTATCCAGTTTGGTGACTTTTCACCTCTCTCATGGCTATTATAATACCTATCAATCCACTTTTAATTTCTTCACCTTGTAAAATATGATCTCCATTGTCATCGGGTACTACTCAAAATATTAATTTCATGAAATCACTAATATAAAAATCAAATGTGGTAAGTATATATCTATGCAAGGATTATCTACATGATAATATATGAGATTCATCAAGTTAATCTTGGTTGGAACTATTTTATCTTTAAGAGAAGGATTAATAAACACACATCAAACAGGGAGTGATGGACAGGGGAGGAAGAATTTAAGAGTTTGCCAGAGTCCAGAGATGAACACAGATTGTCAAACATACTTTTTAAATCTGCATTTATTATTTTTCAGCTTCTAAATTTGTAAACTGAACACTTAATTTAATCCATAAGATAAGTGTCACTATCTTCTTTCAAGTTAATAATTTTCTTTGCAACTTTCTATAAAAGACTATATACACAAAACAGGGTCATACTATTCTGGGGGCCTTGGCATCTCTTTCGTTATAAATTCTGTACCATAAATACTCTCTGTAGACTCATTCAAATCTAATATGGAACTCCTTTTACTTTTCATACTTTAAGCACCTCAAACTAAAACCCTAGTTCTACTAGATAACTCACAAATAACCAGAATTTAGGTTTTTACCATCATAGTTTTCTTCCTGTCACTCCCTGAACGTACTTGTCTAATCTATTCATGAATCTTCTAAAGTGGGCTCTGCTAAAGCTTTTTCCTACACCATAAGAATGATTATAATAAACTTATCTCTCTGAGGAGTCCATTCAATTTGTACCTGTGTTATAGCACAATGCACACTGCCTCAATGTTTTTATTCACTTTGTGTCTTTAGCTGAGTCACTGGATAAAACTTCACTTAATTAGCACTGGAAATTATCTACCTTGAAACTATCATTGAATTACACTCAGTAGCTATGTAGTATTTTCAAAATTGCTGTGTTAATTCCAAATTTGCTTCCTTAATTCTCTCATGTGCTTTAGCTAAATGAAAAAATAGCTTATCATGGAGGCCAAGAGCTCAGGAAGGTTGCATTGAAACCCCTACTCTGTGGTATCTACTTCTGCTTGTGAGACTTTACTAGTTCCATCCTTGAGGGTGGTCATAACGATACCTACAACTTAGGGCTTTGTGATATTTTATTCATATTCAAAAATGAAATTGTGTGTTTATTTCATCAGCACACAAAAAGGCTTATCTATTATAATTGTACCTTTAAAAAAAATAACAGTTGTAAAGAAAGATCTAAAATAGGTTCCAACAAATGGGCCTTCTTGTGCACTGGGAAGGATTTCCTGGCAGGTGAAAAGTAACAAATAAACTTAATTAAGGAGTGACTTCTCTGGTCTGTATAAAGAGCAGAGCAATTTTAATCCTGGCATGGAACAGACTCTGGAAGCTTTTCATAGTCAATCATTTTCTTTAACATGAATAAGTTGAGTGCTCATTAGTTCTGGAGAGGAGGTATAATAGAATCAGTTCTGTAATAGGGGCATTAAGCCCTCTTGCATTATAGGAAATTATTGAAAAAGGCTGCCAGACTCCAATTTCCTTGCCAAAATATGACTATGGATACTCAACAGTGACATCAAGTCTAACAAAGATTTCACTTTTAATAGCTGAGAACCCAGAGGGCAGTGTAGAATGTCGATCTTGAGCAGGAGTTGGGAAGGAGAATGACACCCCACTCTGTGCATTAGCCCAGGTGCTTACCTGGGGCTATGACTCTGAGGACATTTAATGAAAACAAGAGGGTATTTACATTGAATATAACTTGCATTTCAACTGTATAGTAGAAGTGAAATTAAACAAACATCAACTGTATAAGGATGTTGGTTTTTACTCTTTTTTTTTTTTACTCTTACAAATGTTATTACTAGAGAATGTTAACTCCATTATAGTAAAATTAAAAAATAATTACCTTTATCTTTCTTTGTATTTTTATTGAGAGATAGATTTTCACATTACATTTTTATTACAGTGTTTTGATTCATACTAAAAAGTCTATCGCTGTTTTATCTTTGCTTCCTCTTTTCTTTCTTTCTGATTTAAAGACAGGGGCTAGTATATCCCAGGCTGGTTTTGAATTCACCAGTCAAAGGTAGCTTTGACTTTCTGGTCCTTCATAGAGCTGAGACTCCAGGAGTGTTCCATGATGCCAAGCAAGCCTACATATGCCTCTTTGCTGCTGTGACAAATAACAAGAGAGTCCAGCTTAAAGGGAGGAAACCTTCACCTGGCTCATGATTTCAGAGGTTTCAGTCTACTGTATCAAGGGAGGCAAAACAATGCAGCATCTGGTGCAGATGTAGAAAGTGGAAGGGCAAGGTAGAGGCCCAAGGAAGTGCCTCTGGCGTCCTATTCCCTCGTTTCCATGGTTTCACCTATCAAAATGTTGGATGGGAGAGATGCTGCACCGATGAAGTCTCAAAAACTTGGCTACCTAAATGAGATCTGCATAGCAGTGATACCAGTTGGCATGCCAACATGGATGAACAAATATCACAAGGTCCCACCCTAGATGGGGAGATACAGGAAATCAATGGCTGCTGAGAAAGTGATAATCAGTTTTCTTCAAGAGGATCTCCCCCAATGAAATATCCAGTGCCAAGGAGTCAGCCCTAAGCTCAAGTACATGTGTACAATACTAAATGGATGCAGTGGGTTGTATGTGTATATGGTGTGTGTGTGTGTGTGTGTGTGTGTGTGTGTGTGTGTGTGTGTGTGT
>OU015744.1:84827926-84853324 GCA_907169655.1 Acomys percivali
TAAGATTGTATGAATCAGTCTTGATTTAAATTACACTGAATTTTTAGACTGGTTTAAGAACAATCAATTTCTTTGTAATATAGGCTATTTCAAATAATATTCTTAAATTGCCCCAATGATTTTCTATTGGGTTTATAATTTTATGAATAAAGACAATGTATTTCTTTTGTGAGATTTGTTTTTAGCACTCATATTGTTCTGATTGAGCTGCCACAACAAAATTCCAAACATTGAGTGGCTTAAGTAACAGAAATCCATTTTATTTCAAGACTTTAAAGGCTAAAAAGTAGAGATTATGGGGAGAGGCAATTCACCCTTTGGTGAAGGATTCCATCTTCACTTCCGAGGCCCACCTTCATGCAGTCTTCAGTTTAGCAGAGAAGAGGAAGAAGCAGAGTCATTTTAAGGATTTTTTTTTAACTTTTGCAATATGTATGCTTGTATGTGGATAAGCACGTGTGAGGACAGACGCTAAAGAAGGATATATATGTATATATAATCCTATAAGGACAGATAAGGACTGTAATTCTGTTGGTTCATGGATTTACCCACATGAATCAGCTCATCTTGATTACCACTTAAATTTATTTTATCCAAACTGGAACAGTATAAATGTCCTTCAACAGGTGAATGGATCATGATATTCTTGTGAGACACTATTCATTAATAAAAAGAGCAAATTATCAGTGCATGTGTGAATTCATGAGCAACACAACCAAATCTCAAAATGAGAATGCTGAGGGTTGGAGACACGGCTTTGTCTTTTAGAGCCCTTGCTGCTCTTGCAGAGGATGCAGGATCAGTTTCCAGTATCTATCTGCAGCCAGGCTCACAATGTTCTATGGTTCCAGTTCCAGGGAATCCAGCATCCTCTTCTGGCCTCTGCAGGTACTAGGCACACCTGTGACACAAACACAGGCATGCAGGAGAAACACTCATATACATAATAATAAAACTAAATTAATCTTAATAAAATAACAATGGCTGAGTAAACTCAGCCAGATTTAAAAAGGTAGGCTCATGGGCTTTAAAAAATGCACACACTTTGGAAATCTATCTGGCACTATATCAGAAAACTGGGAATAGGGCTTCCTCAAGACCCAGCTATTCCACTCCTTGGAATATACCCAGAAGATGCTCCAGCACACAACAAGAACATTTGCTCAACCATGTTCATAGTAGCCTTTTTCATAATAGCCAAAACATGGAAACAGCCTAAGTGTCCCTCAGTAGAAGAATGGATAAAGAAACTCTGGTACATTTACACTATGGAATAGTACTCAGCTATTAAAAACAAGGAATTCCTGAAATTTGTGGACAACTAGAGATGATCAAAATGGATGAGTTAACCCAGAAGCAGAAAGAGTCAAATGGTACATACTCACTTATATCTGGACACTAGCCCAAGGGTCATGTCCCATGAAGGCTTCACTTACTAGGAAAGTTCAGACAGAGGGGAAGACATCCTACTGGGACTCTAGATGAGAGAAGCATGGGCAAATGGGGAAATAGAAGGATCCAGAGGGTCCTAGAAACCTACAAGAAGAACATTATGATGGGTGGATCTGGCCCGGAGTCCTGTTCAAACTATGGCACAAGCCAAGGAAAATACGTGCAGTACACATCGAACCCTGACCCAGATCTAGCCAGTGGACAGGACATTCTCCACAGTTGTGTGGAGGGAGGAGACTAACTTTCAAATGAACTCCAGTAGCCCATATATGACTATGTCCCCTGGATGGAGAGGCCTAGTGGCACTCAGAGGAAGGATAGCAGGCTACCAAGAAGAGACTTGATACCCTATGAGCATATACAGGGGGAGGAGGTCCCCCTCAGTCACAGTCATAGGGGAGGGGAGTAAGGGGAAAGTGGGAAGGAGGGAGGAATGGGAGGATACAAGGAATGGGATAACAATTGAGATGCAAAATGAATGAATTGAAAAAAATGGTGATGGAGGATTTTGTTTTGTTTGTATTTGTGGAGGTTGGGTTTATTTATTTTTTTTTTTTTAAGAAAAGTAATTTTAAATAACTTAGACCAGCAGTTCTCAAAATGTATTGTATAGTCTTCTTTGCAAGAGCATCTCTGAAAATTCATAAATATGTATTCATTTGCATAACTAAAAGAATATAGTTACACACAAAACAAGCTTCAGGAACTGGTTTTTAATAATGAGATATTTCAACTAATAATAGGCATCATAAAATAATTTTAGAGATAGACTTTCCTTTGATTGTTTCAACCAGACTTTTTCAGCATGGGACACACAAAAAAATGTTTGTTATTATCCGTATTTCCCTAGCAACTTTTCTCTTATAAAGAAGTGGTTCACCTGACTGGTTCTCTGCTCTGTGTCATTCCTTTTATCCTTCCTATACCTTTGTGTGTTTTTTATTTGTTTGTTTGTTTGTTTGTTTGCTTGTTTGTTTGTTTGTTTTACATCATAGATTATCTCTTCAATATTGTCTCACAAAAGTTTTGAGGTTGTTAAAATTGTTCTCTGATACTTTTTATAGCCTGTAGATTTTTAAAGACAAAATGACTTAATGATCAAAACCAATCCAGATATACGAACTGGAGGTTTTTAATACCATGATTTTCCCTTCTAAACTCATCACTTTTTGTATGGGACTTTTATTGCTTATTAACAATTTTAGAGTTTTCTATTGTTCTCTAATAGTTTGTCATAGCCTGTCAGTCCTAAAAATAAATGATCTAATGGTTAAAATACACATTGGAGATTTAGAAAATTGTGACCTTACCCCTGGATTTATCATTTTTCCTTAGGACTTTTTATCATTTATTTTGGTCTCTTTTGGCTTCCAGGATTTCGTCAGAACACATTTCCTGATGATTGTTTTGTGTGGAACTATATTCTTTTAATTATGAAAACAGCTACCACTGAGAAAGTCTGTAAGCAGCACAGCAGTCTTCAAACAGGTAACAGAGTCACTAGACACTCGAGAGCCAGAAAAAAAAAAAAAAAAAAAAAAAAAGGCAGCAGAGCCATCAGACTTTCGTGGGTAAATTATTCCCAGGAATCCCATATTCTACCTAATCAGCAGTCAAGAGCCACGGTAAGCTAAAAATAGTTCCAGGTATGTAAAAACACAAGGGATGTCTCTCGTGCTCTTTACTTATATAAAATTGATTGGGAGAGTCCTTAACAAAGCCAGCCAGTGCTCTGAGGATGAATGGATGTGGAAGACATGAGAAATACACGAAATAGAAGATTCTTCAACGATAAAGACAAGTGAAACCCTGGCTTATGCAGCACAATGGTTGTGAGTGAGGCATATTAGGTTAAAAAAAAGCAGTAATACTAACAATCATAAGGCAGCCACAGACAGGGGCAGGTGCTCTCTTCTTTCTCTCTTTCTCTTTTTGTGTTTCTCTAGTTCGCTGTCTCTGCCCTCTCTTTCAAACTTGAACCTAGAATAGCAGTTCCTAGAGAGATGGGGGAATTAGGATAAAGAAAGCTTAAATTTTAAAAAAAAGCTTAAATTTAATTAGTGCACACAGAAGGCATATGTTGAACTATCACACCAAAATCCATTATAATGAATCAGAAATAAAATATATTAAAAATAAAAAGTAAGAAGAAGAAGGAAAGTGCTCTAGGGAACAGAGAAGGGAAGTCAAGGTGAAATGACACTGAAGAGACCAACATCCGTGATGTTTCAGGCTCCAAGAGGAGGGCTCTGGGGCACTGGTGGCTCCTGTTGACAGTACACTACAAGGCAGGAAGAAGGCCAAAATGATGATGTGATGAGGAAAATTAAAGACCAATGCTACTACAGAGGACAATAGATACAAATTTTGAATATGATTCTTGTCTAAGTGATATGGTTAGCACCATATCTTAAACCCTATAATGTAATTCTTCTTCAGTGTATATGTTTAAGAATTGTAGAGTAAACCAAATGTTTCTCAGGAATGCTGGAATCAATCCATCTACAAACTACACAATAAAAGTTCCCATACTTATGGCAACTCGCAAGCCTCAACAACTCTAGTTACCAGGAATCGAAATCCCAAACAAGGCCATACCAGAGTAGACATTGCCACATGGAAACGCAGCTCAGTGTAGATAGAACAGAACATCCTTAGTGAACGCTGTCAGTGTTTGAAGGGAAGTAATAACATCAGAGGCATGGGTTGAGCACCTCCTAGTACCACAGCTGTGTCCTTTCTGCATGGTGGTGAGGGCATCAGTTTCTTTTCTCTAAGTGAGTACCTGAAACGAGCAACTTATGAAAGAAAAGGATTTCCTTGGGCTCATGATTTTGCAAGGAGATGGTCCACCTGATAGGAAAAATATGGTGGCAGTGGCAACAGGTGATGGCAGGGGCTTCTCATAACAACAGTGATCAGGAAAGAGAGACATTTGGATGAGACCAGACTGGGTTAACAACCTCAATGTTTACCCTAGCAGAGCTCATCTTGTAAGATGCAATGCCTAAAGAGATACCTGTCAGTCACCCCAATCCTAGAAAACAGTTCAGCAATACCTTTTGAATAAGTTGGGTCTCATTGCCCACAAAACTACCCACCGGAGCCTGTGAGAGGAGTGTTCCATCTGAAACATAACAGTGCATTCACAAAATACATGGCTGTGTGTTCTTTTTTGTTTGTTGTTTAGTTTGTTTCTTTGTTTTTTGAGGCCCTCTCACCTTGTAGAGCTGGCTGTAGATCAGGCCTGTCTCTACCTAAGGTATTATTTGTACTTGATCTACAATCGTGTTATCTTTTTTGCTATACCTCAAATAAAAATCAAATAATGTCCTAAGCTGAAGTTTTTTATTTCGCTAAAAAGTATGTGCTAGGGCTGGACAAATGGCTTAGCGATTAAACGATGTAGCAGGCTACCAAGAAGAGACTTGATACTCTATGAGCATATACATGGGGAGGAAGTCCCCCTTAGTCACAGTCATAGGGGAAGGGAGTAAGGGAAAAATGGGAGGGAGGGAGGAATGGGAAGATATAAGGGATGGAATAACAATTGAGATGTAATATGAAATTAATAAAATATATTTTTTAAATGGTGTACTACTGTTGTGGAGGGTTTCAGACTGGGTTCTCAACATCCACCCAGGTGGATCACAATTTCTTTTAAATACTGTTCCAAGGAATCCAAAACCTTCAGGTATCTGATGCCACCTTCATGTACGTGGCACATGTACACATAAATACATTGCATATGGCACACTTAAACACATGCAGGTAAACATACATACATGCACCTGACACACACACATGCATACGCATGCACACACACACACACACACACACACACACACACACACACGCAAGCAAGCACACATATATAGGCATAAATTGAAAAATAATTTTAATAATACAAAAGCTTACATGTAGCTCATTGAGAGCCATCACTGTATTTTCTGATGATCTATTATCTGCATCAGTATTATGCCCTGCGGATCCCTTTTAGACAAGGAGAACACTGAAAGCCCTTCACAAACATGTCCCTGTATCTATTTCCAAATCTGATGGGTTTTGCATCATGTATTTTGGATGGCAATACAGTGAAATTAAACATTTTATGGTACTTGACTTTTGGTATGCCATGAATCTTCATTTTAACTTGTTTGGCTCTGTCTAGTTAACCACATTGATGAGGTTGCTTTTTACATTTTTGACTCTCACCTTTTTATATTTGTTATATACCTTGAAAATTGCAAGTAGTGCCATTGGCTTTAATAAAATTGCACACACCTGTCTTTAACAGAACAGTTTCTGCCTCTGGAACACAATCTTAGCAGCTGCACTTCCTTGTACTTTATGCCCTATGGATTTTCCTCTGTCATCTATGTTGCATTCTAGCCTTCATTTTGTTTACTTTTATTCTTCTTTTTTCTCCACGGTTACAAGAAAATTCAAAACCATACTGTAAATTTTTGTCAATTAGTAATGTTGTGATTCTCAAATGTAATTGAACTCTCCCCTACATTTTTCAGCCACAAATAAGATGCATCCTTTTGTTGCTGCTGTCTGCCAGCATGAATGTATTTTGAAGACATGTGGGTTTCCCCCAAACCTATGCATTATGTTACATCCTTATTTTAGTTGAGAGTTTTCTTGTGCCATCCTGTTTATCTACTTTTATTTATTCTTCAATATTAATTTCCAGAGAGTAACTCAATTTAGTATGATTCTTGGTCTTTTATTTCACCTTGAACATTATCTGTTTCATCCTGGTAATGGTGTGTTCTAAGTATGTATACAAGTAGAATTTAAAATGGCATAAAATGTATGTGGAGGCAAAATAGAAAAATAGAAATAAAAATAAAAATAAAAATAGAAATAAAAATAAAAATAAAAATAGAAAAGGCAAAATAGAAAGAGAATATCTGACCTGGAGAGGCTTGGAAGGCAATTTTTAAACTTCTACCAGCAAGCTACTTGTTAGTAGAGTTTGATTTTAAGCCACATTTTACACAATATTTTGTTGATTGAAGCTGATAATTAATCTTATCAACTAATTGTGGCTTGTTTTGCTATTTTATTCATATAAACACCAGTAGATAGCCTTCACACAGTAAAATAATTGTCTACTATTCATAGTTTGAAATGTGTTTGAATATCTTCTCTTCTGATTATTGTTATTGTTTTAATAAAAAAAGAGGGTGTAGCAAAGCCGGCTGTTCTAACAGCTCAGATGGGCAGAGATGTGTGACTAAGGAAACCTGGGATATATAATTCTTATTCACACAGAGTACAGGGAAGGACATAAACTCTGCAATCTAGCATAAATAATGATATAAAGCAAAAAAAAAATCATCCAAAAGTAAAACTTGAAAGATAGAAGAAGAAATTTGTAGGGGGTGTAAATTAATCAGAGACATGGCAAGTTCCTAAAACCCTCTGAGGACTGGAAGGCTACTCTTCAATATTCTTCAAAGATGCTCTAGACTTGAAATGGGTCATCATTTTAAGCTGCCAGCTGTTGGAAATGAAAAGGACATCAGATGACTTATTCACTTAATTAATCAATTAACAAGTTCCAGCTGTTAAACGAAAAGCTAGCCATGCTGCAGACCTTTGGGATCCTGGTGTTTCTAGAATTATGTATGAAAAACAGAAGTTCCAGTGGTTTGCAGATAGTGGTTTTAGGGCCTCTGTATTATTCTGTTGCCTGTCTTGAAACAGAGATTAATGAAGACTTTCTAAAAGTACTATTCCAAATAGAGGGAAAAGAGTAGTAAAGTATTTTCTCTCAAGGACTCTTGATAAACTTGAATCTAGCTTTAGTGCAGACAAATAATGAAAGCCTGCTCTGTTTTCACACATACTGTACTCAGAACGAGGGTAGAAAAACCATGGGAAATTACAGCACTTGCTCGATTCTTTCAGGTCTGGTCACTGTGTTTTTTCTGCTCTACACAGAGTGTATTACCTAGACTTTACTGTTCACAGTGTCTCTACGCGTTGTCCACTTCCACCTTTGTTAATACTGTGAACTTCCCTTAAGCAGGAATAGGAACTTACTCATTTTCATCCTCAACACCCACCCTCTACTGTGATGTTTTGCTCCCAGGCTGCACTCCCATTCCACAAGCATTTGTTGAACTAAGATTTGAAATGGTAGTCTTGCTATGGATGGAGCATATAGAACCAACCATATCATATTGGAAGTTGGGGTGGTGATTAGTGCTCTGATAAAAATGAAATTAAGTCCAAATATCTCTCAAGAGCTTCTCCCTACCCATGGTGTGGCTCTCTATAAGCAGATTTCTAATATGTGCTCTCTTATTTTCCAAATATGCCACCAAAAACTTGAAGATTCAGCACTCAAATGTTTACTGTATTGGGAGGAAGTAGAAGAAATAAAATAATTAGCTAAATAAGCTCTAAGAGGAAAAGGAGTACCCAGCCCTGTGAAGAAATACGGAAACACGTGTTGACTTGACCCTCTGCTATCCATAATGTCACAAAATTTCATTATGTAGCACACACTGTGATCTTAAGCAAGGCAATGTGAAAATGATACATTTGAAGATAAAGAAGAAAGTTGGCATGACTTCTGATTTTATGACCATAAGTAACCTCAATATTTGTTTCCAGAATTGCAGCACTGAGTCTAACAGAATGGAGTTGGAGAGTATTAGTTCTACGAGCTCATGTTTTATTAATTTGTTTCCATTTGTGTGGGTGTGAATGTGTGGATGGTTGCATGTGTGTAGGTACCTGTATGTGGGTGTACACGGACATAGGTGAAGGTGCAGATACAAGGGCAATATCAAGAATCATCTTTCATCACCCCTTCCACCTAACTGAATGAGGCAGGATGTCTCAATCAAACCCAGAGCTCACTCATATGGCTAGTTTCACAAGCCAACTTACTGTTGGGACACTCTGTCTCCACCTTGCCAGGCTGCAATCGCAATCAGGCCACCACAACCAGCAGCATTGGCCTGAACTCTGTCTCTCATGTTTATGCAACAAGCACCTTCACCATGGAGCGAACTCACCAGCCCCTCATTCATCTTAAAACCACAGAGAAGCAATATACACGTACATCCAGAAGGCAAGGCTGAGCACAGTGACTTAGCTGTCATTGAGCTACTGTTTCCCCTTCTGCATGTCATAAAGACTATAATGAAATGAAGATAGTGTATAATAGGCACTGTGGGAAATTCAAAATGTTAAATAAACATTATATTTTAGCATAGCTTCCACGTGCAGTTATCAATACGATTACCTGATTTTTGTCACTAATATAAAATTTCAGTATGGGAACCACAGAAAAAAATTAATGTGAAGTGTTAGGTTGTTTGATTATGGAAGTGTTATGTTGTTTATGAGTTGTTTTTACTACTTATTTACTTATCCATCGATTTATGCCATACGAATCCCAAGCTTCATCTCTGATCATGAAACCAGGCTTATCTTCTCGGCTTTCAGAAATCAAATTGGGATTTCACTTGGCCATGAACTGCCTCTTCTTCTCCCTTGAAAAGAAGATATTCTGAATATTTGACCTGGTGTTTGCAACTTCTTCCCTACACAGAAAAAACACCAATTCTGGCATGTCAAAAGGCAATGAAATTATGAGAAATTAGCAAATTTCCATGAAGTGAATGACCTTGGATTGGGGGTGGGATGTTGAAGATGTGGAAGCCAGTGCACAGATTGGAGCACTGCTGTATCAAATGAGTAGCTCCTCATTACTGAGTTCAGTAGGAAAGAATTATAGGGTGAACAAGCAAGGAGTCAAAAAAAAAAAAAAAAGGTGTCAGCTCCATTTACCTATAAAGAAAAAGGTCATTCCTCTGTGGAGGTGTCAACACCCCACAGGACCTCCTCCACACTGGCATGCTAAATGGGCTGCTTCCTTGGTTCTTTATGCTGCCCTATCATAACCTCTCTACTTGTCTTGGGTCTGCTTTCCTTTATTCCAAGTGGCAGGAACTTTGAGGGATTATTACCAACCTATTTGTGTCTAAATCACAGCTTCCGTTCCTTAAAATTAGCCGCCTTTCCTTCCCCCTTGCCTGACGTGTTCACTGTTGTCATGGTATGTGGCTTGAAGTATAGCATTTGATCACAGATAGGCGGTTGTTACCTAGTTTGAGCTCAGCAAGAGAGCAGATGGGAGACCAGAAGACAGGAAGCGTCTATATATACACACCTAGGCAGAAATGGTGGGGAAGGGGAGAACTGAAATAAAGAACGTGCCAAGTAAATTGCAGCTATTAGGTTAAAACTTTCTGAGTAGAGTACAGTTAAATGGAAATGCTCTGTAGATGTAGATTCTAACTTACAGAGCAGCAGGAGCTCTGAGTCAGTGGGGGACTCTGTCTAGATCTGCAACTGCAGCCTGTCACTCCTATTTAGAGTGCTCTGACCCATAGGTTTGAGTACTGCCAGCCCTTGAAAACAAAGAAATGTAATTAATTATACCTACATTACTCTGAGATAATTGAGTTCTTGCCCTAATAAGTTCTTTGAATTTTGCTTTGAAATCTACAGCACCAACCTTAAATATCTCTTTTCCCTTTTGGCCACAACAGGCTAGCCAAACAATTTGTTGAAATTACAAATATAAAGAACTTCCCTCCTAAGCAAGATGAATTCTGACTTTATATTACCCTAGATATTTTCCTGGTATTTTAGAATTCATTACAATGACTAAGTCTAATATACCCATTGTACACTGAAGACAAAACATTGCATTCTGACTTATGTATGCCATTATAGAATTATTTTGTTTAATCATGTCATGCCATCACTAAATGTAATCCAAAATATCTAATATAAAGATGCTTGGGTTTTACATAAGAGAAATTACATCAGAATCTAGGCTCTGGCTCCATTCTTAATTGATCAGATGGCATGTGTAAAGTCTGTTTCTCAATAGTGAAATGTAATGAAATTTATCTGTAATGAGTTCAGCTTGTCCGTCCTTTCAGTTTCAATAGGTTAGCTCTCACTTGAGAAATAGTTAAAGTACCATACATTTTATGTATTTTTTAAAAAGTATTCTATATAGAAAGGCAATAGAAAGAAAGTGTTAAGAAAATATAAAGTACTATTTGGGGAATGGAAAGAGAGTAAAGGACCATGATTATCTTATTTCTCTTTCTTTTTTTTTTTAAATGTACTCTGAAATGTACAAAATCAGTATGGGCTGGATATATAACTTTTCAACATTTACAAATACATTTATTTCAGGAAAGTATTTGATTAAATGTTCATGACACCAAAAATTAAAAATAAGATTCACCTTGCACACATTTCCTAGTTGAGGATAAGTTGCCCAAACAAAGCACTAAAGGCATGTTACGTAGCATTGTGCTCAGGACACCAGTGACGTCATTGGCCTAGCTATGAGCAGGGACTAGAATGAAGATAAGTCGTGGCTTTGGCACAGCAGCATTTTACCTTGTATTGTTATCGTGTAAGTTCCAATGTAAGTTGCTTTTATAAAGTAAAAGTAATAAACCAATAGCCGTGACTTATAAGACAGCTATCTGTTTTCTACACAGAAGTACACTGAGAAATCTTAGATGAGAATAGTCCCGTCAAAATTCAAATATTTGGTAGGAGCTTTAACATCTTCCATGTCTGGTCCTGGGATCTGTCTCCTCATTTCTATCATATGGTGTGTGATTCCTTGAAGAGGTTGGTTGGTCTTAATCTTATTTCCACATTGTTTAGCAAAAAGGAAAACAGAAACCAATGAATGCTTTTGGCAGAGAAGCACACCATGAAGAAGGCTGCGGAGAACATGCTGCATAGGCTGGGTCCTGGCAGGTTAGGGGATGCCTCTTCATACCTCAAAAATCCTGGAACAGAGGCAGAGCAGAAGGGAGAACACTGCAGAGGAAGACAAAGATGGACTTATCATATCACTATCAATTAAGAGTGGATGTCAGCAAAGAGACAGAGTTCCAGAGAAAGAAAATGTCAAGTCATTGATGGACCAACCTTCGTATTTATTATGATAACTAGTGTAGGAAAAGGATTAAGAGGTTAGGAAAAGAAAGGCAAAGCAAAGCTAATAGAAAAAAATATGTGGCAAATGTAAAAGTCACCTTGAGTTTCAAGTCTTCAATACTTTTCTTATGGGATATGTTTCTAAATTAAAAGACTATATTAAATGAAAACTGTGGAATAAATATTCCTTATATTTTCTCTAACTTCTAGCATATATTCAGGTGAATTGATCCAATTGAACTAGAATTTTCTTTCATTCTTGTACTAATTTTCATTAACCATGACTTTTGGAAATATGTAAGAGGAAAACTGCTTTGAGGCAATAATCTTCCATTTTGTTCTCTCTCTCTCTCTCTCTCTCTCTCTCTCTCTGTGTGTGTGTGTGTGTGTGTGTGTGTGTGTGTGTGTGTGTAGAATTGACATTCTATTCTTTAGAAATTTAAAAACATATGGGTCTATGAAAATCACAATAATAATTATTTGCAGAAGTTTAAAAACTCAACCAAAATTTATATGGGCTCCCTGGAGAGTCTAAATTATCAAAATATTATTGGAGCAAAGAACAAATGTGGAATAAACATGCTTCATGCTTTCAAATTATGCTACAAAATTATACTAACAAAACATAAACCGATATTAAGCAAAGATATAGACCAATGAAGTAGAAGAAAGCCTAAACATAAACCCAGACTCATATGATAATTACTCTCTAACAGAGCTGCCAATTGTTGAATGGGAGAAAGTGAATGTGACTTTGAAAAGTGCACAGCATAAAAAAGAAAGCAGTTAAACCATTACCTAATGCTCTACAAATATTAGCTCAAAATAAATTGAACTAGACTTATAGCCTCAATATATGAAGAGGCCCTAAAAGTCAACCAAAGCAATGAGAACACAACTATGTTAGAAAAACAGACAAGCAATGAGATACGTATGGATAAAAAGCAAATAAAATATAGTCAGTACCACTATTCATGATGGAAATGCAAATCGAAATGACAAGATACCACCTCACACTTTAAGATTACTATGTAAACCAAGAGCAGTAATACATGTTAGTAAGGATTTGAGGAAATTGGAAGCACTGTGCTCTGTTGGTAGGAAAACACATGACACAACTACTATGGAAAGCGGAATGGCAGGTTGCTTGTGATTTGTTTGTTTGTTTGATTGACTTGGGAGTTTCTTTTCTTTCTTTTTTGATGATTAATAAGACAGCATGTAATCTGGAAATTGTTCTTTTGTTTCTATGTACAAAAAACTGAAAGGATCATCTTTTAAATTTTTATTACATTTTACTGATTTTCTATATGCACCTGAGTGTGTGTGTGTGTGTGTGTGTGTGTGTGTATGTGTGTGTGTGTGTGTCCACATGCCACGTATTTGTGTGGAGGTCAAAGGACAGTTGTCCTTCCAACATTGAGATCTGAGGAATTGAACTTGAGTTGTCACACTTGGCAGTAGGTGCCTATGCTCCCTTATACAGTTTGCTGGCCTGAAAGTAGAGTCTTGAAAATTTGCATGCTGGAGGATCCAAGATGGCAGCACTGACATCACACTGCATCTGATTAGCAGGAAGACCAGGACTGCACAGCAACCTAAAGGCCAAACTGAGAGCTACAAAATATCACTGTTGCTGATTACCAGGTGAGAGGGATCCACATTGTCGGGGGCACTGGTGTGTCTAACCCTGAGTGCCCCTGAGTGTGGCCACTCAGCTAACCCACAGAAAAATCCAGGACAGCCCACATTAGCTTCATTCTTGGGAAGGACTATGGGATATCCATACAGCTTCAGGCTCTCACCACCTGTCTACTGCTTGCTGCGGATCCGGGACTGGGAGCAGACAGGCAGAGCTGAGCCCCTGAACCTGGCACAATCCACATTAGCTGCCTCTCAAGAAAGACTGTAGGGCACCCGAACACCTTTGAGCTCTGATCTCTCTCAGTTCCCCCCCCCCAGCTGCTTGCCTGCCTAGCACAGCTGGGTCACAGAGCAGGTAAGCAGAGCCCTTTCATCTCAAGAAGGCCTATGGAGCTTCTGAGCAGCTTGGAGTTCTGATTTCTCACAGCCTCCCTACCCCCACCAACTGCTTATGAGCCGAGCCCATTTTTAACAAGGAGCATACAAGCAGAGCTGAATCCAGGTGCCAGCCACAATCTGCATTAGCCACTATCCCATGAGCAACCTCGACCCTGGTCTGTCTCAGCTCACCCTCCTGAAGCATACTGCTCAGACACAGCTAAGACACAAAGCAAACAGTCTGAGTGGAGACCGGCTAGGGCAACAATCCTCATTAGCTGCTATCCTGCTAGCCGCTTCTGGCTCTGATCTCACCCAACCCACCTATAGCCTATTGGCCTGATCCACCTAGATCACAGAGCAGACTCACAGAGCAGAGACCTGTGTGGACCACAGCCCACAATAGCTGCTGGTTCTTGAGCATCTTTGAGTGCTAATCTCTCTCCGCTGGTCAGTGGCTTACCAGCCTAGCCCAACTGGGCACAGAGAATATAAGGAGAACCCTGTCATATCAAGAAGGCCTGTAGAACACACTAGTTGCTTTGGGCTCTGGTCTTCCTCAGTCCACCAGCTGCTTACCAGCCTGACCTATCTGGGATACAGAGAAGATACAGCTGAGTACGGCACAGACCAATACTTACATTTGCTGCCAATTTAAAAAGGTCTGTGGGGCACCTCAAAAGGTTCAAACTTGAATCTCTCTCAGCCACCCCCGAGCTGCTTACTGACCTACCCATCTAGAACACAGCAGATAGATAGAGCCCTGCCATCTTGAAAAGGACTGTAGAGCACCTGAACAACTTTGGGCTTGGAAATCTCTCAGCTCACTCCTCT
Source organism: Acomys percivali (assembly GCA_907169655.1). NCBI lineage: Eukaryota > Metazoa > Chordata > Mammalia > Rodentia > Muridae > Acomys > Acomys percivali. Next base: position 84,842,243 of record OU015744.1, read on the forward strand.
CCTGCCTGACCCAACTCGGATACAGTCAGGGAACATAGCTGAGCTGAGCTGAGCTGGGTGCAGGCTCTAACACCCACTGTCTACCATCCTGAGGAGACCTCTGGGGAGCCCTAGTAAACAATCTTTGGCTTGGAGCTCTCTTTACTTGCTCCCATCCTGCCTAGCCAACATGGGACACGGACAATGACCTCATTGGAGGAACCTCTAGGCCTGCTAACACCAGGGATGACCAGAGGATTGGAGGACAGCATAAGAAGAACAGCAACAAAACGCAGAGCCACGTAACAACACCGGAAACCAGTGATCCCAATGGAGCAAGCCCTGGAGATATGAACACCCATGAAGCACAAGGAGAAGACTTTAAATCTGAGGTGATGAAAATGATAGAAGCTTTGAAAGAGGAAAATAAATTACTCAAAGAAACACAGGAAAACACATTCAAAGAAATGAGGCAATTGAATAAATCCTAAAAGGATTACAGGACAGTATATACAAACAGATGAAGGAATTGAATAAATCCTACAAAGAATTATAGGAAAATTCAGTCAAATGGGAGAAAGAAATTAATAAGCCTATTCAAGACCTAAAGAGAGAATTAGAAGCAACAGAGAAAATTCAAGCTGAGGCAGTGTTAGAGTTGGAAAACATAGGGAAGATAACAGGAATGATAGACACAAGCCACACCAACTGAATACAAGAGATGGAAGAAAAAAATCTCAAGTGTGGAGGATATAATGGAAGTTATCAATACATGATTCAAAGAAAATGTTAAAACTAAAAAGTTCCTGACACAAAACACCCAAGAAATCTGGGACACTATAAAAGACCAAATCTAAGAATAATAGGAATAGAAGACTCCAATCTCCAATGCCCAGAAAACATTTTCAACAAAATCATAGAAGAAAACTTCCCTAATCTAAAGAAAGAAATGCCCATAAACATACAAGAAGCCTACAGAACTCCAAATAGATTTGAACAGAAAAGAAAATACTCCTGCCACATAATAATCAAAACATTAAATGTACAGAACAAATAAATAATATTAAAAGCTGTAAGAGAAAAATGTCAAGTCACATATAAAGGCAAACTCATCAAAATTACACCTGACTTCTCAAAAGAGACTATGAAAGCTAGAAGGGCCTGGACAGAAGTCATGCAAACATTAAGAGACCACAGATGCCAACCCCAGCTACTATACCCAGCAAAACTTTCAATAACCATAGATGAGTAAAACAAAACAGTTCATGACAAAACCAAGTTTAATTAGCACCTAACAAAAAGCCAGCCCTACAGAAGGTACTAGAAGGAAAACTCCAACTCAAGGAGGCTAACTACATGCAAGAAAATATAGGAAATAAATAACTCTGCAGCCACAAATCCAAAACACAGAAACACACACACTCTACCACCACCAACATCAAAACAAAAGGAACTAACAATTACTGATCATTAATAACTCAACATCAACAGTCTCACTTCCCCAGTAAAAAGACACAGGCTGACAGAATGGATGTGAAAGCAAGATTCATCATTCTGCTGCATACATACCTCAACAATAAAGATAAATAGTTCCTCAGAGTAAAGGATTGGAAAACTATTCCAAGCAAACGGACCCAAGAACCAAACTGGAGTAGCCATTCTAGTATCTGATAAAATAGACTTTCAACCAAAACTAATCAAAAAAGATGGGGAAGGTCACTATATCTTCATCAAAGGAAAAATATGTCAAGATGATGTCTCAGTTCTGAACATCTCTGCCCCAAATGCAGGAGCACCAACAGTTGAAAAAGAGATGTTACTAAACCTTAAATCACTCATCAAACTTCATACATTAATAGTGGGAGACTTCAACATCCCTATCTCCCCAATAGACAGATCATCAAGACAGAAAGTAAATGGAGAAACAAGGAAAGTAATAAATATCATGAAACAAATGGAGTCAACTGATATCTACGGAACATTTCACCCAAACACAAAAGAATACACCTTCTTTTCAGCACCTCATGTAACCTTCTCCAAAATTGACCACATACCTGGTCACAAAGCAAATCTAAACAGATACAAGAAAATTGAAATAATCCCTTGCATCTTATCAGACCACCATGGATTAAAGCTGGAACTCAACAACAAAAGAAACAACTGAGAGCCCACAAACTCGTGGAAATTGGACAACTCCCTACTCAATGACATCTGGGTAAGGGACAAAATAAAAATGTCCTAGAATTCAATGAAACTGAAGATACAACATACACAAACTTATGGGACACCATAAAAGCAGTGCTAAGAGGAAAGTTCATAGCACTAAGCGCTTTTATAAAGAAACTGGGGAGATCCCATACTAGCAACTTAACAGCACATCTGAAAGTTCTAGAACAAAAAGAAGCAAAGAAGTAGATGGCTGGAAATCATCAAACTCAGGGCTGAAATCAATAAATTGGAAACAAAGAAAACAATTCAAAGAATCAATGAAACCAAGGACTGGTTCTTTGAGAAAATCAACAAGATTGACAAACCTTTAGCCAAACCAACTAAAAGGCAGAAGTAGAGTATTTAAATCATCAAAATCAGAAATGGAAAGGGAGACATAATGACAGACACTAAGGAAATTCAAAGAATCATCAGGCTTTACTTCAAAAGCCTATATGCCACAAAATTTGAAAACCTAAATGAAATGGACAATTTTCTTGATAGCTTAAATCAAGATCAGGTAAACAAATTGAATAGTCCTATCACATCTAAAGAAATAGAGGCAGTCATTAAAAATCTCCCAAAACAACAACAAAAAAATCCCAAGACCAGATGGATTCAGCACAGAATTCTACCAGACCTTCAGAGAAGAGCTAATACCAATTCTCTTCAAACAATTCAGTAAAATAGAAACAGAAGGAGCATTAGCAAACTCCATTCTATGAGGCCACAGTCACTTTGATACCTAAACCACAGAAAGACTCTACAAAGAAAGAGAATTTCAGACTGATTTCTCTTACGAACATTGATGTGAAAATACTCAATAAAATACTCACAAACTGAATTCAAGAACACAGAAAATTATCATTCACCATGACCAAGTAGGCTTTATCCAAGCCAAGCAGAGGTGACCCAATATACAGAAATTCATCAATGTTATTCATTATATAAATGAACTGACAGAAAAAAAAAAACCACAGGAACATTTCCATATGTGCTGAAAAAGCATTCCACATAATCCAACACCTATTCATGTTAAAAGTCCTGGAGAGAGCAGGGATACAAAGTACATACCTAAACATAATAAAGGCAATATACAGCAAGCCTATAGCCAGCATCAAACTAAATGGAAAGAAACTTAAATCAATTATACTCAAGTCAGGGACAAGACAAGGCTGTCTACTCTCTCCATATCTCTTCAATATAGTACTCAAAGTTCTAGGTAGAGCAATAAGACAAGTAAAAGAGATCAAGGAGATACAAATCAGAAAAGAAGAAATCTAACTATCACTATTCACAGATGATATGATAGTATACATAAGTGATGACAAAAATTCCATCAAGGAACTCCTACAGAGGATAAATACCTTCAGCAAAGTGGCTAGATCAAAAACCAACTCAAAAAAAAAAAAATAAGTAGCCCTCTTGTATACAAATGACAAACAGGCTGAGAAAAAAGTTAGGGAAACCACACCCTTCACAATAGCCACAAATAATATAAAGTATTTTGGTGTAACTCTAACAAAGAAAGTGAAATATTTATATAAAAAACTTCAAATCTTTGAAGAAAGAATTTGAAGAAGATTTCAGAATATGGAAAGATCTCTCACGCTCATGGATAGGGAGAATAAATATAGTAAAAAATGGCTATCTTACGAAAAGCATTCTACAGAATCAAATCAATTCTCATCAAAATACCCACACCATTCTTTACCGACCTTGGAAGATCAATTCTCAACTTCATATGGAAAAATCAAAAAACACAAATTAGCTAAAATGATCCTGTATGATAAAAGATCTTCTCTAAAAATCTCGATCCCAGATCTCAAACTGTAGTATATAAAACAGTAAGAAAAACAACAAGGTACTGACAGAGATATAGGCTGGTTAATCAATGGAATCACATTGAAGACCCAGAAATAAACCCACATACCTATGAACATTTGATTTTTGACAAAGAATACAAATCCATACAATGGAAAGAAGATAGCACCTTCAACAAATGGTGCTGGACTAATTGGATGGCTATATGTAGAAAAATGAAAATAGATCCATATCTATCACCCTGCACAAAATTGAAGTCAAGATGGATTAAAGATCTCAACATAAAACCAGATACACTAAATGTGTTAGAAGAAAAAGTGGGGAAAAGCCTTGAGCTCATTGACACAGGAGTTAGCCTCCTTAACAGAGCACCAACAGCTCTGGCCTTAAGAGCAACCATTAATAAATGGGTCCTTATGAAACTGAAAATCTTCTGTAAGGCGAAGGGCACTGTCAACAGAACAAAACGACAGCCAACAGACTGGGAAAAGATCTTCACCAACCCTACATCTTACAAAGGGCTAATATCCAAAATACATAAAGAACTCAAGAAATTAAACGCCGAACCAAATAATCCAATAAAAAATGAGGTACAGAACTAAACAGAGAATTCTCAACAGAGAAATAGCAAATGGCTGAGAAACACAGAAATGCTCAACATCACTAGTTATCAGGGAGATGCAACTGAAAATGATGCTGAGATTTCACATTATACGTATCCAAATGGCTAAGTTCAAAAACTCAGGTGACAGCACATGCTGGCAAGGATGTGGAGAAAGGGGAACACTTCTCCATTGCTGGTGGGAGTGCAAACTTGTGCAACCGCTTTGGAATCCATCTGGTGCTTTCTCCAGAAATTGAGACTAACTCTACTCAGGACTCAGTCATACCACTCCTGGAAACATACCTGAAAGATGCTCCACCATACAACAAGGACATTTGTTCAACAATTTCATAGCAGCATTATTTGTAATAGTTAGAATCTGGAAACAACCTAGATGTCCCGCAATCCAAGAATGGATAAAGAAATTGTGGTACATTTACACAATGGAATACTATTCAACTGTTAAAAACAAGGAAATCTTTAAATTTTCAGGCAAATGGATGGTCCTAGAAAAGATCATCCCGAGTGAGGTAACACAGACCCAGAAAGAGACGCATGGTATGTACTCACTTATAAATGAATATTACCCATATAATACAGGATAACCAAACTACAATACAGAGACTGAAACATCAACCAAGAACCATGTATGATGTGGAGCTAGACCTTCTGCTCAGATGTAGTAGCACAGTCTCCTTGTGGGTCCCATGTGTGGAGAGTAGGGACTACTTCAGACATGCACTCTGGCTACCAAACTTAGATCAATTCCCCCTGGCAGAGTGGCCTTGCTAGGCCACAGAGGAAGAGGTTACAGGTAGTACAGGTGAGACTTGATAGGATGAGGTCATATGTTAGGGAAGGAGGGCTCCCCTTTTGAGGACTAAGGGAGGGAGTGAGAGGGGTGAGGAAGGGAGGGTGGAGCTGGAGGGATTGTGGGAGGGGCAATACAATTGGGATGTGAAGAATTTAAACTGCAAAACAAGCAGGTAGCTTGTATTGCTAATCCCACCATATGGGAATAGCTCTGAGACTGGCTGAGACATGAATGTCTAGGCATAGACAATGCTTTTTGTTGGCTACAGAACCCCCTTTGAATTACTATTGGATGCCATTCTTCATATGGCATGAATGAAGATTTACAGATGTCGGTTTTTTCTGCTTATACAAAGAGCAGAAAACCAGCCTTAATTGTTCTGTGCATCACGCACACCTTATACACTTATAATTTTAGGACTTCTTGTGAGAAATTACATGCTCTCAGAACAAAAGAACCAGACACTAACATTGGACCAGACCTGACAGGATTCATTCCTCTCAGCATGCTGGACACTGACATCCTGTATCCTTCACGGTCCAGCACCAAGTGCTTCAGTTGCTGTTCCTCATCAGAACAGGACAGCTCCCAGGACACTTTCAAAGAAAGCTTCCAATCCTAATTGGTCTAGCATTTCAGACTGTGCCACACAGGACTCTAATCAAGCCTGGAATTTCTTAATATTTAGAAATTGGACCATAAATGCTATTCCTAGCTTGTTTAACCATTTCCTCAATTTTATTTGGGCCCTTACAAAGATATTATTTTTCCCAAATCAGCCAGAAGAAACCTTAAGAGAACAATGTCCCACTTCCTTTAAGGGGAGTCTGGTAGGTTTTTGTTTGCTCTGTTGAGCTATAGAGGGTTATTATCAATGGGAGTTGGTTACAAGTTATTATTGCTCTTATTTAGAGAGAAAAGGTTAGACTCAGCGATGTTTCTCTTTTCTTTTATCTTACATTCTTAGATCTGGAGATAGGGGTTGAAAAGAAAGGAAGGGGAATATAGAAATATGTAGGGAAGATAGAACAAAAAGTAGATGAATGAAGGTACTCCTCAACTTAATGCCTCAATTGTCACTCACAGGTTGTTTTTAATTCACTGGTATAGAATTTTGTATATAGATGCAAAATAAGTTTATTTCTAGATACAATGGTATAGAATTCAAATGTAAGATTATTCTTCACACATGCTATATATACATATTTCTAATATATATATACTCTAATATGAGGTATTGTACCCATATAACTCAATTATAATACAAGGTTTACTTCCAATACTTTGAAAGTGCTATTGTAGGTTGTTTAGGATAAATAAGTTATACAAATTGACTGTTAGTTGGTCAAATCATGGTCATGTCAAGTACTAGTTTACTTTTATCATAAGAATATACATCTTAGGTATAACAGATAGAAATGATTCTATAGATAGAGAAGGTAGGATACTTAGGTAAGGTCCTCAAAACCTCAAAGACATACAGAATATGGCATTTTAAAAAGCTGTTTTAAATTATTTTAAAGACTCATTAACAATGAGACAAGTTAATTCCTGGCAATACTCAGCCTACCTCAAAGAGGATGATGTGCATCAAAGAACCTCCTTATGGAGATGGCTTCAAATGTGGCAAACAAACCACTGGGAAAAATGTCCTCATTTCTACCACAGACAGAATTCTGCCTAAAAAGGCCCACCTTGGATGCAGGCAGAGTCAACAGCGAAATTCTGCCAAGACAAGGTAAGCAAGTCCTCAATAGTTCCTGCTTCACAAATATGTCTGTCAGATATATTGGGTCAGAAGGCTGAAGATGATGCTCCAACATTATAGAGAGTATTGGGTGACTATTTGGGCAGCAAACTGTCTCTGTCATCTTCTCATTTGAAAAGCTATTAACCTGTACTCCCTGAATACACAGGTAATCAAGTTTATTCCTTCTCAAATCTCTGATGGAGGTGAAGACCAGGTAGCTTAGTTTTCAATGAAGCTTAGTTGTTTATGGGTTAAGATGTTTTTAGGTCTAGATAGATGTTTTAAGTTGATAATGACAAGATGTGATGGAGATTGATTTACATTCAGAATTTTAGATGCACCAAGATAGGAAAGATGTTTTCTTCAAGGCTGTCAAATACTAATAGGCAAAACACTAAGAATGTGACAGTTATATAATTCCTGATTGTGTCATGGTTCTTCTTGTTATAGGTAGTTATTGTATATATGTGTAATAATATAAATGTATATGTAAAAATGTTTAATTAATAAAAAAGAAAAAGACCAAAATTCAATACACACACAAAAAGAAAATTTGCATGCCATTGTTTATATAAGAATTATTCATAATAGTTAGAATATGATAGTACTATGTGTATTCTCCATGAGTGGATTAATATGCTTTAGTGATTTGCATGTGGATGGCCTCTATAGGCTCATATGTTTGAACGCTTGGTCCACAATTAGTGGAACTGTTTGAAAAGGATTAGGAGGTGTGGCCTTGTTGGAAGAGGTAAGTCACTGGGGTGGGCTTTGAGGTTTCAAAGGCCCATGGTAATCCCAGTGTTGCTCTCTCTGCCCACTGCCTGCAGATAAGGATATAAAGATCTCAGCCATTTATCCAGTGCTGCATTCCACAGCTCCCTACCATGATGATAATGAACAGTAAGCCCCCAATTATACAGCTTCCTTTACAGATTTCCTTGGTCATGGTGTCTCTTCACAGTAATAGAACACTAAGACAGTGGTATATTCATGAGGCAGAGTATTAATTCCTAACACTGTAAAGAAAATTTCCCTGTATACTAACACATGAAAAAAAACCTTGATGATAGTGTGGAGAATAAAATAGGCACCCACTAAAGGAGAAATACTGCATGATTCCAGCTCTGTGTGCTACTCTGAGCAGGCAAAGTCATGGGTACAGCAAGGAAAGGGAGAGTCCCTGGGACTTGGGGGAGAAGAAGGTGAATTTGTAATTCAGTGGGTAAAGATATTCAGTTTTTCCAAAACAAGAAGAGACAGGGAGATGCTTGGCAGGGTTGGGAGTGTGCTTCAATCACTGAGCTACATACTTTAAACAGTTAAGATGGAAGGTTGTAGGAGTACTTTACCACAATAAACACACGAGTTGGTAGTTGAGGTTGTAACTTACAGGAAAATGAAGGTTCTTTTGTGATAAAGGCAAACCTGATGTTTCTGTATGTGGATGAGATAAATATCCAGTCTAAAGAAGTTCAGGGAATAGTGAATGTATGTGTAAGACTGTTTGAAGGGATGCTGATCCTAACCATTGTGAATTAAGAGGAAAAATAAACTCACAGAACCCAAATGAAGGCCAAGAGTCAAGAACAAGACTGCCAGAGAGACAAGGAAGAGATGGTGCTGCATCAGCCAGTCTGGTGATGCTGAAGACTCTTAGCAGTGATGGAGTGCTGGGATCAGATGTTTCTGTTGCTCCTAAGTGGATACCAGTAGCTACTCAGATATGTCTAGGAAGCTGTACACAGACATATAACAAAAAAAAATGTGTTAATTGGTATAAACAGAACATTACATGGGCAGTGTCCTAAGAAAACATCCAAAGCTGCGGGGAGGGGGGGGGTGCTGATGCAGATAAACAGGGAAGTCATTAATGAGAGTCAGAATGATATAAATCAGAAGAGAAAGGCAACTATGGTCAGAAAAAAAGGGGGGCAGAGCAAAATCACAGTTTTCATAGGAAAACAAAGCCCATATGCTTTGGCCCGAGGATAAAGAGCCGAGAATCACCACACGAGCCTGGACACATTGCTTCTCTTCTTTTGCTTCTGGATAGAAGAATGCACATAATTATATCTTCTACAACAGGCTGTTGTGTTGCTGCAATCAGAACACTGGTAAAAGGCACTGGGAGCACAGAGGAAATGCTCTGAAGTGCCACCATTTAGAATCTGTGGAAGAGGATATGTGGCTCCCCAGCTGCAGCCACAAACAGACCCTGATCCCAGCACTGAATGAGGTCAGGGAAGGATTTGCTACACAAAGAAGGGTTTTGGCAGCAGCAGGAGCTGCCTGAATCAGAGTTGGGAAATGAAACAACTGTCATCTGCTTGCAAGGCCCCATTGTGAAAGAGAATCAATATTTGACAAACATTTTGTTAAATGGCACAAATTAGAAAAGCAAAAACATTTAAAAATGTTTCACATGGGCCAGACTTACAGCAGGAAGCAAATGTTCAAGGAAATGATGCTTTTTGCCACAAATTCTTGGCCTTCAGTGGTACTCTGTAAGTGAAGGCCTAAAAGTTTCTGTGGAATAGTCAATGTTTATAATAGACTAAGGATCATCTAAATCTATAAATACCATAATAACAAGTGGGCAGAATTCTGTGATTACCAGACATTACTGAGAAGGGTTTGCGTTGTTGTTTTATGCCTTTGGGTATCTTGCCTACATTAATACCTGTGTGCCACATATGTGCCTGGAGTCTACAGAGGCCCAAAGTAGGTGTCAGACTCCCTGTAACTGGAGTTACAGGTGATTGTGAATCAGCATGTGAGTGCTGGAAATTAAACCTGGGTCCTCTGGAAGAGCATCTTAGCTGCTGAGCCATCTTTTCAAGCCCCATTAAAATAGGACTTTCTTTGGACCATCAGTGGGTGGAATAATGACACAGAGACTCATATTTATTTATGAAAGTTCTGTGGTTTGCCTCACCACCATGACATGGATCTCCCATGCACTAAATATGTCCCGTTTTAACTCTGCACTGTCAACATGGGCATGAAGTCACTCTTTGGTCTGCCTCCTTTGTATGGTCCTTCTGTAATGTAAGTCCAATTAACGTAAGCCCTTATATGTGAGTCTAAGCATTGTACAGCATTGGACGCTTGGCAAAAAAGCATAGCAGATGACTTTTTTTTATTTATTAATTTATTCTTGTTACATCTCAATGGTTATCCCATCCCTTGTATCCTCCCATTCTTCCCTCCCTCCCATTTTCCCCTTATTCCCCTCCCCTATGACTGTTCCTGAGGGGGATTACCTCCCCCTATATATGCTCATAGGGTATCAAGTCTCTTCTCGGTGACCTGCTGTCCTTCCTCTAAGTGCCACCAGGTCTTCCCTTCCAGGGGACATGGTCAAATGTGAGGCACCAGAGTACGTGAGAAAGTCATATCCCACTCTCCACTCAACTGTGGAGACTGTTCTGACCATTGGCTAGATCTGGGTAGGGGTTTAAAGTTTACCGCCTGTCTTGTCCTTGGCTGGTGCCTTAGTTTGAGCAGGACCCCTGGGCCCAAATCTGCCTATCATAATGTTCTACTTGTCAGATGACTTTGGTTGAATAAATCATCTAGGTCTTAGAGAGGAATTGACTTTCATCATATACTCATAGCTAAATCTTTGAACAATAGGCAACTGATATCCCCAAGTTATTAAGAAACCTTTCTATATTTGTCTTCATGGAATATACTGTGATGTAGACTGGCCTCAGATTTCACTATCTCCAGCCAATAGACGGCAGTCTGTCTACAGATGTTCACTGGAAACTGTCGACACGTGCAACATTGATTGGGAAAACATAAATATGGTTTCATGACTATATTTCCCTTTCTTTCTTTCTTTCTTTCTTTCTTTCTTTCTTTCTTTCTTTCTTTCTTTCTTTCTTTCTTTCTTTC
>OU015744.1:84860911-84872075 GCA_907169655.1 Acomys percivali
TGTGTGTGTGTGTGTGTGTGTGTGTGTGTGTGTGTGTGTGTGTGTGTGTAGGTAAAAGAAAAACTTGTGAAGTCAGTTCTATCCTTCCACAGTGGGGGCCTCCTGATTTGAATTCAGACTGATAAGCCTGGGTGTCAGCACCGTGAGTCATAGAAACACCTCGGCGTCTGCTTTCCCAGCCATGCACGCTCATCAATAATATTTCCTGTTCTGTATACTCCTCTGTCCGTCTAAGGCCTAATTTTCACATCCTTTTCCAAGGGCTTTCCCAACTCACTAGGAATTAATGAACTAAAACACCATTGTGGTAAATGGATACACAAGGAAAGCAGGCCTGTTGTGCTATAGCCAAGACAGAAAGGGACATTTTAACTAAATCATTGCAAATCCCGAGGACACCAATTAATCTTGGGGACTCTGAAAAGTCTCCCAAGAAAGTTCTTGATAATTTCACTTTGAAACAGAGTCATCATATATGAATTAACATTTGATTGTGTAAGCTTACTCCGTTTCTTTGGGACTGAGGGAGGGCTGAACTTCACAGTGGCAAGAGGGTGCACAAGAGGAAACGGTTCACCCCCAGTTGGACAGAAAGACAAGAGAGGAAGGTGTCACAGCCACACATTGCCTTCAAAAACATAACACCAGCAAAAATCTCACACTGGACCCACCTCTTCAAATCGTACCACCAGGTGGGGTCCCAGCCTTACACACACACACACACACACACACACACACACACACACACACACACGTACACATTCACTCAAGCAGGTGCACACACATATACATAAACACACACATGCATACACACATGCATACACATGCACACACTCATGCACTCACTTGCAAGTTTTGTTTTTCTTTCTATCTATTGTCTGTGTCTCTAGAGAATCCTCAATAATATTTTGGGTTTTTTTTTAAATTATATTAACATTGCCTGTATATTTTTATGGATGCCCATGTTGGTGAGTCTTACATTTCCCCCAAAAGCCCACACATGAAAGGGCTTGTCCTGAGAATAGCACAATTGGAAGATGCAGAACGTTTAAGAGGCATTTTTAGAAGGGTCTTTGGGTTACTGGCTACACACAGTGAACATTTTTGCTCTTTTTCCTGTTCCTCTCACCATATGCTGCCTCTTCATAGTTCCAAAGCATAGTGTCACCCAACATAAACTTAGACCTCTGAAACTGAGTCAAAATAATCTCCTCTTAATAAGCTGCCTGTCATATGTAGCTGCCAGAGGGATGGAATGTTCACCAGTACAGTGGACTTGCATTAGCCCTTTCTTCTCTCATATTGGGGGTGATGGTGATACATTAGTGCAAGATCATCATTATTGTTAGTGAGTGTCCCAGACTCTTGGATTGACAGGGAAGCTGAACACATTCCATCTTTAGGGCTTGATCAAGAGTGTATACTCTCTCCTAAGAGCTTCACAGACTTATTTTTTTTCTCACCTTAATAGCTCCAGATATAAAAATGAATGCATAAGAGACTTATCTCATCAAAGTGGCAAGATACATGAGAGAACAAATTTAAAGGAGAAATTTTTTTCATTGCTTATGGTTTTAGACAGTTCAGTCCATACTTGGTTCATATTCTTAGAAGGATGTTATAGGTCCAGAGGTACGTGGTAGCAGAGAACTGGTTTTACTTCATGATGGACAAGAAGCAAAGATTAGGAGATGGAAAGAATTCAGGGACAAAATACCTGCAAGCACTTTCCCCAGGCATCCATTTCTTCTCGGTAGACCTGACTCCTTCCACCACCTCCAAAAATAGTAGAGCCAGCTGGAGGACCAAGTATCCAGTTCACAAGCCCGTAGGGTGCATTTCACACTCTGACCATAACCTCTGATGTTTCCTTTCAAAGGAAAGCATCACTGAAATGTGCATTGTAGACATTCTAAATGTAGTTGGCCCTATGTGGGTCTGGTAACTTAAGGTTTCAATGGGTTCTATTGAGCTATGAATCATGAACTTTTGTACACATAGGTATTACATGAGGACATTACAAATCAACTCTTAATTGCAAGGATAGTGTATATTTTAATAGAGGAGAGCAGGCATATCAATTCTAACTCCAGATATATCTTTCTTTCATCCTTCCTTCCTTCCCTATTCCCTCCCTTTTCTTTCTTTCTTTCTTCCTTCCTTCCTTCCTTTCTTTCTTTCATATTCTTTGTAGCACTAGCTGTCCTAGAACTCACTCTGTAGACCAGGCTGGCCTTGAACTCACAGAGATCTGCCTGCCTGTGCCTCCCAGGTGCTGGAATGATAAGGCATCTTCTACCACCACCGGGCTCAGATTGAAATTTCTCACTTCATCATCAGGTCCTCAGTTATGGTCCAATAACTTAGATAGCACAGCGATGCTTAAGTCTGAACCTCAGGTTACCAACTTAGTTCTTCTTTTCCCTCTACCAATAACACTGACATTTAACAAAGCATCTGAGGTAGCAAAGGTGTGCATAAGTATAAATGATGGTTCCATATTTAAGAATGATACAGGCGAGGAAGAAAGAGCACCGCACTGGCCTGGGTGATGTAATCAACTAGATAAGTTCATTGATAGCATTTCTGGAGTGGGCATTTGTTTGCTGAGTTCGTAGGGATTAAGTTTGTATTGCTAGGAGAGACTGTTTAGCATGAGTTAAGTATCTAGGAAGTGGTAGATGATATTTTCATTTCTTTCCTTTCTTGTTTCTAGTAACTCACGGGGCTGTTCGGAGACAATTTCATATCAAGCATAGAAGCCTCCCAGGAGGTTAGGAAACTGAGTAGCATACTGAACAGCGCTCACTGAAGTGAAATAAATGGAATTGGCTCCCAGGCACCTCTGAAGGCTGGGTTCCTAGGTCACCAGAGCTAGCATCTCCTGTGCACTTCCAAAGCAAATGCTTTAGCGTCTCCTAGGACCTACTGAGGTAAGATGCCTAGTGGAGGCCAGAAACCTGGACACTTTAATAAGTTTGATAACTTCTGTAATAGAAACACTTCTTTCGCTTCCCAGGCAGGCCTATCACTGACCTCACATAAGGCCATTTGAAATCACTCAGGGGAGATTCAAAAGCCTGAAAAACACAAACCCTTCCAGCAAACATGTGATTTCATAAATTCATATCCCAGCAATTTCTTCATATAATGGGAGTATGTGAAACCTCCAAAACCTATTAAAATTTGCATGCATGTGAGTATGCATATTTTTTTTTAGAAAGATGACTCATAGATTTCAGAATTCCCACAGGAGAATACTACCCAGTCTTGGTTGGATTTGCAAATTAGAACTTAATATCCATCCAGGATCTCACATTTGTCATCAACAGCTCTTTCAAGTGACTAAAACATAACAAAGTGCAAGGCTTAAGAGTTAAACTTTCCTTAAGTGGCCTTATTTGTCTGTGTGTCAGTTCTTTATAATTAAGCAAACTTTGACTAATTAGAATTAAATACGCCTGCTTCCTAAATGCCCCAAGCTATTTGCCTTGTACACACGGAAAACAAAAGAGCAGAAGGGCCTTGCTCTGTTTCCAAGTGCATTAGCCCTGAGGAGCATAGGTGTCTTTGCTTTGCTTTGGAATAAATTAACTCCCAGCATCTTCTCTGATGAGAGTCATGGATTCTTCAGATGGCAGGTGCAGGAGGAAGTCTTTGAAAATCTAAGCCGACTAAGGATAAAAGAGGACCCCAGGGCACAAAGCAGATGCTGCTAGCAATCACAGAGACAGAAATTTCAATCAGTTCTTCTGTTTTGGTTTTTTTTTAAGACAATTCTGTTTCTTGGGTTAATGGGGACATTGGAAATTGTCCAGGTGTGCAAAGATACCTCTAACCTCCTAACCCTGGAAAATCCAAAGGCCAGGAACCCAGGAATCACATACGCAGTGTGATTCAAAATCACCTGGAACATTCTGGCTGTTTGGGGTTTTGTTTTTGCCTTTGGAGCCCTGTCAGCACATTACCCTCTTCAGCTTTTTTTTGGTAAAAAATAAGAGTGCGTTTGCTTATTCATTCTGTGTTTGCCATTTGTTTAAATTTCTTTTACTAAAATCTTTTGGCTTCTTCCATGATGCTAAATATGACAGATATTTAATTCATGACGTTGATGAACAGTATCTAATTAGAACATCCAGCGTGTACTTGGTGCTTCTTCCTTCTCCTTACCAAGCTGACACGGAAGGTTAAGCATACAGGGCAATCTGAATTTTATACAAGGCGGCTTCTGTGATGTGCCCTAAGAAACCCTCTCCCAGTATCTATGCCATCGTCTGTAGGCTGGACCTAGTCACTAGGTTGAACCTAATGACTTCTTTTAGTGAGCAGAAAATCTAAGGCAGTCACCTCTCCCATCCCTTCCCCTCTCCCTGCTCTCCCTATTCTCTCAGAGGAGCAGATTTGTATTTGGGAGCCCTATGGAAAAGTTCAGCTGTCTCTGCACACTACCAGCAATGACATAAGGGCTGCCGCCGCCAGGACACTGCACGTGGATAGGGGGGATCTACCCTAACCTTGCATGGAAATAAGTGTAACCACGGCTGACTCTTGATTGCAAACTCAAGAGAAAACCGAAGCCATAGGCCTCAGATGAGCTGACCCCACCTTCCTGGCCACTTGCCGTTGTGAAATAATCCTGGCTTGTTGCTTTAGACTATTAAGTTTTGTAAAACTTTGTTACATAGCTTTAGCAAAATAAATAACAAAAATAATTTGCTTTCATAGGAATAAAAATTTTCCATTTCTCTGAATAGCGGTAATTCATTCAAATTGGTCTAGAGTGTTGTAGTTTAGCAAATGGACACTAATAGAGATTAACAGAAGTTGTAAGGTTGAGCTCAGTATATAAAAACAGCTATGTAACATTTTAAAATACCATGTACATTACTATCTATGTTTCTACAAAGTAAAATAACTATAGTTCAATATTTGTTGGACTTATAGGACTGAGCCTGACTCTGGAAACTACTTTTCATGGATAATCCACTGAATTCTCACTATTGCCCAAGGATTGCTATAGTGGACATGTTATAGCCAAGGTGATTGAGATCAATATGGATTGACTAGCTTTCTCAGTATAGCCAGCCTATGTTTGTTTTAATCCTCAACAATCCTAACATCTAGTGCATACTTGGTGCATGCATGGCTTCCTTTCCCAAGTCTGTTCTATGCTAATTGTTTTCTGAAGTGCAGAGGATTTTAACTAACTCTATCAATGTATTGGGTAGGGCTTTCTAGAGAAACAGAACTGATAGAATAAATTCATATGCTTTCATTGAATTTATATATATATTTTATGAGTGGCTTGCCAGTTATGGTCCAACTATTCCAACAAAGGCTGCCTCCTGATGGAAAGTTCAAGAATCATGTAGTTGGTCAGTTTACAAGGGTAGACGCCTTAGCTGGTCTTCAGTATACTCCAGAATCCCAAAGAAATAGGCTCTAACACCAGTGAGAGTTGGGCAAGCAGGCCAGGTGCAAGCGGTTCACTCTTTCATCTACTTTATATAGGCTTTTTCAGCAGCTGTGGCTCCAATTTAAGGTAAGCCTTCCCACCTAAAAAGATCTGGATTTAGGGTGCTTCTTCCCCCTTCAAATTAGTTAATTAATAAAAATCCCATAAAACCTTCAACCCCAAATTTGTCTTGCCTACAACAAGTAGGGATTAAGATGGAGCAGAGCCTGAGGGAATGACAAACCAATGACTGTCCCAACCTGAGACTCACCCTATGGAAGAGAGCTAATTCGTCTCACTATTAATAATACTCTGTGAAAGGGTTCATCCAGCAGCTTCTGGAAACAGATGCAGAGACCCACAGCCTAACAAATGTGGGGAGTTTTGTGGAGGAGTGGAAGGACTGATTGAAGGAACAAGAGGAGTCAAGAACACCACAAGACTTACAGAGTAAACAACCTGGACCCATGGGGCTCACAGAGACTGAACCTCCAGCCAAAGAGCATGCATGAGCAGGACCAGGCCCCCTACACATATGTAGCAGATCTTCAGCTTGGTCAACATTGGTCCCCTAACAATGAGAGTAGGGGCTGTCTTTGACTTTGTTGCCTGCCTGTGGATTCCTTTCCACTAGCTGGGCTGATTTGTTATGCTCTAGTGGGATAGGAAGCCTTTAGTCCTGCTGTAATTTGAGGTACCAGGGTGGTGTCCATTATGGGTCTCCCTTTCTCTGAGAAGAAGAGAGGCAATGGGGGAAAGAGTGTGAGGGAGGGTGGGACTGGGATGAGAGGCGGGAGGATTGGGATCCGGTTGTAAAGTGATGAAAGAAAGAAAGAAAGAAAGAAAGAAAGAAAGAAAGAAAGAAAGAAAGAAAGAAAGAGAGAGAAAGAAAGAAAGAGAGAAAGAAAGAAAGATAGAAAGAAAGAAATGGGGGGGGGGAATCCCTCACAGATGTCCCTAGCCACTTGGGTTTAGTTAATTTCAAATGTACTTCAGTTGACAACCAAGAATAGCTATCACAATTAAATTAAACTTTAAGTATTTCAATTAACTAATAAATTATACAGAAATAATTTTTAAAAGCTGGTGCATTCTGTATACATACACCGTGTGTGTGTGTGTGTGTGTGTGTGTGTGTGTGTGTGTGTGTGTGTGTTGCTACAGTTATATCTTTTCCAATTATACATGGAATAGTTAGTGAGATAAACCATGTATTTAAAAAAAAATCTCCAGCAGACTGAAGCACCAACCAAGGACACTGTATGGACTATGGGCAGCTTGGTCTTCATGTGGGTTCCCTAGTAAGGAAGTCTGGACTTTCTTGCATGCTTTTTTATCACTTCCTCCTGGCCTGGCTGCCCTGCCAGGCCACTGCAGTGTGCTGGGATGTGTGGGTGGGGCTCCCCTTTCCTGAAGCAGAGGGAGGGGGCTTACAAGGAAGGGGGGAGGGTGGTACCTGGAGGAAAGGACGGAGGGGGCTATGATTAGCATGTAAATTGGATAGGTAAATTAAATAATTCTGCAGCATAACTATGGGAGGGGCTCACAAGCCCAGCATGCCTTCTGAAGGCTGTTAAGAATTGATGGCTTCTGGAAAGAGTCAGTTTTCTCTAATAGTGTGGTCTCTAATAAATTGGCCATGCTCTGGTGGATGGCCTCATACCAAGAAATATATATGCAACACAAACTAGACTCAGTACATCATTTAAAAAAAACAAAACAAAACCAGAGCACATTAAGTTGGAAGTGAGTGAGGAGGTAGGAAGGGGGTTCGGGGAGGAGTTAGAGTGTTAGGGTTGAATATAAGCAAAATACATTGCATGCTTATTTGAAACTCATTAGTCAAATAACTAAACACAGTGGAAAACAAATGGTAAGAAAAAGTAGCTAGAGCAGTGCTCAGCAGAAAGTGGGTAGCACTGTGTATGCGTATTAGGGAATAAGAAATCATTCAAGTTTCTGTATGAAGAAGCTTTGAAAAAAACAAACTGGGGCTGGAGAGATGGCTCAGCGGTTAAGAGCATTGACTGCTCTTCCAGAGGTCATGAGTTCAATTCCCAGCAACCACATGATGGCTCACAACCATCTATGATGTGATCTGGTGTGCACTATATAATAAATAAATAAAATAAATCTTTTTAAAAAAAGAAAAGAAAAAAACAAACTGATCCTAAAGGAGAAGACTGAAACTGATAAAGAGCAAATGTCATAGAAATAAAAACATATAAAATGAAAAAGTTGACTATGTCAAAACTGATGTTTTGAGTGCTGATTAAAATGTAACCCTCCCCTCATACTATAATGGTAGGAAGACACAGTTTAAAAAGATCTGAAGTAGAAAACAGCATCATTACATCAGACACTACAAACAATATATTATTGTGCTTAAATGTTTATATCGTATTTATGTTATAATTTCATTGCCAACTTGTATCAGTGTTAAAAATGCTTTGCAGAGCTAGGCAAATCTGCTACAGAAAATTATGAGTCAAAGATACTAAACCTCCAAGTCATCTGTAATACAATTCTATTTAACACAAATTTGATTCAAAAAGAGACAAAGTTATTATAGAAATAAAATCAGTGCTTATCTTTTGTGATAACGGATCTTGTATATTGACTAGACTGGATTGAGAGATGTCTAGAAACTTTATTAAGCACACTTCTTGGTATTTTTGGGAATGTTGCACAGTTCTGAGGCATTCTGCTTTTAGACTGTCAGCTAATGGTTTCCCAGATTTGCAGATTATAGGTTATTGTGGAATTCTTTGTTTATAAGCCAATCTAATTATACTCTTTGACTGTGTGTTATGTGTTTGTGTGTGACATATAATGTTGGTTCTCCTCCTCTGGCTAGGCCTAAATCACCTTTCATAAAGACAGACTTCACAAGTTAAGATAGGATATCTTCTGCAGTAGAAGAAATGTATATATCTTGATCTCAGTCACATGATCTTGGTTACATGGTGTGTTCTTATAAAATCTTATTAAGCTGCATAGCTGGAATTCTGCATTTTACTACATGAATTCTCTAAACAAGTCTCTAAATCTTTTAAAATCATCTCAACTGACATCAGGAAACATCAGTCGCTCTTGGTCCTGTGTGTCTTATTTTCTTTCCCCTATTTGTTTTTTGGAGGGGAAAAAGTGATCAATTTTGTCATGGTCAACCTCAACCTACAGTTGTAGAAAAACACAGAGGAGGCTTAGAGCTTCTCTAAGCAGCTCTGGTTTCCAGGCATGTTGTTTTCCCTTGCTTCACAGTGACAGGCACCCACCTCCTAGAGAACAGGTGACCCATTGCCTAAGGTCTACCAATGGGATTTTAAATAAACTATTCATTCAACTAACACTTTTGATAACTATAGTCATGCTTCCAGAACACCAATATTATCAATTAATAAAAGCAATAAGATAAATGGGTGAAGAGGACCATTGTGTTGTGTTATAGAAACACAAAACAAATACCACTAGTTATCAAAGAAAGAAAGATCTGATGTAGAGCATAAAAAAAAAAAAAAAACTGTCTCCTAAAAGGAAATGTTGTCTAAACTGGTGTTCAAAGATAGCTGAGATTTTTTTTTAAAGAAATTATCCAATAGCTACTAGCATTTAAATGTTTAGTGCTTGCTGTGCCTTTCATAAGAATGCATACTATAAACCCTTACATTTCAATATTCTTATGCAGTAACATCTATGCTGTCAGTTCTACTTTACAGCAAAGGGTAAACTAAATTTCCCAGTCTCAAAGGACAGATGCCTTGGGAAGTGTGAACATGAACTCTGGAAGAGTTTGTTTCTCACTGCTTTGTAGCCACAGTCATGAGAACACTACCATCTGGGGGAATGTGGTCTCTCCTGAAGACAGGGCTCATACATCCAAGTTGAGGGGAGACGTGAGATATGGTGCTGGTGTGCACAACTGTTCATACAGTTTCAACTTGACTCAAGCGAGAAGACAATGAACCATTTTAGGCAGCAGTTCTCAACCTGCTGGAGTTAAATGGCCCTTTCCCAGGGTCACCTAAGATCATTGGAAAACACGGATATTTACAATATGACCCATACGAGTAACAAAATTACAGTTATGAAGTAGCAAGGAAAATTAATTCTATGGTTGGGGGTCACCATACATGAGGAACTGTATTAAAGGGTCACAGGTTTAGAAAGGTTAGAAACCACTGTTTTAAGGGATTGAATAATTTTAGTCAAGTTTTATTTTAGGAGAAATATCACACCAACAGTAATTGGGACAGAAAATATTCACACAAAGTGGGAACCCACAGTCATAGGGAAAACAAGAAATAATTGAGTGGCTTGCACCTGAGACTGTCTCTAAGTAAATGTTCCCCTGGATCTCTTCCCATACTTGTCTATGTGCACAGGAGCTAGCTGGTGTACTAATTTGTACCCCATATAACATTGCAGTGTTTATATTCCACCCAGCAAGTACAAGCCGGAAAAGTGGCACAACTACTAAATGTTTATTTCTGAAACGCATCAGATAATAATGGTTTCAGAATGAGTGATTCAGTCCCTAATAATAACACTGTATTGCCTCATGAATCCAATTTAGTCTGAATTTGTCGGGATGACCAAGTGACTTCATACTTGTCAGTACAGAGGCTTTTAAGCCCAGCAAACCAGAGTAGAAGACTGAAAATGCTCAGCCATGGGGTAGCTTCATTTTACACCTGTCCCCTTCCATCACCAAATCCATTCTTCAATGATACTTTAGTCCTGACCCTCTTCAGTTCTCTGCCAGGCTCACAACACCTTCTCCTTTTGAAGCATATTAATATAACTACCCATGCACATTACCAGTGCTGGTGAAAACTTCAGACATCACACAACATTTGGGCATCAACTTCACTGTATGTCTTCCCACAGGCTTTGCTATAAAACCCAAACTCCTAAATATGGCTTATTCTATAATGACTAAGTAATTTTCTTTCACTTTGAGTTATTTGAGAATGAAAGGGTAGCAAGTATAGGAGGATAAATACGTAAATCACGACTGTTCCAGGCATATGAGGATACACACCAACCACCTTCTCCACGTGGCAGTTAGCAACTGGCTCCTAGTTACGTATTAGTGTTTCACTGGTGAGCACTCTCAGTGCTACAGTGTGGGTGTTCCTCAAAGTTCCTTCCACTGAATTTCTGGTTTTGTGGTGTGAAAGTGATAGAAGACCTAGTGGGAAACAGCCAGGGAGGTTCCACTATCGGGATTGCAGTGACAGTGACTTATGGAATTGGGTCCAATCTTGTGGCTCTGGATTACTTCCCAGAACAGCAGGTTGTTCATAAAAGAGCAAACTTGGTTCTTCCCCATCTCTTTGTTTCTTCATCAGAATGTTACAGTGCGGTCAGGATGGCCTCCCCAGAGCTGAGCAGATGCTGGTCACACGTTCTTCTACCTGGTGGTGGCTTGAGTGAGAAATGTCCTCCAGAGGCTCATGTACTTGGTCCCTGTCTGGTGCTGTTGTTTGGGAAGGCTATGGAACCTTGAGGAGGAAGTACCTCACGGGAAGCAAGCTTTGCAGTTTTACAGCCTCACTTCATTTCCTATCTGTTCCTCTTTCCTCTCCTCTCCTCTCTTCTTCCTCTTGCTCTTCCCTCATCCTTCTCCTGTTATTCTCTCTCCCCTCTTCTTCCCCCCTGTGTGTGTGTGTGTGTGTGTGTGTGTGTGTGTGTGTGTGTGTGTGT
>OU015744.1:84874430-84930490 GCA_907169655.1 Acomys percivali
TCTCTCTCTCTCTCTCTCTCTCTCTCTCTCTCTCTCTCTCTCTCTCTCTCTCTGTGTGTGTGTGTGTGTGTGTGTGTGTGTATTAGAAATGGACAGTGTTTTCTCTATACAGGTATCTAGATGTGCCTAGCACTCCACACAGAGTCCCCAATGCTCTAGCCACTGTGAGGCACGAGTCTTGATTGTCATGCAACACATCCTCCACAACACCAGCTTCTATCCAGTAAGAGACTATGTGTGACTCACCAATATTCAAAGATAAGGGCAGTGGCAGAAATAAAAAAGAAAGACAGAAAGAAAGAAAACAACAACTAGAGAAGCTCGTGCCCTCCAAACAAAGGACATAGATAGACACTGGGAGGAACTCAGAAGGGTTGGCCTTAGCAATCTGAGGCACTCAGTTGGAAATCACAGAAAACTCATCAAGAAACAAAAGCATTCCAGGGTTTGGCCTATTCAGTGGGTCATTTACATGTCACCAACCAAGCCCCTGTTTTCTCCAACAGCAAATATTCCCCGGGTGATCATTAGGCAACAAGCACAGTTCCAGCTCTCTCCCAACCAGACAAGTGAGGGTCACGCCAGAGAAGATGGACATGCTATTTCTTTGAGTTCTTCCATAAGGATAGGACGTTCTACACGCAAAAGCCCCTGCGGACATCTTACATCTTGGAAGCCAGCCCTTCCCCCCTGAAACCTAGGAGGGCAAAGGACAGTCGTACTAGCCTGACTTGCCTAGGATAATGAGGTATTCATATGAGCACACCAGGGCGTCAGGACTCAACCAACATGTGAACAAAGCCTACATATCAGTCACTATAGCCTCTGTTTACTTAACAGTTGAAACTAGTTGCTGACACAGAACATAAGACTTCATAGTAAAGCATAGGCTGACTCCTGATGCCCATCGAACGTTTCTCATTTCTAACATGTACCTGCAGATTTCGAGGTAGACAGGAAACAGTGACTAAGACATCTGGGATATTATCTCTTGCATCTGCATGCTGGGATAAGAAGACAGAGATCATTTAATTCAATTATGTAAATCTTTCCCCCAAATGGTTAGTGCTCTGCTTTCCTTTCATAGATGGATGAAAAGAACAAATAAATCACAGGACAACTCCAGTGCTGCTCCTTGGAAACTGTCACATGGTTCCTGCCAATCAATGCAAAGGGGCAGATAGAGAGCACTGACTCTAATACAATTTCAGCAAGATGTCTTCTGGGCAGCCTCTGTGGAGCTCTAAATTAGATGAGCGCTGCCAACATAAGAGAATCATTTTGCTTTTTTTTTTTTTTTTGGACAGTTTTTTTACTGTGACCGATTATGTAGACTATACACAGCTATTCATGAAATGTTGGCCGGCCGTGCCGTTCATATTAATCAGATAAGAACCACATAAGAATGCTAAGGCTGGTTCCCTGTTTGGCTCACGCAGAAGACCGTTGCATCATTATCGGGCCGTTGAAGTACTTTTTTTCAACTATGTCCATGTCTGTGGCCCATATTAATTAATTTTAAGTTTTATCACTTTCCCACTGTTTTAGCTGCGATAAGTCAGAGAAAGCCTGTGGGGGTGCTGAGGCAGAGAAAGTACTGAGTTCCCCGCTGTTCCGGACTATGGAACTGAGGGTCAGCCTGAAACGTCTGAATACTTCTATGTCATTTAACACGATCATCCTTAGCAGGATGATCTAGTACCCTCACGCTGCTTACTCCGCAATGAAGCAAAGGTGACAGCATCTAGCAAGTGCCTGGTAGGCACTGGGCATTTGGGGATGGCGGCCACACATACAGACACATGCACACTGCGGACAGATGAAGGAATTTGCTGTTGCTGTCACAGCCATCTAAACAAAATGTTTTACATGGGTAACAATTCAAACCACACAGCCCAGAAGGTAAGCTTATTGTGACGGCTAGTTTTCTGCCGTAATAACAGGTCCTAGGTCCCTGCCATCTATGGACTGGGTGGTTCTGGGTGTTTCTATGGTGATATATTTAGCGGGGCGGGGGTGTTAGTGTTTGGATTAGCTGACTTTGAAAAGAGCAGATTGCCCGCCATGACCTAGATAGGCTCTTCTGATCGCTCAAAGCCCAAGGAGAACAAGAGACCGGCCTCCCTGGGGCGAGAGGGATTCTGGCGAGAACAGTCTTCAGAGCTCATCTGCAATGCTGATCCCCTTCTGTGTCTTCAGCCTGAGAGCCTTTGACATTGAAATGCAACCTAGGCTCTTCCCTGGTTCTCCAGGCAACAAGCCCAACTTGAAGATTTTTGGATTTGACAGTCCCTACAAACCTGTGAAGTAAACCAAATTCTTACATTATTATATATTTCTTTCTGTCTATATTAATATTCTATTTGGTCCCACTTTTTTGAAGAACCCAACTAATATACATCTATAGGCAAAACAGTATTTCATACATTTTATCACGGCAGCACCTGATATGTGTTATTAGCCATGTGACTCTATGGTAATGGCTCTCAACCTGTGGGGCTCTACTCCTTTTGCAGGGGATCACCTACCAGATATCCTGCATACCAGATGTTTACACTAGGATTCATAAAAGTAGAAAAATTACAGTTATGAAGTAGTAACAATATACTGTCATAGTTGGGGGTCACCACAACGTGAGAAACTGTATAAAGGGTCACAGCATTAGGAAGGCTGAGAACCACTGCTTTCTGATGTTAAGCATTGCTCCTACTTGACATGCTGGTGCAGTAATAGCCATTGAATAAAGGGCAAAGCAAACTTTATATACTTATCTTGATATCTGGAGTCAAAATCAATTACCAAAATCTCACCAATGGCCATTAAAAGCACAGTCTGTTCTCAACAGTTTCTCTAGACTTTCTGACATCTTAGTACTCTTGTCTCTTATCTTCATTATAGATTAATCCACCCTTGTCAAACTGTATCTTTCTGCACATCTGACTCACCATTTTCTTCTTCTATGTATATATCTATCTATCTCTCTATCTACCTACCTATCCATCTATCTAACTACCTATCTATCTATGAATCTATATCTACCTATCCATCATTATCTATTATCTGTCATCTATCTATTGTGTTAAAATTGAAATCATTTTTATCCATAATAGAGTGATTTGCTAGGGAGCCGCATCTAATTTACAATTATTGAGAATGGTTTTTCATATCATTTTACAGAATATACATAACCCTTTAAAGATGATGACATTCTTTCAGAGTAGTCTGTGGCAGGTCAGAAGAAGGAAGTCCAAATAAATTACTGCACTTAATGGTAAAAATCCTTAGCTTTCTTCTTGGAAAAAGATGCCCAGCTGGCTATGGTGGCACACACCTTTAATTCCAGCACAGTGAAGGCAGTGGTATTAGCAGACAGATCTCTGTGAGTTCAAAGCTAGCCTGGTCTACAAAGCAAGTTCTGGGCCAGATAGGGAAGTTACATGTCTCTAACCACCACCAGCCCCAAGAGCAAACAAAAAGAAAAATGAAAAATCTACCCTCTTCCTCACTTAAGAGGAGGACTATGGAAGTTTACAATTCTCTACTTCTGAAGTTTATATGTTCAAACCGAGTCCAAGCTCATAAAGAGAAAAGTCAGGGAGAGCAACCAGGCTAATGGCAGAGGGGGCATTATATTAAAGTCCAGCTGCTCAGCTATACTTGGCTCTAGAAACCAAACCATGGCAATACAATTCTGAATAGTAATGGCAGTTCTATAGCCCTATAATTTAATTCCTGAGTGGCTTACACGTTCAACAAATATTTACCTCAGATGAGACTTTAACAATTGATTTTGAGTTTTCTGCAAGCAAGGATGTTCAAGGTGTGAAATTTGGTGGAAATGTCTCAAAATATGTGAAGTGCACTAGATGCTTCAGTATAAACATTGAAGGTTTCTGATACATTATCAGTCTTTGAAAATCAAGGATTGTGAATATTTCTGACTCCAAGTTCTGAGGTGGGATGTAAGGGTATGGTCAAATCTTTCAAGGCATACCCTGAAGATTCTATTATGTTATTATTTAATCAAACAGTATGCATTTAGAAGTAGCAGAGAATTTTTTTTAGATGTAATTGGTTATAGCAACCAGAAAAGAGAAAGAATGTTTTATAGTCCAGCTGGACCCAATCTAATTGTTTGACTACTTAAAAAGAAATTGTCTACCTGAAGGCTAAGGAGAACTGTGGCAGAATAAGCAAGTGAGATGCTGGTAGCAAAGAGATGCTGTGGTCTCTAAAATATAAGTATGACCTCCAGGTAACAGGCAGCAAGGCAAGCAAGACCCCTGTTGCACTACTGCCAAACTTAAATTCTGCCAGCAGTCTGAATGATGTTAGAAGCAGAATGCCCCAAATGCTCCTGGAAAAAGCCTGGGCCAGTCAGAGCCTTGAATCTGGCCTTGTGGGAGAGGTCTGGAGCTGTGTTCAGCCAAGACTGCAGATGCCTGGCACAGAGAATTGTGAGATAATAAATCCATGTGGTTTTGAGCTGCTTAATTTGTGATCATTTGTTAGGGCAGCAAGAACACTAATCTGGTACGTTTAAAAAAGGTCCCCACCTGAGACTCCTTCTAACCCCATCCCTCCAGCAAAAGCAAAAGTCATTTTCATTGGCTGCACAGGGGGAGGAAAATGTCCTATGCTTTGCAAACACATCTTAAAAGTCTGTCCTAGCCAAGAAAAAATTAACTAAGAAAAGGTTAGTATTTCTCCAAAAATAAAGTTTTCTTTTAAGTTAGAACCCCCTCCCCCATCTCTGTTTCTGGCAGTTTTCTGGAGTCAGTTTTCTCCTTGTATCATGTTGGACCCAAGAATCCAGAAACAGCCTATGTCAGATTTGTAAGCAAGTGTCTTTACCTACTGAGCCATCTTGCTGGCTCTAAAATTTTGTTGTTTATTTTTTAAGAAATAAGTATGTAATTATGTTGAAAATGGCCTAGAACCTAATTCTTATTTTGCTTTTTACTAGTTTATATGATTTTGGATTGGCTAGCCCTTTCTGTCTAGGTTCCCAGCCTCTCTGACTCATGTGTTCATGGTCTCTGTGTACATACATGAGGAAACTGATCTACCTTGTAAGCACCAAAAGTATTTCATAATGCAAATCCCATGTTTGTACAATATTTTAAAGATATTTTAAAGATACACGAGAATAATACTTTATTACCTAAATTCATCATTTTGTCATAAAAAAAAGCAAGCTACATTTATTATAAAGCAAACAGTAGAAAAGTCAAATAGGGCAAGTCTCTCTTTGGCAACTGAATGTGCAAGAACAGACACAAGCACACACCACACACATACACACTCACAAACACAGAGAGAGAGAGGGAGGGAGGGAAGGAGGGAGGGAGGGGCTAGAGACGACAGTGAGACAGAGGAGAAAGAATGAAACAAAATGGTCTCACTCTTACTCTTCAGAGGAAACAGACTGTTGCCTCATGAAAGCAAATCATCTCTCCGGCAGTCTCTCTTCCTGACAAAATCAAGGATAGAAACTTCCCTTGATAGTGAAGGGGGAAATCGCTTAAATCCAGTCATGTGGAGAGCGGGGACTGATTCTGACATGAGCTCTGGTGCTCTATATTTGACCACTTCCCCTTGGTGGAGAGGCCTGGTAGCACTCAGAGGAAGAATAGGAAGGCTACCAAGATGAGACTTGATAGGCTCTGACCATATGGTGGGAAAGGAGATCCCCTTCTGTCACAGACCTAGGGGGTGGGAATAGGGTGAAAGAGGGAGGGAGGGAGGAATGAGAGGAGACAAACAAGGGAATAAAAATTTAGACATAATCTGAATATATTAATAATTAAAAAAGGGCCCCATGAGGGAAGGAAGTCTACTGGCAGTAGACTGGGGTAACCACAAGTGGTTGCAATGACCTCTGCTTACCAGAGTTCTTTTTTTTTAAATGTGTTATTAATTTATTCATATTACATCTAAATTGTTAGCTCATCCTTTGTATCTTCTCATTCCTCCCTCCCTCCAGCTTTCCCCCTACTCTCCTCCCCTATGACTGTGACTGAGGGGGACTTCCTCCCCCTGTATATGCTCATAGGGTATCAAGTCTTTTCTTGGTAGCCTGCTATCCTTCCTCTGAGTGCCACCAGGCCTCCCCATCAAAGGGACATGGTCAAAAATGGGGCACAGCTCAGATTACAATGAATGTTCTAGTGGAGGCTTGGTTGAAGTGCTGACATTTTAAATAATATACAAGGTGAAGGAAGAATCATCACTTACATAACAGATTTGCGAAGATGTCTCAACCTCTTTTCACTTGATATCTTAACTTTTTAAATCAATAGCCTATAGCTACAAAATAATCTAAGTATTATACACTATTTTTCAGGTCATTGCTCCATGATTTTTATAACAATGTATTTTTGGACAGTTTGCTTAAATCCAATCTTTTATTATATGCAATTCTGCTACTAAGTTCTACTATTTTTAGCATAACAAGAAGGGAGTGCATAGTGATCTGTGCTCCACAAGGATACAAGCATGGGAGGAGCTATCAAGAGGGAAGAATCAAAGGTTTATATTAAGGTCTATATAGCATCCTGGGGCATCGATTTTTAGATACTTATTTCTCTCTCTCTCTCTCTCTCTCTCTCTCTCTCTCTCTCTCTCTCTTTCTCTCTCTCACTCTCTCTCTCTCTCTGAGTGTGCTGAGTGTGTGTGTGTGTGTATGTGTGTGTGTGTGTGTGTGTGTGAGTGTACTCATACATGTGCAAATGTTACACCTAAAAATGTCAGAGGACAAATTGAAAGAATGATTTCTTTCCTTCCACTGTGTGCACTCTAGGGACCAAACTCATGTGATCAGGTTTATCTGCAAGCTTCTTTACCCATTAAGCAGTCTTGTCTGTCCCATTTACTTAATTTTTAATATCGTTTAGTTTGGTTTTTCCAAACAGAAGCAGCATTGTGAGAACAAGGCAATAGATATATTGCTTTCCACGTTCCTAGATTCTTTACAGTGATCAGTCAAAATGCATGAAAGGTATAGCAGCCTATAAATATATCCACAATCCTACTTTTGTTATTGTACTCAGCACAGACTGTAGTAAAATGATATTTTTAAACTATAAATTGTATTTATATTTATATATTTGTATTATTTTATTTATATGTTTATGTCTATTTGTATTTTTTTTGTATTTTTCCTTCATTTGTTTGCTTACTTATTTGAGCACTTTGTATCTGGATCCCAGCCCCATCATCCCCACACACCTTCTCCTTCCTCCCAGAGAATGGAGGCCAGCAAGTGGTACCAATCCACCCTGGCATCTCAAGTCACAGCATGACTAAGCACATTCTCTCCCACCAAGGTAGGGAAAGTGAAACAGAGATAGGTAACAGAGTCAGAGACAGTCCCTACTCCTATTGACAGGGGGCCCACATGATGACCAAGCTGCACATTTACTACTTTTGTATAGGGGGTCTAGTTTCAGTCCACACATGCTCTTTGGTTGGTGGTTCAGTCTCTGTGAGCCCCCATGGACCTGGATTGGTTTAGTCTGTAGGTCCTCTTGTGGTGTCCTTGTTCATCACAGCCTTATTCATAATGGTCAGAAACTGGAAACAGCCTTGATGTCTCTCAATTGAAGAATGAATAAAGAAAATTTGGTAAAATTACACAATGGAATACTACTCAGCTATTAAAAACAAAGAAATATGAAAATTTCAGACAAATAGATAGAACTAGCAAAGATCATCCTGAGTGAGGTTATGCAGACCCAGAAAGACACACTTGATACGTACTCTCTTATAACTGGATATTAGTGATATAATACAGGACAATCATACTGCAATCTACAGACCCAAAGAAGCCAAGGAGAGTCCAAGGGAAGATGCTTGAATCTCATTCAGAACAGGAAATGCAATAGACATCTGATGTAGATGAAGGACAGGAAGTGGGTGGGAGACGGGGTGGGGAGGAGAACAGGGGTGGGGATCAGGTGGGCAGAGAGAGGAGGAGGAGGGAGAGGAAGAACTGGGAGAGAGAATAAGGAGGGGTTGATCTCTGGAGCAAGGGAGACTCCCAGGAGTCTATGTAGGTGACTCTAGCTGAGCCTACAAGCAACTCCAAGTTAAGAAGCATGAAGTCAGCACCTTTTGTAGCCAGGTAGGACTCCCAGTGGAGAGAGGGGAACACCAAACCGTACATAAAACCTTTAACCTTACATGTGTCTTGTCTACAAGAAGTGTAGGGGCCAAGATGAAATAGAGATTGAGGGAATGGCAAGCCAATGACTGGCCTAGCTTAAGACCCACAACGTGGCAGAGGGCCAACCACTGTCACTATGAATACTACTCTGCTGTGCTTGCAGACAGGAGTCAAGCATAACTGTCTCTTGAGAAGCTTCATCTGGCATCTAGTGGAGACAGATGCAGAAACCCAAGGGCAGTCAATAAGCAAAGCTTGAAGAGTTTTGTGGAAGAGTGGGAGGAAGGATAGAGGGAGCTAGAGGGGTTAAGGACACCCATAAGAATACCTACATATTATCTTTTATTTTTATATAAATATAAAAAATAAAATTTTAGGGTAGTGCCTACCTTTAAGAGTGTAGTATTACTTGGTCACTCCCAAGAGCAAAAAGCTGAGGCATTTTAGTGTTCTTTCTAATATCTGGGATTCAATTTAGTAACGTATTGAGCTCACTGTAGCTTATCAAGACAGCTGGACTCTGATTGTACCTTCTGGTGCCAATAAAGACAGACAATTTTGCTCAAGAGGCTTCATGTCTGGGTATTTGCCATCCTTCACCTTAATAATTTAACAAACACATGTGCTATAATCTAATAAGGCTCATGTTTTTACTATACTTTATTGTTTCAGCCTCTTTTTTTCTTTTTATTTACTGTCAACACTCGAAGGCTAAGTTTAGTTCAGTGTTTGAAATTGTATCACTGAGGGAAAGTCCCACACATGCATTTAAATCATTGTGTACAGGGGACAGGAAGTATTTTGAGGAAGGAAACTCACATAGACAAAAATCTTGGTCTACATCCCAGGTTGAATCAATGAAACACTTCCTCAAAGTGTTCCCTGGGCAGATGTGTTTTGTGCTTCCCTGGCCAGTGTGATTTGCAGTCCAAATAGCTGGTTGACCGATATGCTTCAAAGAAACCCATGTTCCCTGTGCCCTTGTTTTTTGGCCTCCTTCTTCTGCAGGTGAGCTATCACAATGAGTTCCTAACGTTGGAGATTTATTATCTCTTAGTTCTCAAGAACAAAGCCTTAATGTTGCATCTAAAGTCAGCATCATAGAAAGTGACTGTCTTTACTACAGTGACTAGAATGTTCTATCTCACCAGGGAGCAACTAAAGTACTTGCGACAAAACCAACAGTCTCAGAAGGCTACTCTTGCTACCACGGCTCTGAAAATGATTCTGTGACTACCCAGGAATGGAATCTATCCATTTCATTTTCTCAATGGGGGCTCAAAAATCCATTTTCACACATGTTCTTTACTAGACGTAAGGCCCAGGACAAAGCATAGTGTGCTCTTTTTTGCTGCAGCAAGGTACAGGTGTGCTTGCAGGTTTCAGAAAGGATGGTTTTGAGAAGAAAAAAGGCCATAAAGGGAGCAGTCTAGAGTGTTGTGTGCTGTGTGGGAGGTCAGTGATTTAGCAGCTCTTTTTGCTGAGAAACTACCCCATTCCTCACTGGCACACACACATACCTGTTCCTGTAATCACAAATTCCAAACTATTTTTGATGATGAAAGTCTCTTTTGGGGGCACCCGTCCCCCCAAATCACCATCAGCCATCAACAGCTTGGAGTTTCTCAAAGGTGGTGTCCACAATTCATCTCTCAGAGGCAAAATCCATGACCATTATAAAACTCACAGGACAAGTCTAGTTATGTAAGAGGCCAAAACAAAGTTATTGTTCTAATTGACTCGCCAGTATTAGTGGAGGGAGAAAGAAGATACTGCACACACACCTGGGATGCACCTTCATGTGCACATGAAGGTTTTGGAGACTTTTTTCTTTTAGTTTCTAGGAATAAGCCCTTATTGTAGTATCTAAACTACATAAGAAAGCAGGGCTTTGCGTAAATGATTGGGAAGTTCCACATACCTAGCAGTAGATGGACGTATTCAGGAAAACATTAATAGAAACAACTGCAGACTTCAGGTGTGCATGTGCACACACATGCACGCATGCACACACACACACACACACACACACACACACACACAGACAGAGACAGACAGAGAGACAGAGACAGAGACAGAGAAAGACAGAGACAGACACAGACACAGTTAGAGGCATTTGCCATAGGTCTTTTCTATTTTTTCCCTTGAATTTCACTGAAGATACAGGGAATTTTTCCTTTTCCTTTTATTGAAAATAGATTTTTTTCTCACACAAAGCATCTAATTATTGATTTCCTCCCTCTAGTCCTCCTAGTTCTTCCCTACTTCCCCTCTCAGCGGGATCCATTTCCTTTCTGTCTATCATTAGAAAACAACCAGGCATCTAAGAGATAATAATAAAATAAAATAGAATAAAACAAAAAGAAGATAAAACAAAAACTAATATATTGGAATAGGGTAAAACAAATGAAAGGGAAAGAGTGCAAGAAAAGGCACAGGCAACAGATCTTGATGCAGAGACCATTCTTTTCCACATTCAAGAATCCCATGAAAGCACTAAACCAGAAGCCATAATATACTCAAAAGTATGTGGGGTAAAAAGACAGACAGAGAGAGAGAGAAAGAAAGAGAGAGAAAGAGAGAGAGAGAGAGAGGGAGGGAGGGATGGAGGTAGGGATAGAGGGAGGGACGGAGGGAGAGGCTTGACATAAGGAGACAAGGAACCTCCAATGGAGCTGCTGAGTTCATTTCCTACTGGCTATCTAATGCTATCTACTACCAAAAAGAGACTTGATACCCTATGATCATATACAGGGGGAGGTGGTCCCCCTCAGTCACAGTCATAGGGGAAGGGAGGAGAGCAAAAGCAGCCTACTCTTAAGAGTTGTTCCTTTGATTTGCATTTCCCTGATGACTAAGGACATTGAGCATTTCTTTAAGTGTTTCTCAGCCATTTGATATTCCTCTGTTGAGAATTCTCTGTTTAGTTCTGAGCCCCATTTCTCAATTGGGTTATTTGGTTTGGTGGTGTTTAATTTCTTGAGTTCTTTATATATTTTGGATATTAGACATTTGTCTGATTTAGGGTTGGTAAAAATCTTTTCCCAGTATGTAGGCTGTTGCTTTGTTCTTTTGACAGTGTCTAGCCTCATGAGGTCCCATTTGTTAATTGTTGATCTTAAGGCCTGGGCTGTTCAGGAAGCTATCTCCTGTGCCAATGTGTTCTAGGTTTTCCCCCACTTTTTCTTCTAACCGATTTAGTGTCTCTGAATTTATGTTGAGGTCTTTAATCCATTTAGACTTGAGAAATGCAAATCAAAACAACTCTGAGATTCTTTCACCCATCAGAATGGCTAAGATCAAAAATTCAAGTGACACCACATGCTGGCGAGGATGTGGAGAAAGAGGTACACTTCTTCATTGCTGATGGGAATGCAAACTAGTACAACCACTTTGGAAATCTATCTAACGCTATCTCAGAAAACTGGGAATAAGGCTCCCTCAAGCCTAGCTATTCCTCTCCTTGGAATATACCCAGAAGATGCTCCAGCACACAACAAGGACATATGCTCAACCATGTTCATAGCAGCCTTATTCATAATAGCCAGAACATGGAAACAGTCTAAGTGTCCTTCAGTAGAATATTGAATAAAGAAACTGTGGTACATATACACTATGGAATACTACTCAGCTATTAAAAACAAGGAATTCCTGAAATTTGTGGACAAATGGATTGAACTAGAAATGATCATAATGAGTGAGTTAACCCAGAAGCAGAAAGAGTCAAATGGTATATACTCACTTATATCTGGACACTAAAGGGCCATGTCCCATGAAAGTCTTCACCTACCAGGAAAGTTCGGACAGAGGGGAGGACATCCTATTGGGACTCTAGGTGAGAGAAGCATGGGAGAATGGGGAAATAGAAGGATTCAGAGGGTCGTAGAAACCTACTAGAAGAACATTAAGATGGGCAGATCTGTGCCCAGGAGTTCTGCTCAAACTATGGTACCAGCCAAGGACAATATGTGCAATAAACTTTGAACCCCTACCCAGATCTAGCCAACGGACAGGACATTCTCTACACTTTCACATGAACTCTGGTGCCCCATATTTGACCACATTCCCTTGATAGGGAAGCCTGGTTGCACTCAGAGGAAGGATAGCAGGTTACCAAAAGGAGACTTGATACCCTATAATCATATACAGGGGGATGAGGTCCCCCTCAGTCACAGTCATAGGGGAGGGGAGTAGGGGAAAAGTGGGAAGGAGGGAAGAATGGGAGAATACAAGGGATGGGATAACAACTGAGATGTAATATGAATAAATTAATAAAATAAATATTAATAAAAATTAATTTAAAAAAGAATAGTTTCTTTCCTCAGTGAGACTCCCTTGGAGAAAACTACATTTTCATTTGCATGTGATTATCAAATAAAGATTGTTCTGCATTATGAATGGGGTGTGTGTCTGCAAAAGTGAGAAGACTCCGTGTTGTACAGACCCATGCAGGCCACTGCATGCTGCTTCAGTCTCTTATGAACACATAGATTCATTGAAGTTATTGATTTAGAGGGTCTTGTTTCCTTAGTGTCTGTCCTCAATGCCCTCTGGCTCTTACCCTCTTTCCACCTCCTCTTTTGCATGATTCTTTGAACTCTGAGTAGAAGGGATTTTATTGAGACATCCCATTTAAGGCCGAGTGTCCTAAGATCTCTCATTCTTTGCAAAATGTCTGGCTGTGAGTCTCTGTATTTTCTATCATCTGATGAAAGAGGAAGGTTCTCTGATGATATGTGAGCAAGACACTGACCAATCTATGAGTATAGCAGGGTATCATTAGCAGTCAGTTTCTTGCTACATTACTTCAGTAGAATGGTAGTATTTGGTTTTAACCTATGTCTCTGGGTTATCTAGTCACAAGTTCCAAGAAGTGCCAGGAATGGGTTTTGTTATGCCCAGATCTCTAGATCTCCAGAGACCACCAGAGGTCTGAAGCCTTATGCAAAAGCAAGGAGCCCTTGAGGGCCCTGAACCTCTCCAACACAGTGGATCAGAGCCCTAAACCACTGTTAAGCAGAGTTTTTATTGTGTTTACAGCAAGGAATTGGAGTTTCTAGTTTGGCAGTTACAGGATTGGTTGACATTTAGCAAGGTTGGGTTGGCACTAGGGGATTAATGGAGCCTGACTGTGAAATGCTTAAGCAATGTATCTATAACATGTGGTACTTTCCCACAGTCCCCTGATTGCCTCAGTTTGTGGTTTTTCTAGTAACTGGGGTGAACTTGAGCAGAGGCCTATGATGGAGTCAAGTGTCAAGATGAAGTCACCATGGCTCACATTCCACAGTTTCATTTCTAAGATTGGGCCTTAAGTCAAATCAGATATTGGATACTTTGTGCTACCCTTACATTAGCATATCGTGCAAGCAGGGCACCATTGCTGAGCAAAGTGTTTGTGGTTGGGTTGGTGCTTACATTTTTCCTTTGGTAGCATGCAGAATACCTTCCTGTAGCAAAGATGCTAGAACATAGGAGTGAAGGCTGCATGCAGGCACCAGCTTGACTTCTCCATATTCAATGAGTGTATGTAAGTGTTGTGTTCAGCAATAGAGCCTTGCAGTCAGTTTCTGGAGAGCAGCCTATATTATTTACAACACCCCCAGTTGTTTGGAGGTTCCCATGAGGCCCCTTTGGCCAACAACTCATTTACATGTAACATGGTCCTGGAACTAGAAATTTCAATTGATGATCAGAGATGTCCGGTTGGGTTTCTGTCTCCTCATTTATTTGGTAAGCTATTTATATTCCATATATATACTCTGACTCCTCTAGTCCCTTACTGTATACCTAACCTCTGTGCCTCTGTGGGTCTATGTATTGTAGTTTGTCTGTCATTGGCTTAACAGGTAATATCCACATATAAATGAACACATTCTGTCTTAGCCAAGGTTTATATTTTTGTCATAAAACGTCATGACCTAAAAGCTAGTTGGGGAGAAAATGGTACACTTGGCTTAAACTTTCATATCAGTGTTTATGATAGAAGGAAATAATGACAAGAATTGAAGCAAGGCAGGAACCTGGAGGCAGAGCTGATACAGAGGCCATGGGTGGATGTTCCTTACTGTCTTGCTCATCACAGTATGCTCCTCCCATTTCTTATAGAACTCAGGACCACTAGCCTAGGAATGGTATCATTCACAATGGGCTATGCCTTCCCATCAATCATCAATTAAGAAAATGCCCTACAGATGGATCTTCTTTGGAGTCTTTTTCTCAGTTCACTCCCTTCAGATAACTCTAATTTGTGTCAAGTAGACATAAAACTAGCCAGCACACACAGACCATAGTTTTCTTTCTGGGTCTGGGTTAACTCTCTCAGGAAGAATTATTCTAGTTCCATCCATTTACCAGCAACCTTGATGATTTCATTTTTAATGACTGAGTAGTATTACATTACGTAAATGTACCACATTTTCTTATCCACTCATTTGTTTTGGAGCATCTAGGATGTTTCCAATTTCTGGCTACTATTAATAGAGCATCAGTGAATATGGTAAAGCTTTAAGTGGCTCTGTGGTAGGATGAAGTGGCCTATAGGTATATGCCTTAGTGGTATAAGTGGATCTTAAGTTAGATCAATTCCCATATTCCTAAGGGTCCACCACACTAATTTCCATAGTGATTAGATAAACTTCCACCAGCAATGGATGAGTGTTTCTCTTACTTCACATCCTTGCCAGCATGAGCTGTCACTTGTTTTCTTGATCTTAGTCATTGGGACAAGATGGAATCTCAAAGCAGTTTTGATTTGCATGACCCTGATGGCTGATGATGTTGAACATCTCTTTAAGTATTTCCCTGCTTTTTGAATTTCCTCTGTTGAGAATTCTGTTTATCTCTGTACTACATTTTTTGATTGGGTTATTTGTTTTCTATGTATCCAGGCATTTTAGTTCTTTATATATTTTGGATATTAACCTTCTATATGATGTGTGGTTGATAAAAATCTTTCTCATTCTTTAGGCAGCTGCTTTGTCTTAATAATGGTATATTTTGCCATGCAGAAGCCCTTCATTTTCATGAGGTTCCACTTATTAATTATTGATCTTAGTGCCAATGTTAATGGTGTTATGTTTAGAAAGTCTTTTCCTGTGCCAATGCGTTCAAGGCTATTCTCTATTTCCTTTTCTGTCAAGTTTAGTGTATCTGGTTTTGTTTAAGTCTTTGATCCACTGGACTTCAGTTTTGTGCAGGGTGAGAAATATGGATCTATTTGTATTCTTCTATATGCAGACATCCAGTTAGATCAGCATCATTTGTTGAAGATGCTGTCCTTTAATTCAGTGTGTAATTCTGGAGCAGTGCCAGCTCTCTTGCTTTCATGACTCTGGGGCAGCTCTCCCTTCTGCTGAAGGTGGTGAGGGGTTGGGGGAGGGGAAGGAAGCTTCTCTCCTATGCCCATGCCACTTCACAGAAAGTGAGTGGCAAGGCCAGCTTTCCTGTGCTTATGCCCTCCATGGGAGCCAGCTCACCCACACTCCTGCCACCAGAGCCATCTCTTTTGTGCTGCCCAGGCAAAGTGTAGGGCCCAGTCTCAAGAATGCAGCAGCCAGTGAGGGGTGGAGCCAGTTCTGCAGTCTTTGGCCACCAAAAATGATCCCAGGAAGCAGAGCAGTCTAGGGATGTCCATGTGGACTTTAGTGGTAAAATGAGCCACATCTGTCAACACAGACACCTGTTGCTGTGAAGCCAGAGACCCAGACAGGCCCTCAGCAGCAGCACAGGCTGGGGCTTCACCGTGGCCTCAGGTGGCAGGGCAGGCTACTTACAACAGACTACTCACAACAGACTATTCCTCTGCATCCTCAGTTCTCCAGTTGCGCCTCTCTTCACCCTGTCCAGCTTCTCTTTCTCTCCCATTTGTCCACCATATATTTGCACATCAAAGTGGCTCCCACTGTTGATGGGTCACAAGGCTGGTGAACCTCTGGGTGTCTTACCCTGCCTGTGCCTCCTGGCCTGGCAGTAGACAGGCCTCTGGGTGTCTACACAGTGTGGATACAGGAGGGGCCCTGTAGTCCATATTTCTTTGTCAAAAAAAAAAAAAGTAATCTACCAAGAAAGGTCAGTGGGAGGGATGTCTGTTTTTATTTCTAATACTCAGTGCTATTGATTTAAAAATTCACATAGCTACACAGCTCTGTGAATGCCCAAGATTCAGAATTGTGATACTATTGAATTATTGAAGAAAGTGAGACAACTGGAAGATTGATTCATTGCTGATAGAAACACAAGATGATTCCATTTTTGAGACATAGTATAAGTGTTTTCAAAATCAAATCACAAAATTCAACAATCATACTACTTGCTACTCACTCAATGGAACAATTATGTGGACATACAACAGATACAGGTATTTTTTTTCAATATAAAAGATTTATCCATAATGGCTAAACCTATCAAGCAGCCACAATACCCTTAAAGAGATGTATGGGCGTATAAACGATGGGACATCCAGACAATGAAATAGTAATTAGTGCTAAAAGTAAAGAAGATGTCAAGCTAAAACAAGACAAAAGAAAACAACTGGAAATCCTATGAAATATATGATTCCAATTTCCTAACATTCTGAAGCAAAACCAAAAGACTACAGATATGATAAAATATAACTATAGAGATGGCCTCCTGGGTAGAGAGAAGGGATAGTGAACAGATGCAGGAAACTGTGTCTACACATCCATGATGCTTGGTTCCCGACATCATACATTTATATGACAATATCGACAGTGATCGACTTGGGGCCATTCTTGGTTATTATAGTTGTTCAAGTATCCATACCTTTCCTAACAAATCACTTTAAAGTAGTTATAGGAATCACTTTATTTGTTTAACAATCTATGTCTATTTTGACACCTCTAAAAGACACTACGTAAAAATGTGTAACCACACTAACACTCAAACTTACAAACGATTCCTGTTTCCTTAAAATGTCCCATACCGCTATTTGACAACTTGTTTTCATTGAGATACAAATAGCATCTATACACTGCAACCGTCTGTTGTTGCTTTATTACACTCGAATTGAACCCGGGCTTTGGACATGCTAAGCCAGCACTCTGACAGCTGAGCTATATCTCCGCTCCTATTTTTATTATGTCTTAATCAATAGAACACTGGCCTTCCTTTCCTGTGATCTATCTGGTGAGTCGCTAGGTCATTCATCCCAAGTGGCTTACCTCAGGCTAAACATTATTGACTGACTCTCTCCTGCCATGTAACCTGCTCCTCTGTCTACTGCAATTACTATAAACTGGCAATTAGGCATAAAGGCTTAAAAGGATTTTACCTGGATTTTTTTTCCAGTACCCATGCCTTACAGTTAGTATTGAGTACTGAATGTATTCCTCATTGATCTAGGGGTATGGAAATATCTGTCTGTCCTTCTCTTTGGACGTTAATTACAATTTATAAACAGTGCCCACAGCCATTATTTCATCAAAGGTTTCAAAATTAGTAATGTTTCAACTCCTCATTCTTTTTTCCATTCAGTCAAATACATGGGTAATGAAACCTTTCTCCCATCAACATGTGACTATCTTGAGACATAATTCATAAACAAGCAGGTTGCACACCTGATCTGTTCTTCTCCTTGCTAGTTATAAAAACAATGGACCAAATATCTGCTTGCTTCTCTACATTGGTACCCACTGACATCATAATAATTGCAAACGCATACATTTAGGCATATTGGATGCACTTTAATTCGCTGTGGTTATTTGCTTTACAGTTTCTGTCCTCTAGTTTTTAGCCAGTGGTCCTATATTCACCTTGACTCTTCTGAGCTTTTTAGAATCTCGATACACATTAGAAAAATCTCCTGGGCTTTGTAGCAAGAGAAAGTGGTGCACCAGTCTTGTTATGTGTGATTGGGCAGCTATTTTTGTAAGTAACTTCAATTCTTGTTATAGAAGATGGTTCTAGAATATATGTTTACCTTACATACCTCTCTTGATTATGATCTCTGGCTTTGTTTGTTTCTATGTACTTTCCAGTGTGTGTCTATGAAATGACTTTGTTTTTCTTTTGAAGAAAAATGCTACACTACTTCCCACAATGCTATCGTTTTGTGTTCACACTGTTGGATTTCACTTATTTTTCTCTATGTCTTTTTAAAAAAATTTTTAAATTTATTTTATTAATTTATTCTTGTTACATCTCTATGGTTATCCCATCCCTTGTTTCCTCCCATTCTCCCTTTATTCCCCTCCCCTATGACTGTTCCTGAGAGGGATTACCTCCCCCTATATATGTCTTTTTATCTCATGCTAAAAGTCTGTCTGCAATGATGTGAATAAACTTAATAATTTTATTTACCATTTTTTCGTTTTTAAATTTTATTTTATTAATTTATTCTTGTTATAGCTCAATGGTTATCCCATCCCTTGTATCCTCCCATTCCTCCCTCCCTCCCATTTTCCCCTTACTCCCCTCCCCTATGACTGTGACTGAGGGGGACTTCCTCCCCCTGTATATGCTCATAGGGTATCAAGTCTCTTCTTGATAGCCTGCTATCCTTCCTCTGAGTGCCACCAGGCCTCCCCATCCAGGGGACATGGTCAAATCTGAGGCACCAGAGTACACATGAAAGTCATACCCCACTCTCCACTCAACTGTGGAGAATGTCCTGTCCATTGGCTAGATCTGGGTAGGGGTTTAAAGTTTACAGCCTGTATTGTCCTTGGCTGGTGCCATAGTTTGAGCAGGACCCATGCACCCAGATCTTCCCATCATAATGTTCTTCTTGTAGAATTCTAGGACCCTCTGGATCCTTTTACTTTGCTATTCTCCCATGCTTCTCTCATCTAGAGTCCCCATAGGATGTCCTCCCCTCTGTCCCAGTTTCCTGGTAGGTGAAAATTCTATGTGTACAGGTATTTTGCCTATGTGGATGCTTGATACCCACAGAAGCCAGAAGAAGCTGTTGGATCCACTGGAACTTGAGATACTGATGTTTGTGAATCACGGTGTTGGTGCTGGGAACAGAACCCAGGCCCTCTAAAAGACTAGCCAGTGTTTTTAACCACTGAATTGTCTCTCTTGCTCTTAATTTTATTCCTCTTAAAGTACGCATCCAAGTAGTACTTCTGCATAAAAACATACAGGACATTGGGATGTCTGAGCTGGTAAAAGTGCTTATTGCACAAGTCTAATGACCTAAGTCTCATGACCAGAACCCACAGTGGAAGGAAAGAACCAATTCTGAGACGCTGTCCTCCAGCCTAGACTCCAAACATGGCAAGTGCGCTCTCTCTCTCTCTCTCTCTCTCTCTCTCTCTCTCTCTCTCTCTCTCTCTCTCTCTGTGTGTGTGTGTGTGTGTGTGTGTGTCTGTCTGTCTGTCTGTCTCTCATTCTCTTCTCTCACATGCACAAGTATGATAGAAATAAATAAAATAAATATATTAAAATTACTAAAACTATAATTTTAAGCATTTAACCATGTCTTCACCATTGATTTTTGTCCTTAGGATAGATCATAAGATGTATAGACCAACTGTGTTTAGGTCACTAGCCTAGGCCATTTCTGTATTGTATACACCAGTTTAGGGCTGGTAACTTCATTCACTTGATGCTTTGAATTTAAATTTTCTGTTATAATTATGCAAACTATTAGACATTGTCAGAATCAAACACAAAAGAAGATATGTTTAACTAAATTTTAAATTCTTCTGTGAACTTTCAAAAATCTTTCCAGCCCACACATCAACTAAAACCTACATGATCTAGTGGTTTTCAGATCTGAATATAAAGGTGTAATTTATGAAGCAATATATTAATTCTAATATTTTACACTCACTTAACTACATATTTATTAAATTCATGATTGTCACAATAATATGTGGAAATATTTACCATTCTTTTATATAGTTGAATAGAATGTCAATATAGACCTTTTGTGCAACATAGAGTTCCTGGTGAGTGGACTGTTCGACTCCCATACTTTTGTGATAACAATCATGTTTAACCAAAAACCTTTTGTACACAATGGTCACATATTTTGGCAACTTTGTTTTGGTAAAGAATAAAATGGAGTTTATAGAAATTAAATTGTACAGATATATTAATTAAAATATACATGAGCAAAAACAGGCAAATATTTCTGAAGGCAGAAGGTGTAAGTTAGGACATACATATGTAAAATTACACACAATTAAGCAAAAAGCCAAAGAAGTGAGAACTATGAAAGAAAAGGTTAAAGGCACAGAGGACAGACTGAAATTCTACAATATGATGGGAACAGCAGAAGGAAATATAAGAGTCTTGGCAAAAGCACTGGTTGAAGAATTGATTGCTGAGAATATTCAAAACTCATGGAAATCTAAATCATCAAAGCAAACACACAAATGGCATGTGGTTAAATTAAGATATAAATTGAAGTTCTTGTTAGACACATCTGATTGCATATGGTGAAGATGAGGAGGACCTGAAAGGAGGCTAAAGGATGGCCTACACAGAAGCACACTGTCCTAACTCCTGCTTTGCTACATGCAATAGGAACCCCAGAAACAAAGGGAGACAACATATTCAAAACTGACAAAACAGGGCATCTAAGCTAAAACCAAGTACTCAAGAAAACCCTAACATTCCAAGGAGAAAGAAAATAGAAATGTTTTATTTAAAAACATTCCTTTGGGATTTTATCACCAACATGCATCTAAGAAGAAGGAAAGGCTGAAAGATACAGGTTAGAAGAAAGTAACTATTTCCCAAGAAAAGTCTAATATGAACGCAGAAGGGAAAAAATAACTGTTGTGAACCTCTGGATAGAATGAATATGCAGAAAATGGTAGCATGGATTTTGAGGCGTATCAAAGTAAGTCTATTAAAACACCAGACGACACTGTAAAGTATTTCTGAAGTGCATCACTTAATTAAAGCTTTCTAAGTAGGCTATTCACATTGACAGGAAGGAGAATAAGGCTATTGATTATTAGAATGGAGTGTGCATTTTAAAATTTCTATAGCAACAATTGATTACATTAAAATAGAGACCATAACTCAAACAAGTGGATAAATTTACTATAAAACAAATATTTACTCTTAACTTAAATAAGCAAGAGGAAGACAAAGATAAACTGCATTATCTAAAAACAATCTAAACAAATGATCTGGATAATATAAGATTAAAACAGTTCAAATAATTTTCACTGTTTAAATATGTTTATTTGGGAGAAAACATACTCCAGATGTTTTAGAGGTGTTTCTGTATTATTTACAAAAGATATTTTGTAAAGCTAATGAAAAAGAGTCAGGCATTAGTTGTGGGGTAATGCTAACCAAAATCAAGTTAACCATTCCTTTTGGACCATTAAACCTAAGGCAGAGGCAATATTAAAGGTCAATAAACCAATTCTCTGAAAATTATATCCATTTGGACTTTTTACCAGGAAAAATAATATTGCTTCAGCGTTCACAAAAGGTGAAAAGTTATAAA
Source organism: Acomys percivali (assembly GCA_907169655.1). Taxonomy (NCBI): domain Eukaryota; kingdom Metazoa; phylum Chordata; class Mammalia; order Rodentia; family Muridae; genus Acomys; species Acomys percivali. The sequence continues at coordinate 84,896,036 of OU015744.1, forward strand.
ATAAAGTCATAAAATCAGCATCATCATGAATGACCCATGCCAATTGTCAATAAAAAAGAGATCAACTAAATAAAAAACATTTGAAACACACAATTAAGATAATTGTGATGATCAAAAGACTTAAGTTGACCCAAGCAACTAACAGTAAAACCACACTCTTCTTTCACATAAGTGTGTACTTATAGAAATTACCACATAATAAGCTATGAAACAAATCACATATACATGCACATATACATACATACATACATACATACATACATACATACATAAAAAAAGAAGTGGAAAAAGGCATAGAACATGTTACATACGTTTAATGCAATTATTTAATTTATTTTTGCAATTCAGACCTCTTTTTATTTATTTCTTATTAAATTTTATTATTCAGAATACATCCCAATTGTTATCTCTTCACTTGTATCTTCTTGCTCCCCCTCCCTCCCTTTTTCACCCCATTTTCCTCCCATAGACCCATGATAGAAGGGGACCTCCTCCCCACCATATGATCACAGCCTATCAGGTCTCATCCAGATAGCCTGCTTCCTCTTCCTCTGAGTGCCAACAGGCTTCCCCACCAAGGGGAAGTGGTCAAATAAGGGGTACCAGAGTTCATGTCACAGCCAGTCCCCACTCTCCACACAGCTGTGGAGAATGTGCTGTCCATTGGCTAGATCTGAATAGGGACGTTAGGTTTACTGCATGTATTGTCCTTGGTTTGTACAAAAGTTTGTGCAGGCTCCCTTGGGTCCAAATATGCCAGCCTTCTTGTAGAGTTCCTGGACCCTCTGGGTCCTTCTTTCTCCCCATTCTCCCATATCACTCTCACTTGGAGTCCCAATAGCAAGTTCCAGCATCTGTCCTGATCACACGCTGAGTGAAGACAATCAAATGGCATCCATGTTGCGCTAGTATCCAATTATAAGTGAATATACCTCATGTACCTTTCTGGGCCTGGGTTAACTCACTCAGGATGATCATTTCTAGTTCCATCCATTTGCCTGCAAATTTCAAGATTTCCTTGTTTTTAATAGCTGAGTAGTATTTCATAGTGTAAATGTACCACAGTTTCTAAACAGAGAATTCTCAACAGAAGAATATTAAATGGCTGAGAAACACTTTAGGAAATGTTCAACATCCTTAGCCATCAGAGAAATGCACATCAAAATGACTCTGAGATTCTATCTTATACCCATCAGAATGGCTAAGATAAAAAACTCAAGTGATAGCTCATTCTGGTGAGGATGTGGAGAAAGGGGAACACTCCTTCATTGCTGGTGGGAATGCAAACTTGTACAACCACTTTGGAAATCAATCTGGCACTTTCTCAGAAAATTGAGAATAGGGCTACCTCAAGACCCAGCTATTCTACTCCTTGGCATATACCTGAAAGGTATTCCACCACACAACAAGGACAGTTGTTCAATTATGTTCATAGCAGCCTTTTGTAATAGCCAGAATCTGGAAACAACCTAAATATCCCTCAGTCAAAGAATGAATAATGCAAGTATTTTAAATGAATAAAAAACTAGGCAGGCCTCTCAGTCTCCTATCCAACCTTTCCTCCATGCATTTGTGCTGCCAAAGTGTATCCAGATGAATCCACCTGATTCTCCCTCCAATGCGCCCTCTCCAATTCCCACATCTAGCACAGGTCCCATATATGGGTCCTGAGTGTATTCCAGACAGACTAGCTGGCACCTCCTCCAACCTCCAGACTCTGACTTGGATCTACCATACTCTGCTATAATCTACAGGGCCCCTAGAATGCCACACCAGTCTCTCCTCACAGTCAAGTCTCAGATATCTTGGGGCAGGCACAGTGAGTCCACTTGATCTTTCACTTCATACAATCTCCTGATTCCCCCAAATCTACGCCTGGTCCCATATCTAGTACCTTGGCCTCATCTGAACAGCAGCCCCTATTTGGCACCCCACCTGGTTCCTGCCAGGGCTATTCCCACCTTCCTACACAATGCAGGCTCTTGGCATGCTGAATGAAAACAATGTGCCTTACCTGGCCCTACACTTCCTGGTCTGCAGTCTATCTGGGTGATTCCACCTGGTACTTCCCTTTTGCACTCTACCCAAACACCATCTCTACCTCATGATCCACATCCAGTGTTCCAGCCAGGCCTGGATATCCCGATTGCATTATCCCCAAACATCAGGCCGAGAACAAGATTGACATCCTGCATGTCAGCCTCCCTTTCAGTGACCACCTAACTCCATTTCATCCAGCCATATTCAACTTTCAGGCAAAACCTGTCTTGGATATCCTGTGCTCTGTTACATCATAATGAGTCTATATAAAAAATGAACTAACAAAAAGCCCACATGCAAAAATACAAATAATATGAAAGATCAAAACAATATATTCCCTCAGATCCATCAACCCTATAGAAATGCTTTTTCCCCAATAGTTAGATGGACTCCCTGACACAGAACTTAAAAGAACTATGATAAATTTCATCAAATAACTCCAAGAAGTTTAGACACAAAGAAATAGCTCAATGAATTTTAAGAGAGAGAACTTAAAGAATAAATACCCAAGTGATACCCAAGTAAACACAAACATAAGATTGATTGAAATGACAGAGACAAATCTAGGATTTGAAAACTGAATTCAATCAAGAGATAGAATCATCAATGAGAATTCAAGGTAAAATGAAGATGGAATTGAAAAACTCGATAACCCTACTAGAAAACTCAAGAGAAAGCCCTAAAGTAGAATGGATCAAACAGAAGATAAAAGACCCAGACTCAAAGATAAGGTAGAGGGATTTTACAAAACAAGCGAAGAAAATGAAAAAAACATAGGCAAGGAACATGCATGAAATGTGGAACACCAAAACAAAACAAATAACAACAAAAATAAGTCTTTTTATTATAGCATTTGATGTGGAAGAAAAACGTCCTGTTAATGGCACAAAGCAGATATTCGACAAGATCATAGAAGAAAATAATCCCAAACTAAGAAAATATATACTCTTACACATACAAGAAACACACAAAACTCCAACTAGAAAAGAACAGAAAATAAACTTCCTACAGTATATCATAGTTAAAACATTAAGTATAAAGAAGAAAGAAATATTGAAAGCTACAAGAGGGGAAAAGGCATAATCACAGATAAAGGAAACACAATCAAAATAACCACAGGTTTCTTAATTGAAAAAGTGAAAACCTGAAGCAATAAATTCTAAGTCCTAAAAGTCCAACCTAGACCATCCACCATAGCTGAAGGAGAAAGAAAAACTTTCTTTGACCCAGACAAACTAAAATAACTCATATCTGGGATACAACCCCTAAAAAATACAAGAAACAACACTTTGGACCAACTGAGGAATAAGCTTAGCCAAGGGATGGTAGAAGTAAAACAAAGAAAGCTATAATTACTGAAACAAAAAGTACCATTGAGAACACAAACAACCAAAACCAAAACCTCACAACAATGACTGCTATCAACACATACTTTCAAATAATAACTTTGAATATTTAAGGCCTCAGTTCTAAAATCAAAAGGCACAGACTGGCTGGATGGACCAAGGAATAGAATTCATCTATCTGTTGTCTAAAAAAAACTCAACTCTAAGACACAAGCTGACATCAACCCATTAATAGAAGGTAATTTCAAATACTCCAATTTCTTCAATAGATAGATTTGTTTACACAAATATAAATAGAAAATTAACAGATACAATGCAGCAAATGGATTTATCACCCAAACACCAACAAATACACATTCTACTCATCAGTCCATAGAAGCCTATCTGAAATAGAGCACATCTTTGAACACGAAACAAATCTCAACATACTAAGTAAAATTGAAATAACTCAGTGTACCCTATCTGGCCATGAAAACAAAAAACAAAACAAAACAAAACAAAAACCAGAAAGCATACAAATTTCCAGTAATTATACAAGCCTATGGAGATTAAATCTCGTTATTGAATGATGAATGGGTCAAATAATAAATCAAGAAAAAATATTTTAAAAGTCCTAGAACTAAATTAAAATAAAAGACCATACACCAAAATTTCTGAAACATGTTAAAAGTAGTCCTACAAGAAAAATACAGTTTTATGTGCCAGTGTTAAAACAAAATCAGAAAAAGCACAAACAAGTGACTTAATGATACAAGTAAAATTTTTTTATTAATTTATTCATATTACATCTCAATTATTAGCCCATCCCTTGTATCCTCCCATTCCTCCGTCCCTCCAATTTTCTCCTTACTCCCCTCCCCTATGTCTGTGACTGAGAGGGACATCCTCCCCTGTATATGCTCATAGGGTATCAAGTCTCTTCTTGGTAGCCTGCTATCCTTCCTCTGACTGCCAGCAGACATCCCCATCCAGGGGACGTGGTCAAAAATGGCGCCCCAGAGTTTGTATGACGATCAGACCTCACCCACCACTCAACAGTGGAGAATGTCCTGTCCATCGGCTAGGTCTGGGTAGGGGTTCGAAGTTTATTGCCCATATTTTCCTTGGCTGGTGCCATAATTTGATCAGGAAGGACCCCAGGACCCAGATCCGCCCATCATAATGTTCTTCTTGTAGGTTTCTAGGACCCTCTGGATCCTTCTATTTCCCCATTCTCCCATGCTTCTCTCACCTAGAGTCCCAATAGGATGTCCTCCCCTCTGATCCACTTTCCTGGTAAGTAAAGTCTTTCATGGGACATAGCCCTTGGGCTAGTGTCTCGATATAAGTGAGTATATACCATTTGTCTCTTTTTGTTTCTGGGTAAACTCACTCATGATAATTTCTAGTTCAATCCATTTGTCCACAAATTTCGGGAATTCCTTGTTTTTAATAGCTGAATAAACAAAAATAAACCAAACTCAAATCTAGCAAATGGTAGGAAATAATAAAAATCAGAGAAGAAATTAATGGAATAGAAACAACAACAACAACAAAAACAAGACAATGAATTTAAGATCTAGTTCTGTGAAGAGATAAATGAAATCAACAGACCCATGTCCAACCTAGCAAAATGAAAGAAAGAGAAGCACAAATTAACAGAATCAGTAATGAACATGGAAACATTACAGTAGACACAAAAAATACAGAATATTATAAGGGAATACTTCAAAAAATGTACTCTATTAACTTGGAAAACCAACAACAATCCACCCCCAAACCACCAAAATTAAATTAAGAAATATCCACAACCTAAAGAGACCCACAACAAGTGAGGAACTTGAAAGAGTACTAAAAAGTCTCCTTACTAAGAAAAGCCTGGGCCCAGATGGATTCACTACCAAACTTTCAAGGAAGATCAGCAGTCAATCTTTCTTAAATTATTAAGAAAATAGAACATTCTCCACAGTTGAGTGGAGAGTGGGATATGACTTTCTCACGAACTCTGGTGCCTCACATTTGACCATGTCCCCTGGAGGGGGAGACCTGGTGACACTCAGAGGAAGGACAACAGGTTACCAAGAAGAGACTTAATACCCTATAAGCATATACAGGGGGAAGTAATCCCCCTCAGGAACAGTCACTGTGCACTGAGCTGAACCTGGGACTCTGGGGCTGAACTGTCCGCCGAGTCCAGTTTGGGTTTCAAGGCACCATGCGACCCAAATCCTGCCCAGAGTCCCCTCACCCGCAGCAACTCCCACTAGCCACCACACTAATTGCTTCCACTGGAAGGCTCTGAGCTGCAAACCTCAGCCACCACCGCTGCTGCCGCTGTTGCCTCTGCCACTGCTGTTGCTGCCTCTGTCGCTGCTGCTCCGATCCGAGAAAATCCACGCTCCTCCCGTGTTCAGGGGCACGCAGGTCCTCTGCACCCTGGTCCCTCAGAACCGTGGAGCACTCCTGCTGCCGTGGTGTGGGGACCTCGGTGTTCCTAGCTCAGAAATCTGTGCAATTCCCTGAATTGTTCACTGGACCTTCCAAACACGGTCCATACTGCTCACCCCCATCTTGGATCCTCCCCTATTTCAAGAATCCTTAATAAAATATGTTCAAACACAACACAGATCACACGCTAAAATGATTATTTACCACAAGGAAGTTATCTTTATTCCAGAGATGCAGGGATGGTTCAACACATTCAACTCAATAACTACAATGAATCATATAATTTGATTTACAGATAGAAAGCATATGATCATCTCAATAGATGCAGAGAAGCCTTTGACACAGTCCAACATATCTTCCTGATGAAAGTCCTTGGGAGAGAAGGACCAGAGGGAAGGTGCCTCAACATAATAAAATCTATATGTAACAAACTAGTAGCCAACATCATTTTAAATATAGAAAAACTGGAAACAATACCACTGAAATCAGAAATGAGACAAGGTCTTCCATTATCCCTGCTACTTTTGAATATTGTGTTCAGAGTACTAACTGGAGTAATAAGGAAAGAGAATCAAATTAAAGGGATGCTAGTATGAAAAGATTAACTGAAACCATCCCCATTTTCAGACAATATGATTTTATATGTAAGAGATCCCAAAAATTCTACCAGAAAACTTCTACAAAAAAATCAGCAATTTCAGGAAAGTGCTGGGATACAGAATCAACTTATGGAAATCATTGACTTTTCTATACATCAAAACCAAATGTCCAGAAAAAGATATTGTGGAACAATCCCATTTATCATGGCCTTGGGAAAATAAAATATCTAGGAATAAAACTAACCAAGGAGGTGAAAAACTTTTCCAATGAAAACTTTACATCTCTGGAGAAAGATTGAAAAGACACTACAAAGTAGAAAGCTGTCTTATGCTAATGGATACTGTGAAAATGACAATTTTATCAAAAGTCATTTACAGATTCACTGCAATACCAATAAATATCCTCATCTCGTTTTTGCAGGAAAAATATCTTAAAGTTTGTATGGAATGAGAAAAAAAGATTGCAAAAAAAAAAAAAAAATCCTGAAAAAAAAAGCAATGTTGAAGAGACTATAATTCCAGATCTTAAGATGTGTTACAGAGCTATAATAATAAAAGCAATGTGGTGCTGTGATGAAAAATAAAGACATATAAAACCAACTTAAAAAAATAGAAGAACTAAACATGAGTCCGCAGAACTATAGTCATTCAATAATTAACAAAGATGCCAAATACCTACACTGGGAAAAAGGTAGTATCGTCAACAAATGGCGCTAGAAAACATGATGTCCACACCTAGAAGAATGAAATTAGACCATCATCAAAAACTAACTCTGAATGTATCAAAGACATCAATGTGAAACTTGAAACATTGAGACTTATAGAAGAAAACACAAGTGGTACCCTCCATAACACAGGTGTAGGAAAGGACTTTCAGAATAGGACTTGGTTTATCTAGAAATTAAGGCCAACCATTGACCAGTGAAACAAAAAAGTTTCTGCACTAAAGAAATAAACAGCCAGGCTAAGAGGAAGCCCAAGGAATGAAAGAGAATATTTCCCAGCTAAACATCTGACAGAGAATTAATTCCCAGAATATATAAAGGATTTGAGAAACAAGGAGCTAGGAAAACAAATAACTCACACAAAAATGGCTATGGACATAAACAGAGAGTTCTCAAAAAGAAAACTGAAGTTCAAAAACAATGTTCATCATTCTTAGCCATGCTGGACAATCAGAACAACTTTGAGATTTCATCTTAGCCACAGTCAGAACGCAAAGATCAACAAGACAACTGACAACAAATGCAAGGAGGAGCATGCGGAAAAAGAAACCTTACTCGCTGTCAGTGGGGTTGCAAATTGTTCTGTCCACTCTGGAAATCAGTGGGGCCAGTTCTCAAAAAGCCAAAAATAATTCTCCCATATGACCCAGCTATACCAGTCTTCGGCATATGCCCAAAAGGCCCAACATCCTACTCCAAAAAACTTGCTCAGCCAACTTCATTGCTGCTGTACTCACAATACCTAAGAAGTGGCAACAGCCTAAACATCCTTCAACTGGTAAACAGATAATAAAAAATGTGCTCTGCATTCGCTATGGAATACAATTCAGCTGCAAAATAAAATAAAAATGTCAGGTATATGGAAGGAACTAGAAGAGATTATACGGTGTAAGGTAGCACAGACCAAGGAAGACAAACACTGTAGCATCTCTCTTGTCTGTGGCCCCTAGCTCCGACTCTCCAGAGATGGGTACTATAACCTGAGACAACAGCAGACACCAGGGAAGTAAACACGGAGTGTAGGGAGGGAGCACAGAGGAGGGACTAGCAGGATATAAGTGATTCCCAGGGGAATGAGGAAAACAGAGGGTGCTTTCATATTAGACAGAGGCGGAGGTCAACATAGAAGGAGAGGGAGTAAGGAGGGTAAAATAAGAAAAGGGAAAAAAAATAAAAAATCATAAAAAAATCATAAAATAAAAATAAAAATAAAAATAAAAAAAGAAAAGGGATATCTGAAAAAGCCATAAGAAGTCGTGTTATTTATTTACTTAAAATTACACATAATACATACATATGTACACATATACATATAGTTTAAATGAAAGTTTCAACCTAGACTGATAATGTTGCCCCCAGAATTCATAGACTATTTAATAAGACCCCAATACCAGCATTAAAAACTCCTAATATTAAATTCAGGGGCTAGAGAAATGGCTTAGCAGTTAAGAACACTTGGAGGTCTTCCAAAGGAAATGAGTTTGGTGCCCCACCCCTATGATGGTTGGTTTACAACACCTATTAGTCCAGCGCCAAGGATCCAGTGCTCTCTCTGGACTCCAGGATACCCACAGTCATGTGGTACACACACACACATACACACACACACACACACACACACACACATACACACACACATAGAGTAAAAAAAATCTTAAAAATAATACTAAAATTAAAAAGGAAATGTTAAACTTAAAAATAGATTTAATATTGTGGATAAATCTTACCCTCCCCACCCCCAGGTTGAGGGTTGAGGCTAAACCAAGTTGATATCAATATGAAGGCCATTGAAAACATGAAGGAAAAGGAGATGAGAATGCATAAACATATGAGCAGGTGACACCATGAATCAGTACAGAACTGAGAGCCAATTCAATAAATGATGCTGACACAATGGTTGTCTGCTTAGAAAAGATGATATTGGATCAAATGTCCCATGATAGGAAAGATAATTCCAGACAAAATATAAACTCAAATATGAGATGGAATTAACATTTCAGATGAGTGGTACAAATGACCTATGAAATTGAAAGTGCATAAACATAACAATTATTATACTGAGTTTTTATGGCCTATGACCCTCAGGAAATATGTGAAACATGGCTGCACAAGCATTTGTTTGACTTACAAAATAGTAACTAGTAAGAACTGAAAACAACTTACCTTTCAACAGGAGCACAGATAACATGTTACTATACAGTGAAGAATAGCAAACAAAGGAAAAGAATGCACAAAAGTTTTATGGACCAGCTTAAGACAGCTCTGCAATCAGGACAGCAGTGAAGTTGCCAGCAGGACAGGGGATAAACAGAGCTTTGAGTGCTGAGTTGGTGTTTTTTTTTTTAATATTTATTTATTTTTAATTAATTTATTCTTGTTACATCTCTATGGTTATCCCATCCCTTGTATCCTCCCATTCTCCCCTCCCTCCCATTTTCCCCTTATTCCCCTCCCCTATGACTGTTCCTCAGAGGGATTACCTCCCTCTGTATATGCTCATAGGGTATCAAGTCTCTTCTCAGTGACCTGCTGTCCTTCCTCTGAGTGCCACTAGGTCTCCCCCGCTAGGGGACATAGTCAAATGTGAGGCACCAGAGTACTTGAGAAAGTCAAATCCCTCTCTCCACTCAAGTGTGGAGACTGTCCTGTCCATGGGCTAGATCAGGGTAGGGGTTTCAAGACCCAGCTATTCCAATCCTTGGAATATACCCAGAAGATGCAACAGCACACAGCAAGAAAATTTGCTCAACCATGTTCATAGCAGCCTTATTCATAATAGCCAGATCATGGAAACAGCCTAAATGTCCCTCAGTAGAAGAATGGATAAAGAAACTGTGGTACATATACACTATGGAATACTACTCAGCTATTAAAAACAAGGAATTCCCGAAATTTATGGACAAATGGATTGAGCTAGAGATGATCATAATGAGTGAGTTAACCCAGAAGCAGAAAGACGCAAATGGTATATACTCACTTATATCTGCATACTAGCCCAATGGGCATGTCCCATGAAAGCCTTCCCTTACCAGGAAACTGGGACCGAGGGGAGGACATCCTATTGGGACTCTAGATGAGAGAACAATGGGAGAATAGCAATGTAGAAGGATCCAGTGGGTCCTAGAAACCTACAAGTAGAACATTATGATAGGCAGATTTGGGTCATGGGGTCCCGCTCAAACTAAGGCCCTAGCCAAGGACAATACAGGCTGAGTTGGTGTTTGATTTCTCACATTAGATGGCAGGCTGATGGCACCTGAGAGATGTAGTGTATAGCTGTGTATAGACATGATCACTCAGTTGAAAAATGTTCTGCATATCCAGCATTAGCATATTAAAGAGGAAAAGGTAATCTTAACATTATATTTTACATATAATTTTAGGTCATTGGTCAATTCTTTTAAAACGACTTACTTAGGAGCCCAGGCTGAAGAAGTTGTGATCTCATCATGTTCTGAGAGCTAGGGATGTGACCAAGCCTTCAGCTACATCTCCTGGCCAGGACCAGGTGCAAAAATGGAATCAAATTATGCAACCACTGAGTTAAAGCCATGCAGAAAAAAAAAAAGCACAAAAGAAGAGTTATTCCCTCATATTTGCATTGTACAGGCCAGAATTTGAAGATACTGGTAAGGATGATTGTTTCCTTTTTAAAATGTTTATTATTGTTGTTATTTATTCATCAGATCATTGGTACAAGTTTAGGACACTATAGAAAGTTCATAGTGGCACAGGCTGGGGTCCACCCTGCAGTAAGACACTTCATCAGCATGGTGGTTGCTGGAATTTAGCAGCTCAGTTGGCACACGTACATTGACATATTGAGAGATAATAGTGTGAAGATCTAAAATTACAAACATATATATATATATATATATATATATATATATATATATATATATATATTAGTGAATTCTGATCTACGTATGAAACATCTTTTTCTCATGCCCTAAGTATTAAGAAATAGTTACTAGTGCTAGTCTTGGGGAAAAATATATATATATATTTATATTATAATGCAGGGAATTGAGAGGATATTTGGCTTTGATTTTTAAAACCTACTTTATTTGGGGTTCACAGTCCTCTTTTCCTTCTCCACCTCAATCCCTTCCAACACCCCAATACCAGGAAGGAGAGAAAGAAGGTTAAGCAGAAGTAGTATTTTCTTTACATACTTCCTGCTGTTTAGGGTCATCAGGCTCTTGGGGGAAACACCAATCTCTGTGAACAGGATGTTCAGCCATCAACAGCAAATGCAACAACTTCCTTCCTCCTCCTCCTCCCCCTCCCCCCCCCCCCCCCCCCCCCCCCCCCTCTCTCTCTCTCTCTCTCTCTCTCTCTCTCTCTCTCTCTCTCTCTCTCTCTCTCTCTCTCTCTCTCTCTCAGCTTTCATATTTATTCTAATTGGCAAAGACCATGCCCCTGCCCAAGGCAGTTCCTAGCTAACAAAGATCACGTGCCCTCTCTGAGGCAGTTATCAGTTGTGGACAAATTGGAGCAGCCCCCATATCCCACATCTGGGATTAAAACAAAAACATGTTTATATATCCTAAACCAAAACTTCCACATTTCCACCTTTCTGTTAAAATAAAAGGCTTTTCTTTTCATATGAATGAGACTTGCTGTTGCTTTCTTAAACAGAGATTATCAATGAACCAAACATTTATTTAATCAATAGGTTGGATGTTGTTGTTGTTGTTGCTTATAGTCTGGTAATTCTCAGCTGCTTTTGCCTAGAATGGCTTGTATTTTGTGTTTCTGAGCCCTGAGCTAGGACTCTAAAGTTGCTTCCTATTGGCAAGAGGTTACCTCATATGTCCCTGTAGGACCTGCATTTACTAGTTAAATGACCCTTTTTATAACAGTGTCTACAAACTCTCAGCATTCTTGCTGAGAACCCAGTATTGCCAGAAATGGCTTTTTGCTTCTCTGGATGAGTGTGTCATATTTCTTAAAGTTAACGCACTGATCATTTTGAGCTTTGAGACTTTCAGCGGTTTGGTCACAATTTCTTTTCTAATGACCGATTTTACTGCAACTGAAGCAATGAGCATTTTTATATCTAAGACTTTTAAAATATATTTTATTAATTTATTCACATTACATCTCAATTGTTATCCCATCCCTTGTATCCTCCCATTCCTCCCTCCCTCCCATTTTCTCCTTACTCCCCTCCCCTATGACTGTGACTGAGGGGGACCTCTGTCCCCTGTATATGCTCATAGGGTATCAGGTCTCTTCTTGGTAGCCTGCTATCCTTCCTCTGAATGCTGCCAGGCCTCCCCATCCAGGGGATGTGGTCAAATATGGGGCACCAGAGTTTATATCTAAGACTTTTATTAGCTACTGCGAAAGCTGATGTGGTAATCTTTTAATCTGACACGGGGAGCAAGGTCAAGACAGCAAGTGTGGGGAACTCCAGCTCTCAGTTAGGAGGTGTTCTCCCTTTACCAGCAGCACATTTTCGTTTCCAAATGCTTCCAACTCTCTAACCACAGACTCTCTCGTTGCCAGCCAATTCTGCAATCCTTTCCAAAGGAGAGAATTGAGTGACTCTTCTGGTTTTCCTATTTCATCCATATTTTTTGTTTGTTTGTTTTTTAAACCCCTGCATTTTCATTTGAAACTTTTCCAATTGTTCAACCATTCTTCCAACCTTTTTAATAGGATGAAAGCAGGAGGGAGGGAGGAATAGGAGGATACAAGTGATAGGATAACATTGAGATGCAGTCTGAATAAATTAATTAAATTTTTTAAAATATAAAGGAAAAGATAGGAAAATCATTTAAAAACTGGAATGCAAGAAGACAATGAAGCAAAACCCGAGACTCTCCTCTGGGAGTAAAGCGGGAGAGAACACAGTAGTAGCAGCCACAGTGAACCTTTTGCTCATATTCTGAAACAGCATATTAATTTCTCCATACATGATGTTTCCTGTATGGCATTAGAGTGCAGATTTTCCATTATTCCAAGCCCCACATAGTGCACCACCTATTGATGTTTGTTTTTATACTCTATTTTATTTGAGGTATTGAAGCTTCTTCTTCCCTTCCACCAACCCCTTAGCACTGGATAAGAGAGAAAGGTTAGTGCAGACCCCTTTACTTCTCCCATCTGTTTAGAGTCAATTAGGTTCTTTGGGGACAATACCAATCTCCATCAACAGCAAACACTCTGAGCCACTATATTAAAATGTTTCTCTCCATCTGCCACACTGTCCGTCTCTGGTCTCTCCAAACTGCCACATGCCACATGCCACACGCCACGCGCCACATGCCACACACCGCCACCACATCCAGCCTTTCTCTCTCCAGGCTCTTTTTTTATCTATCTCAGAGTCCTAGACCACGCTCCTTTCCATGCTGCTCTAGGCAGGCCATTACAAACAGGCAAAGACCACACCCCAAATGAGACAGTTATCAGCTGTGGACAAACTAAAGTCCAAACTAAAATCCCACACTTGGGATTAAAACAAAAATATATTTACATAATATAACTGAGTTTACAAAGAAACTAAAATGTTTATTACAGAGGACCATCATTTGTTTATGTTTAAAATTCCTATTCAAACCAATTCCTTGAGACAATGACCCGTATTGAATGCATTTGAGGCCTACTAAATGAAGACCTGATATTTGTTTCCTCGTCCTTACAAAATAAATCTGTGCTTATTTAAGCAATGATAAAGTAGTTATGAGTGGACATTGTATTATTTTAGAAAGCCTAGATAAAAAAGAAGAAACATTAAGGCAAGATTATAAGATAGGTGTTAGGGCTCCAGACTAGTGATGGGCCAGGGAGGGGTGGCTGGAGGTGTTCAAGGTATGCTTTCTGCAAACTGGGGTAGTGTGCAATCATGGAAGTTATATCACATGCGGCAGGTAGACTCCAAACCCATAATGTGACTGGCATTTAGATGTGGAAGGTGATGCTACGGCACTGACTTGGTTCCACTGTCCTCACTGTTCAACCTTCTCATCATCCTTCTGTGTTAAAATATTGAAAACCTTCCCCAAGATCAATCTCAAATCGTTTCAAGTAGGTAAAATAGTTAGCAAAAACAAATGCCAAGAAACTGATGCTTTTAGATTTGATCAGCTGTAACACTGAAATAGCTTACTGTCAAGATGAATTACTTCTTTTACTAAAGAAGAAATAATAGAGATGCCAAAAATATCCACAGAACACTGCATTTTATCAGCAAATTCAACACAGCAGACCCACCAAACCACAAGAGAGATTTTTCTAAATTCAACTTTGTTGACTTCCTTTGATTCAACACACGAATATTTATGAAGCAGAGACTTTCAATTGTCTCTTAAAAATTGATTTCTTAAAATGTTCAACATCTTTCATCATCAGGGAAATGTTAATCAAAACTGCATTGAGATTCTATCTCACTCCAGTAAAACACGGCTATCATCAAGATATCGAGCTACAAAAACGCTGGTGAGGATAGTGAAGAGATCACATGACTGGAAGTAAAGTAACTTAGTTCAGTCCTTGGGGCTAGATACACTGCTTCTGAATGTCCCTCAGTGGGCATGAGTGTGCCTACCTTGGAGTCACCCACATCTCCTTGTACATTTTAGCACTATCCTTAGTAGCCAAGGTATGGGATCAGTGTAAGTGTCCATTTATAAACAGACAGAAAAATGTGGTGTAGACCTCAATGATGTTCTAGTCAGTCATTGGGAATAACAAAATGATGTCATTTTGTTCCAGAAGAATTAAGGAACTGGAGATCATGTTAAGCAAAATAAATTAGACTTAAAAAGACAAATATCACATTTTCTCTCATATGCATAATCTAGATTTTTTTTCCTTAAAGACACGTAGGTAGAATAGAAAGAACTTAGGCCAAAGAGAGAGAGGGAGAGAGAGAGAGAGAAAGAGAGAGAGAGAGAGAGAGAGAGAGAGAGAGAGAGAGAGAGAGAGAGAGAGAGGACAGCAGGAGACAGGGAGATGTAAGAGGACAATAGAGTGTGACTGCCATAAAAAAACATAGCGTGTGTGTGTGTGTGTGTGTGTGTGTGTGTGTGTGTGTGTATGTGTGTGTGTGTGTGTGTGTGTGTGTAAATGCCAAAATGAAGCATGAAACCTGCTGTTTTGTCCTGTATGACAAAGTACATCAAGGTAGACTTGAACAGCACTTTCTCTACATTTTTGGGGAGCATGCCTTCTTCCTCAACAGCAAACACATTTAATCACATATACAAAACTCTATGGGTTGGAAATATTATTGCCAGAAGCTAAATGAGAGCCTCGGGGAAGACCTTGTTCAAATGGATGCTCTTATGGGTAATTCCATGAAAGGCTAAAAGGAAGGCTAACAGGAAAGGCTAAATGGCCGACTAGGAGGAATTATTCTAGATACAGAGCTCAGACTGAGAGGACAAAAGAGAAAGAACAACAATGGGGCGGGGGAGGATAAAAAGATAGAGAAAAAGACCGAATGTATGCCCAGGAGCTCACAAATCCACGGAGTCCATGAAATCACACGTTACTGACAGGACTGCAACATGAGAGAATCACTTAAACAGAGACCCTTGGAGGGTTTTTATTTAATAAAATTAAACTTATAACTCAGTTCTCTGGCTACAGGTACATACCTGAGTGAGAAGAAAGCCTGGGGCTATAGAGCAGGCACATTGTTTCAGTTGGCATTCTCTTAGTGCAATAAAGTCATAAAATAGTCAACATTTTTTAAAGAAGCAAATATTTATTTTAGCTCATGATTTTGGAGACTTCTGTTCTTAATTCTTGCTCCTGATGCTTTGTGCCTGAGAATCACAGTATGCCATAGTGGAAGCATATAGCAGGAGGATTCTGTTCATTTTGTGATGGCTAATGTGGTGGTCTGAAAAAGAAGGAGCCCTATAGGCTCATATATTTGAATGCTTGATCATCAGAGAATGGCACTACTTGAGAGTGATTAAGAGGTGTGGCCTTGTTGGGGTAGGTATGGCCTTGTTGAAGGAAGTGTGTCACTGGGTGCTCCCTTCGGGGTTTCAAAAGCCCAAGCCAGTCCCAGTGACTCTCTTTGTGTTGCCTTCAGACCCAGATATAGAAATCTCAGCTAGCACATCTGCTGGCATGATTAAACCTTTGAAATGTAAGCAAGCCCTGATTAAGTGGACTTTTAAAAGAGTTGCCATGGTCATGGAGTCTCTTCACAGAAATAGAACACCAACTAAGGTAGTTAAAGAACAAAAGAAGAGAACAAAAAGATGCTAATGACATAACTACCTTCTACTAGAATCTCCTTTCTAAAGATTCCACAATTCTCTAATAATGACACAGACTGGGGACCAAGGCATCAACATATAGACCTCTGTGGATCATTCAAGAAACAAACTGTGGCACACACCAATATTCACAGACTTGATTCACAACAGCTTAGAACTTAGAACTCAAATCAGCATGAGCAAGTGAAAACTAAATTTATATAGTGAATCAATAATTTAAAATAATAAAAGTGAAGGAAATATTGCCACATACAACTTCATGGGTACATCTCAAAGGCATTCTGAAAACCAGGACATAGGCCATAGCCACCTACCTCTAACTCTAACTCTAGAGAGATTGTAACTCCAGAGAGATCCTGCACTCACATGCACTTACCTACAAACAGGCACATTTTAAAATAAATATTTATTAGCTAAGAGTAAATACTAAATGATTTCATTGATATGAAACTCTATAAATCCATACTAATTTAAGAAAGCAAAACATAGATGAACAGCTTCCTGGGGACTTGGTCTTGGGGAATCTGACTGAATATGACATAGAAAGTCTTTATAGTGATGCAAGTATTCATCTTGTCTAGAAAAGTTATATATATAATAGGAAAACATATCAGAGTTAGTGTCAGGGATAAAACTACCCATAGTATTTTGGGCCAAGTAAAAGGCTGCAGTTCAGGGAAGCAGCAGCAGTCTCTTAGCTATTGTGCCAATGTTGCCAGCATTGCTACCTCGCGTCGTCCTTGGCTCTTCTAATCAGCTATTTCATCTACAACTTAAGCTTTTAAAAATCTAATGTTTTATTATCCTGTGTTCTGAAACAATGCATTGAGATATGTTTATCAAACCTTTAGAAAGCTCTCGGCTCAAAAGGACAGCAATCTAACACCGTGGGTGTCGGTTTTGAGATTCCAAATCATTCTGACACTTAGGAACACTGGGTTGAAAGCACAGTAAATTTGAAAGGCCAAATCTCTTGAATTTAGGCTTAAAAAGACAATTGTATCACCACAGTCTTTGTATAATCTGACTGCCTTTAAGAAACAAGTATCTGCTAACAGAGAAAGCCCCTCTTGATGGACCATAAACATTCGTACTTCCATTTATATAAAACTCCAGAAAGTAAGAGCTGATTGACCGTAACATAAAGCAGAGAGCAGTGCTTGCCTGGAGTCAGAGGCAGAGGGACTGATGATTAAAAAAGATACATTTGAGAACATTTGAAGTGACAAATATGCTTAATCTGTTGCATGAGTAAATAAGATCATGAAACAATTGCTGAAATTCCCCAGGACTTTGATTACACAAAGAGAAGAGATTCCAGAATATTGTAACAGCCTCACGATGTTCTGAACTAGTCACAGCACAGCAGAAACATCATCTTTAATTCCGAGGGACAAGTGATAAGAAGAATTCTTGATAAGAGGACACAAGAGATTCCCCCAAAACATGGAGTCAGAACAGTAAGGAACATCACAGAACTTTCCAAATCCTCGAGGCATCGCAATAGACGAGAAGAGCAGAAGCAGACTTGTGCTGTATTAACAAGTAGAGTTGATGTGTGTAATTTTAAAGAGCAGAACTACCTCAAGCTACAGAAGCTGAATTTCTCTGCTGGCTCATAGTGGTCTGAAGTGCCTCTTGATACTCCTGGTGGCCGCTCACTGCGGGTCATAAAGTAAACTAATTGTACAGATGTCTCCTGGGAAGCAGAAGTAGATGTCACTGACTAAATGGAAAATGGATTTTGACTCAGTCTTATTGGTGGAAAACATTTGAATAAGTAGATACTAAGGCACAGGAAAGGAGTGGCTAAGGAGAGGTGCTGCCCATGAAGTGATACTGCGATGAAAAGATAGAAAGTAAAGTCTGTTAGCCTTGATACCCTAAGAGACCAAGCCAACTAGAATATACTATAGGTCCTGCTAAGAAAAAAAAAACCACAAAAAGAATCCCAGAAAAGTAAGGAGGACCTTGACATTAAAAAAGGAGTTTAATACTTGACTATAATGAGCCAGCTCTGGAGGGCAACCCTTTCAAATGCTTCTCACAGTAAAATTTCTGGTTTCCTCATTCACACCTTACAAAGGAGGCAATTTAGGAGAAGACAGCCTTGCAGTTTGCTTCTGAGATTCAGAGGGTAACTCACCTTGGCGAAGAATTAAATGGGGGATCAGTGAAGAGTATTGGGGCGGGAAAGCAAATACTCAAAATATAGGGTATTGTTGAGCCTAAATCTACACCTGACCCCTGAGTAATGGGGCATGAAATGGCGGCTCAATGAGAAAGAGAAGTACAAAAGATCAACAATAGTGGCAAAAGTAAGAAGAGAAAGAGAAATGAAAAGTGATCTCAAGGGAAAGGTAGGCTGTTCGTGTGACTCTGTGCACAGCTAGGCCATGTACTTTAGGCTGCGAGGTGGTATAGATGCCAAAAGGTTGCATAGTCACATCTGAGGGTCATGTATTTGCAATATATGTGTTTCTCTGTGTTTTTGAGAAGAATGGATTCTTTGCTTCATTGAACACAGTAGTTAAAACAAGTGAAAATTAAATGTTGACTTGGCCTAATTAAAGGATAATTCTCAGTGCAACATTGGAGAGAATCAGAATGGGAAAAGAGATTTATTAGGCATGTTTGTTTGGAGCAATATACAGAGAAATTTTATGCAAAATGTATATGGAGAATTGGCTCCAAAATATCCTTATGAGTCAGCTATGCCATAAAAGCAGCAGCTATGACAGTTTTACTGTAACATACATATTATTTCATATGCATTAAAAATTCTAGCACCTGAAATTACCTGCCAAAGAAATTAAACTCCTTAAGTCTGGGGAGAGACCCAAAATCCAAACATTTTCCAATGTTACTTAGGTAAACATTAATGTTTTGTTCAAACATCTCTATGTATGAAAATATATTTAAATTTTAATCAGTATATAAATGAACTCAAATAAAACTGAGTTATGATCTATCTAACATATTGGTAATGATGTGGGTAGCAAAATGGCCATATTGTAGGAGAGTTATGTGTTTCAAATTTCTAAAATATATAGTCTAATATATATATTTTTATCTAGTCTTCAACTTCTATGAAGATATTCTGTAGAAAATTTAAGTGTCTTCATCTGGAGGAATGAATCAAATAAACTATGGTTCATATATAAAGAGGAATATTAGATAACTGTTTGAAGCCATGAACCTGTTACATGTTACTACGTGTCAATATGTTATTATATTAAATGAACTGAGATCGAAATGTATATACAAAATGCTAATGTTAGATTACAGATTTAACATGTTTCAATTTAAGTTGAATTCTACTTATGAGAAAGTCTAGAAGACCGTTTTTAGTTGTTAAATATGTCTGGCTCGGATCGTGTGAATGTTTCCACTTTCTAGTCCATAAAGATAGGCTTTAATTTTGTTCGTTCTGAGTTTGTACTGTGATCAGCTAAACAATTTAATGTGGCAGACATTAATAATGCTCCCTAAGGGAACCAGAAGTAATACGAGCAGGGGGTGGGGGCAGAATGCAGGCAAGGGTGTTAGCATTGACAAGTCTAACATCTTTGAAGTTGGATAATGGGATACATCACCCTCACATATCCTGGTCCCTCTCTTCATCTGCTTCCAGTGTCTATTCTATTTGAGCTTCTGAATGAGAAGTGAGCATCCTCCATGTTATTTAGCTCTTTTAAGTCTGTGGATTGTAGTATGGTTATCCTGTATCATATGGCTAATATTCCACTTATAAGTGAGCATATACCATGCATGTCTTTCTGGTTTTGTGTTATCTCTCTCAGGATGGTCTTTTCTAGTTCCATCCATTTGCCTTCAAATTTCATGATTTCCTTGTTTTTAATAGCTATGTAGAATTCCATTGTGTAAATGTACCACAATTTCTGTATCCATTTTTTCAGTGGACGGATATCTAGGTTATTTCTAGATTCTGGCTATTACAAATAAAGCTGTTATGAACATAATTGAGCAA
The DNA here is from genome assembly GCA_907169655.1 of Acomys percivali. Lineage (NCBI taxonomy): Eukaryota > Metazoa > Chordata > Mammalia > Rodentia > Muridae > Acomys > Acomys percivali. The sequence continues at coordinate 84,916,412 of OU015744.1, forward strand.
ATGCCCCTGTTGTATAGTGGAGCATCTTTTGGCTATATGCCCAGGAGTGGTATAGCTGGGTCTTGAAAAGATATTCACCAACCCTACATCCAACAGAGGGATAATTTCCAAAATACATAAAGATCTCAAGAAAGAAATTAAACACAAACAAACCAAATGATCCAATTAAAAATGGGTACAAAGCTAAACAGAAAATTCTCAACAGAGGACTATCAAATGGCTAAGAAACACTTAAAGACATGCTCAATGCCCTTAGTCATCAGGGAAATGCAAATCAAAACAACTCTGAGATCCCATCTTACACCATTAGAATGGCTAAGATCAAAAACTCAAGTGGCAGCACATGCTGGCAAGGATGTGGAGAAAGGGGAACATTCCTCCATTGCTGGTGGGAGTGCAAACTTGTACAACCACCTTGGAAATCAATCTGGTGCTTTCTCAGAAAATTAGGGTGCTTCAATCTTTATAAATAGTTATTGGAAATCTACCACAGGCCAGTTATTATATCAGTTCTTGAAAAATTTAATACCTACAAAAAGCACAATGGAAATGTATGGGGTAGATGAAAAACAAGGAGAGACTGAGATAGAGATAAAAGCTCACCGACAAGACAGCTTGCTAAGGTTCCTACTTCTTTTTCACCATGATTAAAGACAATGATGATGATGATAAGGTGTGTATCATAGGGGCAGCCTGCAGGTTACAGGGACAAGAGCAATAATAAATGACTGCTTTTAAAATGCAAATTATCGAATTCAGAGCGATAGAAAGGTCAGGACATAAACATTATCCTGAAAGCTAGTGAGGCTGGGTTCTGTCCCAGCTAGATAAATTACCATCCTCCCCTTGCCTTCATCAGCATGTGGTTAGAGTTAGTTTGGATGCTAATCTGAGTGTTAACCTGAAAAAAAACACAAAGTCTAAAGACTCTACTCCTGACTGGTTGGATCACAGTCTGCATTTCACAAGCCCCAAAAGTTCACAATAATATCTCACTTTGAGAAATACTAGCCTATAACTGAAGTGCCGTGTGACTACTCAGACTCAACAGCCATATTAGAAATGGAGTTATAACCAAGAGTGGTCTGGAGCTGTTACTCTATGGCATCTACACAACAAAGTACTGAGTGCCTTTTTGGGGGAATGGGACAAAAATGGGTAAACGTTTCCTCTGCATATATTTATAGGAAAAAAGGAGGAGGTCATATAGAATAGAAAATTAACCTGTAAAGACTCTGGGTACCCTAGATTTTTGCACCTAGGAATAGGAAGCATTGATGAACACTCCGTGACGACTTATAGTCTACTGGAGACAGATGTGGCGATTATGATCCCAACTGTCTAAATGCTCACATGCTGAACACTTGGACGCTGGTGTGATGCTCCTCAAAGTTGGTGGTATGGTAGGAGAACAGGATGGAGAATGAGGTCAACTGAGAATATGAAGGAAACCATTTGGTGGTAGAAACAGCGCCCATGAAAGACAATAGGAAGCGAAGGATGTGCCCCAAACAGCACACTATCCAAGTGATCTATAAAGGTCCCAGTTCCCCAGACCCAGTAAGCTCTGAGATTCAGATCTTGCTCCCAGCTTTGAGTCACTACCTCTCTTGAAAGAACTTTTTTTTTCCTTCTTAAGAAGCTGTCTCCAATTCTAGCACTGTCCCTCTACTCCTGGCCCACTTCTTGCTCTGGGAGGAGAGAATCTGGATGTCACACTGAGTTTTTGCTGGATTCTGAGATGCACCTGGAATGATGAAACTTGCAAGTGGGAGCATGTCGTGGGAGACTGGGTCACGACTGACTTTCTGAAATGATTCAAGCTAGTCCTTCATAGTCGGTTTATAGAAGTGGATCAGTTCTCATGTGAGTGGATCCTTATAAGGAAACTGCCTCCTCCCTCATCTCTTGTTTTCTGTTTCTCCGTATGACCTCTCTGTATGGTAAGTATTCATACTGCGTGGTGCTCCCTACCATGAGACTCCCATGAGAATGATGCTGCTCCCGTGTTCTTAAGTATTCAGACTTTAAGTTAATGAAACTCTTTCTCATATAATGTGCCCAAACTCTGATTTTTTGTAGTAACAATAGAAAGACTGCAAGACAAAGGAATTCTGATTTATGAAGTTATTTATACAAATGTGGACTATGCACATAAGCTTGAATCAATAGGACCAGCTACAGTTAGAATAATTGGGGACCTCAAAGCCTATCACCACAGAATAAGTGACTATGCCACTGATAGTGTAGCCCAGCAAGGAAGGATCACCAGAATTCTTGATACTTACTATACACTGTAACTCTATCAAGAAACCATCATGCTCTCTGAGATTCAAAACAAAATTACAATACTCCTAAGTAGGATACCAACTTTGTCCATAATAACCTTGATTTATGGCTAATAGAATGTCCTTGATTTCAAACTCCTATCAGTTTCAGTATGGCCACAAGTAACTGTCAGATTCAAGCTCATCCCACATGAAACCACCACAAATTTAGGATAGCCACATGAAAACAAAAGAAGCCGCACTGAGAGGGGCTGCATGTGAGCACGCACTTTAATATGTAGAAGACATGGTTAACGGTCCTATAGAAGCAAAACAACCATAGCTCAGTCTTGTGAAAGCAACTTCCAACTAGGCATGTCTGCCTTTCCTAGACACATCCTTGATTAAAACTTACTTTCTAGAGTTGGAGGTCATGTGTATAGAGAAACACAGACTTCTACCCTTTTCAGATAATTGTCTGTAGAATGTTCTGTATACAACTACTCTGCACATATATAGCAAAATCAACCAGCAAACTATCCCAACACCATCTTCTTCATCAATGCTCCATTCTTCTCTACCCGTTAAGAAATAAGCCAGGCTATGACTAGAGAAAGTGATTTATGAAGAGTTAGATTACAACACAGGATGGTAGCTAACAGAGAACTGCATAGGAATTTCACTCGATACTGTAATAGACTTAGTGGTATTGAGGGATTTATTCCTTTAGCTTATTTTCTATACTTACCTTTTTGTGCCCACTCACAAGAATGCAGTATCTATACCTATGTGGATACAGTACTCAATTAGTTCAGTAATGATGCTACTGGACATTCTCATCAGAGATAACTTTCTTTCCCTCAAATCTGTGTCTATCTTAGGACAGCACAGTTATAAGTCTAAAAAGCAGGGAGAGAAAACATCTCCCAATTGCTCGTTTTTTCATTACATGTTCCAAAGAGCAAAGGCCACTCAATTATTTTAGATCCGTTGACAGTTTGTTTGAATAGAAATGTCATTGCTCAACCACCAAATTGCTCATAGGTATAAGTTTGGCAGGAGGGCCCAGAAATTCTAAAAGACCTGAGTCAGGGGCATGACTGAGATGACCCTACAAGGACATCTCACTCTGTACCTCCTTGGCATTCACTAGATTCTATCACTTGGAATGAACTTCTTTATCATCATCATCAGACATTCCCAGAATCCTTAGAGAGCACTTTATAAGCCAGAGGTCAAATGACACCAATGTGATTCAAGGTAATTAAACCTGTGTTGAATTCATTATTTAAGTTGCTTATAGATTATCTTAATTATACTTATCTGAATTTTGATTCCATGTGAGTCCATAAGAAAGGTAACCTGGTTCTGCTAGAGCAGTAAGTATGGAGTGACAGCCCTGAGTCACACTCAATTCATTTTTTTAACTGAAATAATCACTGATCTTTACAACATCAGTTGGCCTGCAATACAGAAGATTTAATGTGTTCTTGGAGGTTACTGAAATAGCCAAATCATGACAGAGCTAAGAGAATTATTTCTGTCAGTGCAAAAATAGATTCAGATAAACTGGTAAATGACCTCCTTTGTTATTTGGTCATGGTCTATTATGATATCTGAAATAAATGACATAACAGTTGCGTTAGTGTTCCACGTACACAGAGCCTGGTGTCTCTGCTGTGGTCAAGCATTATTTCCCCAGGTTTGCAAAAATAGTAAATTATCTGTCAAGATATAAGTAAACAAAGGTTGCATTTCTGGAGTGGATGTATGCCTCCTGGGTTTCCAAGGGTTTCACAACGGTCAGTGGCATCGGTTCTCACTGTCGCTACTATGCTCTATTTGAACACCATGGTTAAATCATGGTACTATCATCACTATCATGATACTATGACTCAACTTCACAGTGACTCTCCAGGTTATGAAACACTCTCTTTGGCAAGCAAATGCCCAAACCAAAGAAGTTCTAAGCACTATTTCACTTGACAGACATCTAAACACATTTTTATTACTTTCCTGGCTTGAAATCACAGACTAGGGGGGAGGGGTTCAGGTTGAGATCTTTACCCAAGATTCTGAATAAAATATGTGTTCTCCTTTGCTTGGAGGTGAAACACACAGCCTGTAGGAAGGCTAGGCATTGGCATGCTTCCAGAGCTTTCTGGATGCTTGCCATTGGGACTCTGAGACAGAGATCTCTACCACAAAGAAGCATTTTGGGTTTGTCACATCATCACAGGTGAAGGTGGATACAAACCAATGTGATATTTAAGCCTCAGTGGGCTTTCTTTTCCTTAAAATTTATTTCCCCTTTCATTAATTTCTGATGTCACACAATGTTATATCCAGTGTCCCTATCAAGATAAGCAAGGGAGATTTCTCTCATTTCTGCTAACCACATCATGGATACACTTATAATGATATACTACATGACCTGACAGTGAAGTGCCCTGACTCTAAGTGATGTTAATATTTTCACTAAAAGAAACTCACAAATATATTTTTAAAAAGCATATGCAGAAGGTAACAAACAAGCTCATCTCTGTATACCCGATCAGTCGGGTTTGTCATGTACACCAGTAACTCCTGGCCCAAAATATCACCTTATATTAAGCATAGTTATTTGAAACTCTGTGCTTCAACAACTCCAGTCTACTGCAAGCATGTGTCATGCATTTACCCATGGTGCTCCACTTCTTTTTCTAAAAAATTACTTATTTGCTATATATATCGAACATACTCCCTCCCTCCTCTCCTCCTGATCCCACCTTCCCACCCTCTTTCCCCTTTCCCTCTCACCTTCTTCTCAAAAAACATCCCCCCTTCCCTTACCAACCTATCCCAGCATATCAAGTCACATCAAGACTAAGTGCATCGTCTTCAACTAAGACCAGACAAGGCAGCCCAGCTAGGGGCAAGTAATCTAAAAGCAGGCAATTGAGTCCATATCAGAGATAACCCCCACTCTACCTATCTGGAAAATTAGAGGCGGGAGGACATCACTGGGACAAGCTGGAGACCTGTGACAAGACAGGACCCTTCTCACATATCTGGTGACTCTAGCTGTGATTCTTAGTAATGGGTGACATAGAGACTGAAATGGCTACCTCATAGCCAGGCAGGACTTCCCATGGAAGGAAGGAGATAACAGCTCACCCATAAAAACTTCAAACTACAATTTACCCTACCTACAAGAAACTCGGGCATAAATATTGAGCAGAGATAGAGGGAATGGCCAATCAATGACTGCCTCAACCTGAAACCCACCCCTTAGGAGAAAGCCAACCCCTGACCCTATTAGTGATACTCTGCTATGCTTGCAGACAGGAGCCTAGCATAACTGTCCTAAGAGAGGTGCTCCACTTCTTGTGTGACACCTATTTCTCCTTCACTTTTGGGTCTCTATCAGGACCAGTAGCATCGTCACCGGGAAGTTAGCTCCTGTTGTCATCTAATGTGTTCAGTCTCCCCCTGTTCTCCTCAGCCAGGGCATTTTTGTGCATGTGTTTCTACAGCAACACACAGATGCTGTGTGTATGTCTATTCACAAGTCAGTTTCTGAAAAAGTTCATGTGATTGGACAGTCAGTTGGACTATGAATCCCTGTTTACAGGTCCTAATGAGGCACCTGAGTTCTAGACTACAGTATTAATACATGTTGAATGAACAGCACACTGAATGATTTTCCAAAGTTCTTGCAGATTTCTCTTCCCCGTGGGGAAATCAGAAAACTCCACTAGACACATGCTTATGGAGTTGGAGTTTGATAAGGGCTGAAAATATAACTGAATGATCCCGCAAGGGTCATTCATGAGCTGTCTGGTGTGGAATGAAGCTTGGGTTGCCAATGCTTTTAAAAGGAACCTTTGATACTGGATATCCAGCTTTACAGTGTTAGCTGAAAATGCTCAGTTATTGACAAAGGGCACATTTGCACTAACAGCCTTGCATTTGTCATTTAAATAGGACACTCTGTCACTTCTCCCTCACGTTTGTTGGTAGCTGCCACATGTAAAATCACTACCCTTTCAAAAGAAGATGGAAAATAAGTATTTGGAGGCAAATGCCATGGGAGGCCAAGGTGTGGAAAAAGGTGGCAAAATGCTTGCATTGTTCCCCAGGGAGCAGAGGATTTAGGTCAAGCCACATCAGGAGCCTACTGACTGTTCAGCCCACATATTGTTATAAATTATGTCTTTCTTGGAGGTAGAATATTTTAGAATATTTAAATTTTCTGCATGCAACTTAAAACACCTACCTCCTTTTTAAAATGAAATGTAGCCTATTCCAAAAAAAAAAATGCAGTCTTTTCCACCAAAGATAAATTTAACTTTAGCAAGAGAAGACAAGTCAGAGAGGGAGTCCCCCATATGGGAAAGCAAGCGAGGGGGGAAAGAGGAGAAAGACACACTGCCCCCATATATGGAATTCTCCCCTCTGCAACACAAACAGATGCCAGTGTGGGAAGTTGTGAGCTGATGAGGGATTTTTAAGCCAGGGAGGAGCATGCTGAAATGGGCTTCAAGAGAAGGTCTCTCTAACTACAATCTCTGGGATGTGTTGGAAGTACAGGGCACATCCATGTGAAAAGGGCATGACAGGGAGAGAGAGAGTTTGGGATGATTAACTAAGGGGCTGCCCAGCCTATATTAGAGAATGGGTTAGAATGAGGTTTGAGGTGCTCTGCTGCCCTGAGAGATCAGGGTGGCAAGCATCACACAGTGGCACCACTTCGACCTGCTCCCAGACTTCAGGTATCACTGTACCATGAAACCATCACACAATTTCACTGCAAGTTGAATGGTGCTCATCTCATGTGCTGTAATTCCCACCCTAAGGTCCTTATTTAGAGCTTCTCAGGAATCACATAGCCCAAAAGTGCCCCATTGTTATCAGATAAGAATAAGCAGAAACTATTACCCTTACACCCAAATCCCAGTCCCTGAGTAAACCTCTCTTCCTCAACTAAATCAATCTGGGGTTGCTTAATCAACACTGGTCAACCAGTGTGGTTAGATAAGCTCCAAACTGTAAAGTCTCCACTTCTAAGTCCAGCAACGAGGAATCACGCATCTCTGAGGTGTTCATAAAAATAAGATCCAATGAGCATCAGCAGGCAAAAGCACCCCTGGCCTTCATCTAACAGAAGATGAACGGATTGGATACAATTATAGTAGTTATTAGTGCAGATTCAACTGTATCTGTATAGTGCACTTCATCAGAAATCTCTGATCAGGACACCGAGGGACTTTTTGGACCAGGGTCACTCAAACATTTCTCATGTTGATGGATAGGCTGGGATCATGCACTTAGGAGACCTGGTTGTAGATCTATTTTACCTTAGGTTAGCTGGGTACTTAATAGAAATAAGGCTTGGTTTTATTATCTATAAAATGAAAAGTATGCACTCTAAAATCATTTCCAAGTTTGATGCTCTGCGCCTTGGAGAATTTCCCGGAACTGTTATTTCATGCTTTAATTTCCACCAACTCTGGCAAGATAGGTTCATGGGCCTCTAGTCTGTTAGGTCAACAATCATAATGAGGCTGCGAAACCGACCTAACATTGCTTCTCTCCTTGCTGTTCTAACCAACATCAGAGACTAGGAAATATTTCACCAGTCAAACAGCATGTTCTAAGAGTGTCAAGATTACAACACACTTCTCAGGGAAGAAAGATATTGTCAAGAAGGGGAAAGAAAAACTTTTATTCTATGCACCTGAGAGTAAACATGTCTTTCTTGTACTCCATGCCCATGGCTTTGGAGCTGAAACACAGAAAACAGCATCTAATGGCATCTTATCTACTGCACTAAATCACAACTTTCAACTCAAGAGTTCTGCCCTCTAGTGGAAAAACTTTCCAATTGCAAGTTTCTTTTACAAGGCAACATTGCTTAGACTTAGTTGTGTCCCAGACTGAATCTTGCCTGTGACACATGTCAAGAGCACAAGATTTGAGGATAGAGTGCCAACTCTGGAAATTACATGAGGGACATTGTGTGGGCTGGTGAGCTTAAGAATTTAAGTTCCTGTTATGTGTTACGCTGAGTGGTTGTGTTAGGTAAAGGTACAAGCTTTGCAGCGGTAAAGCGTTTGTATTGTACCGATCCTTTTGAATCCTGGGAAAACTTTAGTCCATAGGACACGAAAACCAACACTATCAAGAAAACATGTTCTCTAATGTGGGAATATAATATCTCTGAAAACTCCACAGAAACATGCTTAATTGTATACACCCTATATTGAACATTGCAATGCCTTGCATATAACATAGATTTAATAGTTGTAGGATATACATGGAATCATTAGAGATGTTTCATTTATTTAAATGAGCTACCAAATTAAATATATTAATATATAGTCTTTAAAAAAAAGAAGAAAATATGTAAGTGAATGGATTAAATAAATGATTCCATTACATTTTCCCCTCATCAATCACCTTTCACACAGTGAGCTCTCAGAGCTGCTAAGTAAATAGTCTTAGATGAAATTTTAATATCTGATTTTAGACTCACTGCTCACTAATTGAAGAGCTAAAAGTGGGTGTTCACAGTCCTCAGAATCAAGCACACACACACACATGCATACTCATGCACATGCGCACACACATGCTCACATGTACACACACAACCACAATAAAGTCAGATAATAGGAAAATAAAGCCACTTATAAAAAAATAACCCACTCTAAACATAAAGAGACAAATAGGTTAGCCATTTTTATGTAGGGACAAGAATGTCATTTTAACATTAGTCCAACTTACTCAGGATGACACTCCTTAGTTAAAATTCTTTCTGGACATTCATTATTTCTCCTTGGTAAAATTACTCTACAATTTATGAGAGACCACATATGACTGTGCATTCTAATTCTTTTTTGGTGTTCTAAATTATGTTCTTTCCCTAGATGCTTATGTTCTTAATTCACTAGAAGCATAAATTCTTTACTCCTCCCAAACCCTAAGACACACACAAGCCTAGCCGCATGCACAAAGGAGCCCATGGATGTCACATCTGCATTTTGTGCCCACTTGAAAACCCCAGCAAGCTCAGAGACTTCAGAGTTTCTCTTCTCTGAGAATGGGGAAAATATCTGCCCTGCCTTCCTGTTCATGGAGAGAGCTCGGAGTGGTCCCATTACACAACTGAACTGATGCCCAGTACTGCATAAGTGGTGCTTGTTGGTGACCAAATGAGTAAGCTGTAGGATGAGGCCACACCTGCATGTCTTGTGACCCTTTCTCACTCCCCGACAGTCACTTACGTGAATTAAGAACCTAGTATTCATGATTTTGCTGATAGATTACCACTTTCCTGCGCTCACATGGAGCTGGCCAAACCTCTTGTTCCAGTAAATATATCCAACCAATCAGTCCCCACCAAGCAAGTACATTCAGGAGTGAGTTACAGTCACTCACATTTAAACTGACTGTGTTCTCTCATTTGAGAGCTGAACTTTTAATAATAAGCTTTATGGTTACTGCCCTGAGTTCGGTGAACCACAAAAGATATATTCAAGTATAGAAAATAAGATAACTGAAGCACTCTACAGTAGACACTATTAATAGAGCTAATGCATAAACAAAAATCAGAATTTAATTTGAGCCCCTAGGGGGCTTACACTGCTCAATCATTTCACTCTTTCAGCAAAATAGGTTTGAGAACAAACTCTACACCCTTGCTTTTGTGGGACAGTTTCCTCCAAGACTGAACAATTCTATCCTGTGGGAAGCTCCTTAAGCAGAAAGGTAGACATCTCAAAATAGCGTCAGGAAGTCCCTGGAGCTGAGCAGATTCACAATGCCCCTCCCCATCAGAGTGAGCAATAAAAGCTGAGTCCTGCTCACATGAAATGAAGTTCCACTGCAAAGAATACCCTCAGAAAAGGAAACTGCACAGACTCAGACCTGACCTTAGCTGGCTGCCCGGGGGAAGCAGCAACCAGCTGAGTTGCCTGGAAGAGGTTTAGACCAACTGAGGCACCTGGAAAGGATGCTCTGCAACATGTTGAGCTGCCTGTGGGATGCAGTTTTTCCAGATTCCCAGCTTTGTGAGCTGTCACATATGCTTGGGTAGGCTTTGGTGATACAGCTGTCTTTGAGTCATTTCTCCTCCTATAAGTAACCCCTCACCCATGCTGCTGTAAGCAAACCCAACAAAACCCATTGGCTCGCCACATTGGACTTTGGTGGTATCTGTACTTTGGTCTGACATGGGTCCCTGTCTGGGATGAGTAGATGTATGTGTTGCGTCTCCCCAAGAAAAGTTCTCTCATACAACATCTTTTTAAAAAAACTATATAATTATGAAAATGAATCTGCATTATTGTTTGCGTAAGATTAGCCAACTGGTCTACTCACCTACCCACAATGAAGACACATAAAGAAAGCAACAGGACTTCAGGGAACGTAGAGCCCTTCCTTATGCTGTCCTCTTCCAAATGCCAAATCTGAACTTGTCAGTTGAGGTTGAGTCCTGCTGCCAGCACCCAAGGCAGCAGCTAGACTGGAGACGGAGTGCTCACGAGCAATCTAATTAGGAATGAAAATAGAAATAAGGAACAGACAGATGATTGGAAAAATGTTATTTTGGCCTAGTAAAAGCCTAGAAAATATGATTTCTCTCTAAAGACATCAGGATCAATTTTCAAATTTTGTTAGCCTACCTGTAAGAATGGACTTGATGGTGTCAGTGTCAAAGGGCATGTACATGAGGCTGAGCTAATGCTCCTGTGATTGAATTTGTCTCCTGGGGCCTCTTCTGTGCCCTGTCCAAGAACATTTCCCTTTTTCAATCTGAGTATAGAATTCAAATTTAAGATTATTCTTTACACACACACACACACACACACACACACACACACACTATATATATATATACATATATATATGTATGTATGTATGTATGTATGTATGTATGTATGTATGTATGTATTCTAATATGAAGTATTATACCTATACAATTCAACAGTAATACAAGGTTTACTTGTAATACTTTGAAAATACTATTACAGGCTGCTATGGATAATTAGGTAATACAAGTTAATTGTTAGTTGAACAAATCATAGTTATGTCAATTACTAGTCGATTTTTATCACAAGAATATACATCCTAGGTTTAACAGATAAATATGATTTTATAGCTAGACAAGGTAAAATAATTAGATAAGGTCTCCAGGCTGGGCTCTCGTTTAGGAAGAGGTAAGGCCAGAGAACCAAATGCGCATGCGCTAGCGCTGCTGCTCTCAGGCCCGTGCCTGCTGCCGTCCAATTTCTACCTCCTGTTCTCAGCACTTACACACAAACATATATTATTTTCTTACCCACAATTTTTACCCATGGTGCATTGGCTCTTTCTACTTCTATAATTGTCAACAGAACACTCTGCAACGGGAACAGGGTTTCGATCTCCCTATGGTAACATGAGAGAGGTGGGCTTCGAGCACCTCAGACTTCTGCTGATTCCATTCGCCTGGGTTCCTTCTCTCCTCTCAGAACTTATTATACACATAAAATTCTTTGTTTCTATAATAAATGGAAATCATTTTCATACAGTGAGTAGTTTTCTTTCTCTTCTGAAAAAAAAACCACTTCAGAGTGGAACAAAGCAAAATAATTTCTATTTAGTCGTCTGCCTCTGGGAACCACTACTCCTGGTATTATTGCACGAGACAGAAATATCTGGCCTCTCCCATAATTTAAGACCCACCCTGTGCTGGATCTCCATCCAGTTTCCTTCAACCATCGACACTAGATTCTTTGGAGTAGAGTACATCCCCTGTAAGTCAAACCTCTTTTGAGCACTGTGCATGCTGTCCTGTGTATAGTTCAGTGATGCTCAGTTTGAATGGTGCATTAAAATCTCCCGGAAAGCTTTTATAACCTCCAGGTCTCAGGCAGCCATGTCAAACCAAGTTAGCTTCTTTGAATGATAGTTGGGCATCAGAAAACACAAAGTAGAGATTGAAACACGGGGTCCTAACTCCTGTTCTTAAAGTAGCGCTCACTGGTCTTCTTATTTTTGACAGGAGATTTTGAGTTTTTCCTCGTTCTGGCTGAGCCCAGAGCCGAAGGAGAAGCAAGGAAGGGGCACAGGAATAGAGAGAGCAATTAAAGCTGGATTGTGGATAGACAGCACAGTCTTTTACAATAATAGAAACAAAAATCTTGTTCAAGATATTTTACTACAAAATAGAATGGACTCCTTTGGAATTGTGTTATCAATAGACCAAACATAATGGAGAAAAGACAGGTAAAAGAATTAGACATAAATAGATAAGTAACTGAGATGTGTCTAATTATCACGGTATTTAAAGATTTAATACCATTACTCTTTAAGTAAGCCAAGAAATGATACAGGGAGATGTTTGTTGATAGAGAGCCATATATCTATTGGCTATGACTATGTAATACATCTTTAATCTACATTTATATAATTTTAAAAAAATCTATATTTGTATTTCTAAAAGTTACATTTTATTTAAAATTTTATAACTTATAAATGTTATTTTCTATAAAAATTATATAACATTTTATAAATATAAATATATTTTATTTATATATAAATACAGATTAAAGATGTATCTTATAATCAAAGCAAACAAGCATAGGGGACAGACACTTTCCCCCCTGCATGTCCTCCCAAATGGATTAATCGAGATCACTCCAGGATGATACCAAAACCACATGATTCTAAAAAGAGATAAATTGAGCTCATGAGCTACTCTGTATTCTGCCCATTTAAAACAATTTAACTTGAGTTTCAAAGTGAGAGTGTAGCCAGGTTCACTTCACTGAACCTATTTGCATATTCATCTGAATGCAAAGTGCAGGATTAAAGTGAATTGCTGTTTAGCTTTCTTCCAGCTCAGCTCTCTGCATGAGCCACCTCTTGCTGACAGGCACAGAAAGCCCCTGGGGAAGCATTTATAAAAATGGGCTTACAAATTTGTTTATATGCAATATCCTCTTCATCACCACAACAAAAGTCACCAGGATCTTGAAACTAAAGCAACCCTTCCCACTGACCCAGCCTCTCCTGTGTGGTTTCATTCTGCTCTTGTTTTGTACAATTTTAATTTGGACTTATTATCCAGTTCAACCTTTTAAAAGTTATTTTACATATCTATCAGGATATCAAATATTCATTTAGTCCTTTTACAAGCTACCCTCTGTGTAAGTTTAAGAAAAGCTCAGATAACAATGCCAACAAGTCATTTTCATATTAGAAGAAAGCATACACACATTAAACTTCTAAATATCATAAAGCACATTTGTAGTGTTGGCTCAGCTCCCCCTGCTTCTAAAGTTTTTCTAAAAGTTTTAATCACATTGTGCCTTCAGTACATTTGTGGGCAAATGGCTGAAGATCTGAAAGTCACCCTTGTGGTGTGTACATAATTCTTTCTGTATTTCCCAAGTAAATTTAATCTTCCAAAACAAGAAACATAAGGTCTGAACTTGAGTCTTATCCTCAGTGTAGCACTTATCACAGAGTCTGTGTGAAGAGTCTGGCAGTGCAGTTTGTTAATTTATAAGCCTTTCATATCTTGCCTCTATTTATCCACTGCAATTTTATTATTTGCCTCTGTGTGGAACCATTTCCCATGAACACATGCTAAACAGTATTGGGTCCATTCTAATTTAAACATATTGAGTCAACTTATTTCTGAAATATTAGATAAGCCCCTTTGAAAAGAATTACAATGTATTTGTCTGTTTTATAATTTTACTTTGTTCTACTGGATTTGTTGAAGGTAAAGGCAGTGAATACATTTACACACACACACACACACACACACACACACACACAC
>OU015744.1:84934631-84985867 GCA_907169655.1 Acomys percivali
GAGAGAGAGAGAGAGAGAGAGAGAGAGAGAGAGAGAGAGAGAGAGAGGGGGAGTGGGGGAGGGAGGGGGGAGCACCATGGCCCCTGGTGGGATGACTACCTCTAGTGAAGGCTATATATCCATGAGTATATGGACAACACAAACTGGACTTGATGGGGCATAATAAAGACACAGGTAGATGGTGTGGAAAAGGGGGATGCACCTAGGAGGTGTGGAGGGAGAGGGTGAGTATTATCAAGATGCATTGTATGGAACTATAAAAAACAAGTAACAGAAATAAGGGGAAAATTAAATTTTACGTAGGCTAGTCAAAACATACCTACACATTTCTAACTCTACTATTGGGTCTCCAGAAGTTTGCTGTTGTGTCTTTATCCAAGAAGAATGCCAGATACTTAAGTAACATACTTTACCTACAAAAAGATTAAACTTACTTGCAAAGGGTGGGGAGTGGGGGTAATATATAGTTTTACTGACCTTAAACTGAGCAAGCCATGCAACCTCCTAGTTGGTGATGTTAGTTTAAAACACACTTGGAATACATGTTTGGAAAGCTGTCAGGTGAAAATAAAACTATGAATCGCCAGATTTCAAACTGGTTCAGAGTGGTGAGATTCAGGCTTTTTTTCCCCCACCTTGCTTAAAGAAAATGGCACACAGACTAGGTATTTAGTGCTCTCAAAAATGCCTTTGTAGTTTTGTGTACATTAAAAACAAGGTAAACTCTATCTCACCACCATAGCCAGATATTTTCATGCTAGATAAATGCAAGACATTACCTGCAAGAACAGCCTGGAGACTTTTATGAGAACAGACTGAAGGTTTTGTAAGCCTAGTATAGCACTGTATTTCTATTTCTTTTTCAATAGCAATAGCTATTTCAACATATGAGAACTTTTTATTTTTTAAAGAACTTCTAATATGGAAAATCTATGCCTCTTCTCCAATCATCTTACCTCCTAGTCATTCTTAGTCCTACCAAAGCAAACTTTTTTTTTTTAAAAAAAGAAGGAATTCACAATTTGAGAACATAATTAAAGCCATCAGGGTTCAGTGGCTCCTTCTGAGACTCACACTATGGAGCCCTCCCCCCAAAATGGCCATTGAATGTTTGCTTAGCCAACTTCTGAATTCTATACATTTCCTAAGAATTGCGGGTAGTTGAGAAGATAGAAGAAACTGTATTAGAATACCCATTCCATTCTCTTACACCATTATATAACAAAAAAATTCCCTCTCACTTCTCACCTCTCATATCCAGTTCTTGTGAGCGATCCTTGGCAATCAACTGCCAATAGACTGGAATCCCAGATACCATTAATGACCTTCAAGTATCTGGTTATTTAAAGTAATGAAATGTCACATTTGGCACCTTGCCTGAGAGGCAGCCGCTGTGCTTAGCTAGTGTGTGAGCAGTTGGTGGGCCCTGCCTACTGACAAGTGAAGTCAAAAATAGTTAGTGCTCACATCAACAGACAAAAACCACATGGCTTAGCTGAAACTCAAGAAATTGCTGCATTAAGTGGGCCAAAACGAGGAGAGAGAAACATATACAAAAAGTGAATATGAATAACCAGCTTGGCCTGGGGGCCTCAGACAGATCACTCACTGGCTTTACAGAGATGCTATGAATTGCTCCAGCCTGTGATAAATATGAAATATATTAGCATTAGAATTTAATTGTGTATAAATTATGAATTAGTTATGTGTAAATCATTTAAACTTTTAAAAACGTGATAATTTGAAACTTTATAGAAAACTGTTTTCTGTAGAATTTGGGTTTATTTTGGAATATTTTATTTAATGTGCTGTAGTGTCTCTTAACAGTACAGGGACACAGAACTTCTATAATTTATTTAAAAACAATAGTTCTGGAAGTTTCCACCTGCCAGAGTATCGCAGTGATTTTCTTTGTGTGTCTGAGTTTACTTCATTTAATGAAATATCTACCACTTATATACACCTTGCTGCAAATGATGGGATTTCATTCTTCTTGTGCTGAACAGTATTCCTGTGTGTACACACAGAATGTTTTCTACATCCATCTATCGATCTATAGACACTTGTCCACACTATACCTTAGCTCTTGTGAACAGCCACCATTACCATGGGCATGCCATTGTCTCTTTGGTATGCTGTTATTAAACCCAGAGATGAGATATGAATTATAATGTAGATTTATTTTCACCTTATTGAGGCATGTCTATCATGCCCCAACTCTATTTTATTTATTTATCTACCTGTATAATATCTATTTTAATCTCCACTACCACTAACAATATCTGAGAGTCCTGCCCTCTCTACATCCTCACCAGAACTCCTTGTGTCTTTTTTTCATACCAGCTTTGCTACACCTAGTATGAGATGATAATTAACTGAAGTTGCTATTTCTTGTTTTTGCCCATAAACACACCTAGTAGTCTTTAAGAAATTTCGAAAATACATTCCAAATAATGTCTCCCTTTTCAGTGAATTCAAATTTAAAAAAAATCAAATAAAACACCCTTAGTTATATTCATCTTTTCTTATACATTTTATCGCTTGAGCACTTTAAGGAGTCTTTTGCATTCTACAATCGAAAGTAGTTTCCTATATTTTCGCCAAAGTCTTAAAGCCTGGCTGGCCTTTCAGAACTTTCTAGACAACGTTACTATTTTGTATGGTGTGAGATAGGAATGGACTCAGTTTTTCACAGAACAGTAACAAATGTTTAGCATCTCTTTTCTTCTGTTGTACATCAAGATGTCACGGACCTGGATTCTTTTTTTTTTTTATTTTTTTTTATTTTTGAGTTGCTGAGTGGCTGATCACACAAACAGGAACATCGGGACATCAGATCCTGATAGCTTTTAAAGCAAGATCCTGTATCAGCATCTTCACCAACACTTTGTCTCTTTGTTCTTCTCCAATTCGTAGCATAAACTTGTCAATATTTGAAAGGAAATAAAATAAAATAAATAATATGTAGATTCTGGATATTATGATTTCCTTTTTTTTACTGTATATGAAAAATAATTTATATTTTAAATAAAATATCCAACGTAATTTAAATTAGCATACATTGTGTGATTTTTTTTACATAACTATATATCATTAACTTTTTATTTAAGTTTTTTCTTTGTTAATTTTTTTATTTAATTAATTTATTCTTGTTACATCTCAATGGTTATCCCATCTCTTGTATCCTCCTATTCTCCCCTCCCTCCCATTTTCCCCTTATTCCCCTCCCCTATGACTGTTCCTGAGGGGGATTTCCTCCCCCTGTATATGCTCATAGGGTATCAAGTCTCTTCTTGGTGACCTGCTGTCCTTCCTCTGAGTGCCACCAGGTCTCCTGCTCCAAGGGACATAGTCAAATATGAGGCACCAGAGTACGTGAGAAAGTCATACCCCACTCTCTACTCAACTGTGGAGAATGTTCTGCTCATTGGCTAGATCAGGGTAGGGGTTTAAAGTCTTCAGATCTTGAACTGATTTTTTAATTTCTTTCATCTGATTGTTTGTATATTCCTGAGTTTCTTCCATTGCCTCTTTATAGGTCTTCAGAGCTTGAACTGTTTTATTTATTTCTTTCATCTGTTTGTTTGCATTTTCCTGATATTTTTCCAGTTCCACTCTATGTGCTTCTTTTATGTCTCTCACCTGTTTGGCTGCGTCTTCCTGTATTTGATTATGAATTTTATTTGTTTCCTCCATTAATATGCTCCTTATTAAGGATTTGAGGTCATTTTCTTGTATTTGAGCTCTCTGGGTTGTTTTCTTTGGGATAGCTGGAAACTGGAGACGCCATGTTGTTTTGGGGTTTTTTTCTTATGCGTTTACGCTGTCCTTTAGACATCTTGCCGGCTTTGTTCTGGTTGGGTAGCTTCTCGAGTTGGATGGAGGGACTCTGATGATAGATTCACTTGTTTTCTCACGATTTCCGTAGATTGGAAGCTCTGATGTTTCACTGTTGTGGATGGCAGGAGGTTACCCTGTCGTTTTGGCCTCTCACAGCCAGTGATCCTCAGCTCCCCTGTGCTGTGGGTCCTGCAATCGTTCTGGGTCTCTGAATGAGCGTTGGGTCAGGCCAAGGTATCCACAACCTTCTGGGTTCCCTGCCAAGTCCAGCCAGGGACACTGGGCCCGAACCACATGCCGAGCTCAGCTAGAATCTCGGGGCCTGAACCGTCTGCCGAGCTCAGCTAGGCATTCTGGGCCCAAAATGCACACAGGGTCCAGCCAGAATTTTCGGGCTGGGACTGCGCACCAAGCTCAGCTAGGGGCGTTTGGCCAAACTGTGTGCTGTGGTCAGTTATTGACTCATGCCTGAAACATACGCGCAACTCAGCCAAGAATTCTGGATTCAAACTGCACACTGTGTCCAACCAGAGTCTTAGAGCCGGGACTGTGCCAAAAGCTCTGCTAGAGTCTCTGGGCCCAATCTGTCTGCCAAGCACGATTAGGGACTCTGGCCCTAAACTGCACGCCGAGCTCCACCCGAGTCTCCAGTGCAGAATTGTGCACCGAGCTCAGCCAGGGACTCTGGACCCACACTGCACGCTGAATTCAGCCCGGGACTCCGGGCCTATACTGCATGCATAGTCCAGCCAGAGTCTTGGGGCCGCCGAGCCTGTGTGCACAGCTCAGGAAGAATCTCTGGGCCTAATCTGCCTGGCAAGTCCAGCTAGGGCCTCTGGGCTGAATCTGCGTGCTGACCTCAGCCTGTGTCAATGCCCCAAAACTGCCCTCTGAGGAGAACTGGTGTCTAGAGCAGAACTGCTCGTTGATGTGCGCTAGCACCTCCAGTGGGACTAAGCTCTCCGCCCAGCCGGTGTCACAGCAGGTGAACTGCGGCTGTGCTGAGATGGCGCCCTCGATGGGCCTGAGCGCTCCACCCAGCCTGCGCCACAGTAGGTGAGCTGTGGCTGCGCTGATCTGATGCCTTTGGTGGACCCGAGTGCTCCACCCAGCCTGCGTCGCAGCAGGTAAACTGCGGCTGTGCTAAGCTGGCGCCTTCGGTGGGACTGAGTGCTCTGCCCAGGCTGCGTTACAGCAGGTGAACTGCGGCTGCGCTGAACTGTCACCTAGGGTAGAACTGAGCGCTCCGCCCAGCCTGCGTCACAGCAGGGGAGCTGTGGCTGCGCTAAGCTGTTGCCTTGGGCGGAATTGCCTGCTGTGCTGAGCCAATGTCTCCACAGCACTGTGCACTGAGCTGTACCCGGGACTCTGGGGCTGAACTGTCCGCCGAGTCCAGTTTGGGGCACAAGGGACCATGCACCCAAATCCTGTCCAGTGTCCCCTGTCCTGCAGCAACTCCCACCAGCCACCACACTAACCACCTCCACTGGAAGGCTCTGAGCTGCAAACCTCAGTCGCTGCCGCTGGTGCCGCTTATGCCGCTTGTGCCACCGCTGCTCTGATCCAAGAAAATCCACACTCCTCCTGTGTGTAGGGGCACGCAGGTCCTCCGCACCCTGGTCCTTCCGAACCGTGGAGCACTCCTGCTGCTGCGGTGGCAGGACCTTGGTGTTCCTGGCTCAGAAATCTGTGCAATTCCCTGAATTGTTCACTAGAGCTTCCAAACACGGTCCACACTGCTCGCCGCCATCTTGGATTCCCCATTTTATTTATTTATTTCATCTGGTTGTTTGCATTTTCCTGAAATTTTTCTGGTTTCATTCTATGTGCTTCTTCTATGTCTCTCACCTGTTTGGCTGTGTCTTCCTGCATTTGATTACGAATTTTTTTGTTTCCTCCATCAATATCCTCATTACTAAGGATTTTAAGTCATTTTCTTGTATTTCCATTATCTTTGAGTTCTCTGGGTAGTATTCTTTGGGATAGCTGGAAACTGGAGACACCATGTTGTTTGGGGGGTTTTTGCGTGTGCTTTTACGCTGTCCTTTAGACATCTTGCAGGCTTTTTTTTTGTTCGGTAGCTTCCGGAGTTGGATGGAGGGAGTCTGATGATAGATTCACTTGTTTTCTCACGATTTCCGTAGGCTGGATGCTCTGATACTTCACTGTTGTGGATGGCAGGAGGTTAGCCCTGTCGTTTTGGCCTCTCACAGCCAGTGATCCTCAGCTCCCCTGTGCTGTGGGTCCTGCAATCGTTCTGGGTCTCTGAATGAGTGTTGGGTCAGGCCAAGGTATCCACAACCTTCTGGGTTCCCTGCCAAGTCCAGCCAGGGACACTGGGCCCGAACCACATGCCAAACTCAGCTAGAATCTCAGGGCCTGAACCGTCTGCCGAGCTCAGCTAGGCATTCTGGGCCCAAAATGCACACAGGGTCCAGCCAGAAATTTTGGGCTGGGACTGCACAACAAGCTCAGCTAGGGGCTTTTGGCCCAAAGTGTGTGCTGTGGTCAGTTATTGACTCAGGACCCGAACCATCCGCCAAGCTCAGCCAAGAATTCTAGATTCAAACTGCACACTGTGTCCAGCCAGAGTCTTAGAGCCGGGACTGTGCCAAAAGCTCTGCTAGAGTCTCTGAGCCCAATCTGTCTGCCAAGCACAGTTAGGGACTCTGGCCCAAAACTGTACGCCGAGCTCCATCCGAGTCTCCGGGGCAGGATTGTGCACTGAGCTCAGCCAGGGACTCTGGACCCACACTGCACGCTGAATTCAGCCCAGGACTCTGGGCCTAAACTGCGTGGATAGTCCAACTGGAGTCTTAGGATCGCCGAGCCTGTGTGCACAGCTCAGCTAGAATCTCTGGGTCTAATCTGCCTGGCAAGTCCAGCTAGGGCCTCTGGGCTGAATCTGGGTGCTGACCTCAGCCTGTGTCAGCGCCCCAGAACTGCCTGCTGAGCCGAGTTAGTATCTCAGGCAGAACTGCTCACTGAGCTGAGCTAGCACCTCCAGTGAAACTGAATGCTCTGCCCAGCCTGTGTCATAGCAGGAGAACTGCGCCTGCGCTGAGCTAGCACCTCCGGTGGAACTGAGTGCTCTGCCCAGCCTACATCACAGCAGTGGAGCTGTGGCTGAGCTGAGCTAGTGCCTCGGGCAGAATTGCTTGCTGCCCTGAGCCAGCGTCTCCACGGTACTGCACACTAAGCTGAACCCGGGACTCTAGGGCTGAACTGTCTACCGTGTCCAGTTTGGGCCTCAAGACACCACGTGACTCAAATCCTGTCCAGAATCCCCTCTCCCGCAGCAATCCCACCGGCCACCACACCAATCACCTCCACCGGAAGGCTCTGAGCTGCAAACCTCAGCCACCGCGGCTGCTGCCGCTGCTGCAGCTGGTGCTACTGCCACTGCTGCTGCTGCCTTTGCTGCTGCTGCTCCGATCCGAGAAAATCCGCACTTCTCCCATGTGCAGGGGCACGCAAGTCCTCCACACCCTGGTCTCTCTGAACCGTGGAGCACTCCTGCTGCTGTGGTGTGGGGACCTTGGTATTCCTGGCTCAGAAATCTGTGCAATTCCCTGAATTGTTCACTGGAGCTTCCAAACACGGTCCACACTGCTCGCCGCCATCTTGGATCTCTCCGATATTATGATTTTCAATGTCCCAGCATCTCACATTCCTGCATGATTCACTTCCTCCTTAGTGTCTCAAAAAGCTCTATATTTTTGTACTAATAATCTTTTTTGCCTATTCCCAGATATACTTTAACTTTGTAATATTGAAAAAGTGGACATTTTAAATTATATAAGCTATTTCCATTTCTTGCAAATCAGTACAGATTCAGCTAAATATTCTGTGCCTCATGCTTAGCTAAACAGATTCTTCTAATACTAGTTTATCTCAGTCTTGGCACTGCTTTGACCATAATAACATATATATGTATATATATATATGTTATTATATATATATAGCTGATTTATATTAATTACATCCAAACTCTATTGAAGATAATGAGCACAGAAATGTGTGAGCCATGGTTTTATTTTATTTTCCTTTGACTGCCAATAATTCCACATCTGTTTTTCTACTTTGCATTTCTTTCGCTCCACATGGACATATTATCTCACTGTTTTCATCAGAACCCAATATTATTTTATTTAGGCTTTTCCATTCAGATAAACAAAATATTTCTTGTTTTAACTCATGACTAGCATTAATGAATATTTTATGTGTATTGTTAAAAGAATTGACTGAGTTATTCTAAAAGAATATTGCTTTCCTTTCAAATTATACTTTATCATTCAAATTTAGGCAAATTATAGTTATTATAATAATTAACTAATTGTTTTCATGTGATATTTTTGGAAGAACCCCAGGAATTGATCACTTTCAAAGATGATTAGCTTTCTTTCATACTCCATTACTGTTTAAACTCACATATGGTTTATAATTCTTGTGCTTTAATCATCTGGAGATTAAAATAAATACACTAAATTTTTGTTTTGAAAAATTGCTTCAGATTGTTTCAGAATATTAATACAACCTTGGAGTATTATTGCTGGTCTTCAAAACAGTATGTGACTCAGTCTCATCCTCAGGCATTTATGATATTTAGAAAAGCAGGGTCCTTTGAAACAGGCTAATCCAACCATCTTATTCTATAAATCTAAGATATCAAATACAGTGGCAGAGCATTGAATTCTCGGTATCATGCAAGGTGATATTAGAAAATCAAGGATTAAAATCCAAGTGTCCTAATTGCTTCTTTTTCTACTGGTTCACAATTACTTCTGCCCCCATCTCTTTTCCCCACACTGATAACACAAGTTAGGACAATGATTACATGTTGTAATATCCAGACAGACATTCATACACAGGCTTCAGAGAATAACAAATTTTCCTGACCAAGGATATTAACCTATAGGGCAGGAAGGCTATGCTGACTAGTCTTGTGTCAGCTTGACACAAGCCATAGTCATTTGGGAAAAGAATTATGTTTTAAATGCTTCATAGGATCAGTCTGTGGGCAAGTCTATAGGTTGTATTTTTTTTAATAGTTGAGGATTGATGTGGGCCCCTCCCACAGTGGGCGGGCCCCTTCCACAATGCAGAATCCCAACCGTTGGCAGGTGATGCTGAGTCATATAGGAAAACAGGCTGAGGAAGCCACGAGAAACAAGCCAGGAAGCAGTAATCCTCTGTGGTTTCTGCTTCTTTTTGGCCTCCAAGTTCCTGTCCTGACTTCCCGGAGTTGAGGTAACTCCTTTTCTCCCACAAGTGGCTCTTGATCATTGTGTCTTATCACAGCAATAGAAACCTCAATTAGGACAGATGTGGTTTTGTTTGATAGTTTCAAACCACGACATACTCCATTAGGAGGCGTTTTAGACAAGTAGCAGTAAACTGGGTGGCCTGACTCTAGTGTCCACTCTAAAAGTTTGGTGGAAGCTGTGAGTCCATGAGTGATGCCACAGGACACCCAACTTGAGATAAACATTGGTGCCTATGTCAATTTTGACTCAAACACCTAATCCATCTAAAGAAGTAGAATGGATAGAGATGTTGTTTATAAAACTTGTAAATTTCTAGAAACAACAACACTGAGTTGCTATCACTTTTGAAAGAGAAGGGAAGACATATCTGTAAGATGACACTTACTACACACATAGTCATCACTCAGGTTAAAATTGTGGACAGTGAAGATGCCTTAAAGATATTTTCTTCCATGCATTTCCTGTTCAGGCTCCTAGCAATGGTTTCTTCTGCCCAGTGTCAGATACAAGTCAAGGACAGCTCCTCTCATGTCTTTGTTCTTCTCTTTCTGTCCTAACTCTTCAGCTCTTTTTCCCTTATGAAAAAAGTGGACATGGTAGAAATGATCATAATGAGTGAGTTAACACAGAAGCAGAAAGACTCCAATGGTGTATACTCACTTATATCTGGACACTAGCCCAAGGGGCACATCCCATAAAAGTTTTCACTTATCATGAAAGTGGGATAGAGGGGAGGACATCCTATTGGGACTCTCTGTGAGAGAAGCATGGGAGAATGGTGAAATAGAAGGATCCAGGCGGACCTAGAAACCTACAAGAAGAACATTATGATGGGCAGATTTGGGCCCAGGGGTTCTGCTCAAACTATGGCTCCAGCCAAGGACAATACATGCTGTAAACTTCAAACCACGAATCAGATCTAACCAATGGACAGGACTGTCTCCACATTTGAGTGAAGAGTAGAGAGTGGAGAGTGGGGACTGACTTTCATATGAACTTGGGTGCACCATATTTGATCATGTCCCCTTGATAGGGAGACCTGGTGGCCCTCAAAGAAAGGATAGCAGGCTACCAAGAAGAGACTTGATACCCTATGATCATATACCGGGGAGGAGGTCCCACCAGTCACAGTCATAGGGGAGGGGAGTGGGCAGTAAGCAAAAGGGAGGGAGGAATGGGAGGATACAAGGGATGGGATAACAATTGAGATATAATATGAATGAATTAATAAAAAAAAGGAAAAATGGAAAATCTTCTTCACTGTCACATGTTTTCCTGTTCTCCAAAGGTTCACTACTTGTGGGTATCCTTACTCATGTGAAACTCCAACTGAACTCACTTCCCTCTGATCAAGTAATTTTCACCTTATTGTGTAATAATCCGAGTCAGTCTTGAGGGTTGAATGTCCATGCAGAGTTCAGGGCTGCACTTGCTGAGCAATTTCTTCACTCTGGTCATCTTTCCCTATTCCTCTCATCCCATTTTACTCTTAATTAGGTGGTTTTTCTCCTTAGGCCAAGTGACATCTTCACCAGTTATGCCTATTTCTCATCTTGGTCACAGGCCAAGTGTTGGGCAGAGTTTGATGCCATTAGCCATTAAAGTCAAAAGCTGACTCTTTTGCCTCTGCCCTCACCATAGGTGATGAACGCCTTTCCTCTAGCTTTCTAACTAGTCTCAAAGACTGCCACCCTCTGCCTTGCTTTGTAAACATAGCAAAAGTCTTAACATAGTGATCTCAACCTTTCCAGGATTCTAAAAATACATTCTACTCATTGTGTACTTAGAAATCTCACTTACTGCCCAAGCCCCCAATGGCCTATTGTTGTCCTAACCTGAAGTTCTTGCATGAAAACAGTCTGGTCTCCTGCTTATGTGCTTCCCCTTTGTATACAGACCTAGTGGTTACTCCTAAGCTTAGAACTCCCTCAATAAAATGATTTTTCCATTGAAAAAAAATGCTAACCAAACAATAATTGCTTCTAGAATGAACTACCCCAGCACAAGTGACTAACCAGCAGCAGAAAGTTATTTCCCACAGTTCCACAGGTTATGAAGCTCCACACCAAGGTGCTCCCAGGTCTGCTGTCAGCTGAAGGCTTACTTTCTCATGGAAGAGGGCCCTCCTTGCTGTACTCGGCTGGAGTGCTGAACAAGATCTCTGGTACTTTCTCAGACAATTCTGTTCACAAAGTCTCTGCTTTCATCACCTGATCACCTTCCAAGTCCTCACTGCCTAGCCCATCTTCTAGAACATTAGGATATTAACACAGGCATTTGGAAGAGAGAGACAGGGTCAGACTCTAGTGAGCTGAAGAGGCTTATACCAAACATGGCTCATGTCTTTGTGATGGTTTTATACTGATTCAAAGTGACAGATTTCGTTACCTTAACACATCTTTTTTCCCAGAGAAGTATTTAATATTCATTCTTCCTATGAAATGAGATTCTAGTCTCCTTTTCACCTGCTGTTCATAATTGGAAAGAATTTCTCATTCACTTCACAGGGAGAGACACTCTACTATAAAGGAATGTAATAGAATGTAGTAAGAGTGGAAGAAAAGTTTCCGTTGTGCTATGAGTGGTGCAATGGGTTGGGGAGCAACATTGTCACAACAGTGGCCACTTTGAGGACCCCAGGAACTGTTTTGCTACTCTTAGACCCACAGCATTTGCTGTGACTCTCAGCTGTGCAAATTACTTCCTTTTACAGTTGTCTTAAATCTGCCACCGTTCACATGAAGTGTTCAAATTTCTTCTTTCTGCTTCTTAACATCGCTGTTCAGTGAAACAAAGATGGAATAAGATTCAGTACGGAGGTAGGAAGACAGTAGAGTGGGCAAAGTCTCAGGATACATGAACAGACGTGCCACACAGCTAAGTGAGCACCAGTCCAGGACATATGCACACAATAGCACTTGCTGACAAATAGGCATTTATTAGGACACTGTGGTATGCTGCCATGATGATAAGGTCTCTGAAACTATAAACAAGAACCAGCTAAATGCTTCCATGGATAAGAGTTGCCTGTTCATGGTGTCTCTTCATGGAGACACTATCGTGAGTAGGACAGACTTAGTGCTCGAGTGCTGAAAGTTTGTAGCTAACACATCAGATGAGGCAGGCCTAATATGGATGATCAAAAAATTCCACATGCCTACCATTTTCTAGGAGTCTCTATTTTGCAGCTTTGGTTTTTTGTTCTAATTTTCAAAATATTAGAGATAACATTTATTCTCTCACTAAAAAAAAAGAAAAGACAGAGAAGGATAGTTTTTCCTAAGAAACCACAGGAAATACTCTTATAACTCTTGGAAATTTTCATGGGTGACCTCAATGCCTTCGGAATAATCTGTATCATCAAACTTCTGTAAGCATCCCATATCTGGCCCTCACCAGAAAGAGCACTTCTTTGTGCAGGTTTAATGTCATCGAGCTGTACATAATTTTTGTTGTTTTTCAATTTAGAAATCACTTATTAGCCAGAGGCTAGAAAGGAAAAAAAAACAGATGTGTTTTCTTGAAAAGACAAGAGCATGAGTGACAGGCAAGGACTGGCCCCAAGCTAGTTCCAGTCAGTTTCTTGAACAGACTAACCTCTCTGGGCTTCTTTCCACATAAAACAGACCTAACTGAGCCATTTTCATACATTCCCAATATCTGTAGAATTGTCTTGGGTCAGAATTAAGCTGCATGCTGCATCAGGTAAGGGGTGAGATGGGAAGGCCTCCATGCAGACACCAAAAGCAGATAGAAAGGAAAGGCTTCGAGATTGTAGCTCCTCCTTTCTTAGCATTCTTCATCAGTAGTGCATGACTTTGGCTCAGTTCATCAGGTTTCAACAGCCTTCACATTTTTGCCTCTACTGTCAATAATTCTCCCATACCCTTGTGAATGTGTAGGTGTGTGTGTGTATGTGTGTGTGTGTGTATGTTCATACTATGTGGTTGAATGCAACTGTATCTTAGTTGCATGAAATTTCTTTCAAACCAGTCATATAGGCATAAACAATCAAAATCTGCCATCAGAAATCGATAATCTGTGACCATTTTTGCTATGTTTAATAATCATCATGTTAATAGCTTTTTTTCATGGAATGTTATTTTCTAGACTGAATATTTTGGTTGCTTACCAAGGGAACTGTTAAAATATATTAACATGTATATAGATATCCAAACTAGTAGGATCCACAGAAGGGTTTAAGAGATCTCTGACTCGTGAGTATTTTAATTATTTTTCGCTTGTCATGTCTGTGTATGTGTATGTTGTGTGGTGTGTGGTGTGGTGTGTGTGTGTGTGTGTGTGTGTGTGTGTGTGTGTGTGTGTGCATGTGCATGTTCATATGTGTGCAGGTGCCTGAGGGCATTTAGAGACCTGAGGTTGACATTACGTCTTTCTTGAGCACTATCTACGTTATATATTGACACATGGACTCTTGGTACATCGGGGATCACTGTCTGGGATAGTCTTGCTAACCAGCTTGCTCTTGGGATCCTCATGGGCTCTCTACCACTTTTACCCTGGCATTTATTTAAGTCCCTGGACCCTGAACGTCAATCTTCGCACTTACATGGCAAGTGCTTCATCTACTGAGCCATCTCTCTTGCCCCACCAGTGAGCATTAATGTAAAGCATCTGATATGTTCTTCCGGACATGTGACTATAGACCTAAGCAATAGGCAGGCTCTTATCTCTACTGCTTTATTTTCCTTCACATAGGTGTCCAAGGTAGCTGGTTTCAACCCTTCAGTTTATCTCCACGATGTAGAAAAGAAACCCTGAACTATCATATGACCTGTCTCCATCTCTGTAAGCAGAGGCTCACAGCCTCTCCTGGTTGATGTTCCATGGGTTACCAAGGAAACATATGTCAGGTAAATATACTTGGTATTTGAGAAGTATCCCCTAATGATCTATTATTATTATGTTTGTTTTTAGCTAGATCTTCTTACTGTGGGTAAGTGAACAATAAATCACACTTAAAATCAAAGATTCCTTGAATCTGTAGATGATCCTGACAGTTACGGCATGTACAGTATTGATGTTATAGGTAATCTATTGCAGATACCCTAAGACAGTGTGCAATGGACTCTTCATCAGGTAACTAAGTGCTCAGAAATGCCTAGGGTTACCCAGGATTCAACTGAGGCTCTGAGGTAAGTCGTCCTGAGGAAGATGTCACTAGTGAAACAGTTATTCTTCAACAGGAAATTCTGGATGGAACGAGACCCTTTCTCTCTAGCATTACCTACACATCCCACACCCAGATGCCAAAAACGTCCCATTGACATTTGAATACATAGTTCACAGGGAGATAAGATCTTAAATCTTCTTGTTATAGTAGGGAGAAAATGGAAAAGCAACTTGGTTCTTTAGGATGCCTGAGCTTCAAGTTAGATACCTGAAAAACAGCGAGACTGTGTGCTCAGTAAAGGCAATCCTAGGAACAACAGACCTCCCATATCTTAAATATCTGTTGATACTCAAGTGAAGATCAAAATACATAGTACTCAGTTTATAGCTGCATTCCCTTTTTTATTATAACTTATTGAAATAATTAGAATATTTGTGCTATGTATTTGTCCCTGTATGTATTTATCCTTTGACCACTTAACATGTTCTTCTGGGATGTACATACACATTAATTAATTATGTAGTGTCCTGATTATATTAGATTCAGGTTCCTTCCAATCCCGACTCCTGTTTTTCTCAAAAATGTCTTGGGCCTATAAAGCAGTTAAAAAGCATTTACTGGGCCAAGGGGTCCCGCTCAAACTAAGGCACTAGCCAAGGACAATACAGGCAGTTAACTTTAAACCCCTACCCAGATCTAGCCAATGGACAGGACAGTCTCCACACTTGAGTGGAGAGTGGGATATGATTTTCTCATGTATTCTGGTGCCTCACATTTGACTATGTCCCCTAGAGAGGGTGACCTAGTGGCACTCAGAGGAAGAACAGCAGGTCACCGAGAAGAGACTTGATACCCTATGAGCACATACAGGGGGAGGTAATCCCTCTCAGGAACAGTCATAGGGGAGGGGAATAAGGGGAAAATGGGAGGGAGGGGAGAATGGGAGGATACAAGGGATGGGATAACCATAGAGATGTAACAAAAATAAATTAATAAAATAAATAAATAATTTTTTTTAAAAAAAGCATTTACTGTTGTTCTTGCAGAAGACCCAAGTTTGGCTCCCAAAACCCATATGGCATTTCACAACTGCATATAATACCAGCTCCAGGGAATCCCATGTCCTTTTTTTTTGGTCCCTGTGAGCACTTGCATGCAAGTGATGCACATAAATTCATGTAAATAAGCACATACATATACATACAAATAAAAATGAATTTAAAAAATTAAATAGAAAAGAATAACTAAATCTTAAAAACAAAAATCTAAGAATTATCTTAAGGCTAACAAGATGGCTCAGCAGACAAAGGTCCAAGTTGTCAAGCCTGGTAAAACTCTTTTAAGCTTTCCTCTGGCCCTGCCCCCAACACAAACAAATACGTTATTTTTTTAAAAGAGAATATCTTAGAAACATATCATGTGCCTTCATTTGTCACCAGAGGCATTTAACAGCAATATTTATATTTTACTATAGATATAGTGTTAAGATTCATTATAATAATGGCCTGGAGCCTCTAATACCCTGGGAAGAACTCACAAAGGTTTAAGCACAACATTATATGTTTATAGTGGAAATAGAAACTAAGGAACACACAAAGGACTTGGGATGCAGAAACATAAAATAGTTAGAAAAACAAAGTTTCAGGATGCAAGACAGATTCTGACAGCATCAGGTCTCTGAAGCTAGCAGAGGCTATCAGATCAGAGAAAACTAGCATGCCAAGGGGCACGGTGGCTGCATAGGAAAACCAGCCTTTCTGACCATGGTCTTCTCTGTTCAGCTACACATCGAGAAGGCTGATCCAAACACTCTCTAACTCCCTTCTATCTCTAAAGTTCTAGCAACCATTATGCTTGCTTGCAAGGCAGATGGGATCCTCTTGAATAGACCATAAAAATAATAATCAGCAGAGAAAACAACAAAAGGCAACAGCAAAGAATGTTTCATTGAATTCAGCTTCTGCAATGCAATTTCTATGGGAGTGAAGTCAAGTCAGTGCTTACGATGGATGAACTGCCCTCTCAGGGAATTTTTATTCAGAGCACATGGAACAATCGGCATGCTAGCTCTGTGTAGAGTTTAATTTGATAACAAGCTTTGATTTTTCAAGTACCCAATATATTGTGAACAGGAACATAAATCCAGAGAGTAACGCGGGGAGAAGGAAAATTGGAAATATCTCCTAATAATATAAATTTGCATACATTTGACCCCACAATCCACTTTAAGCAATCAATCATATCTGGTACTGGCATGACTATGTAAAGACATTGATTTTAGTCTTCCATGCAATGTAGGAAAACAGAAAACAATCATACTCATCAACGGGAGATGGATTCAACAAAAGTGAAATGGTGATCTGTCAGAGGGACCAAAAAGTCTGTAAAAGCTCTGAGGAACATCACAGTCCAAAATGTTCAGCAAAAAAAAAGTTAAGTTACCATAGTGGAGGTGAATTAAGAGAGTAGAGGTATGCAGCCCAAGCCTGGGCTTCTTCTCCCTGCTTTTGAGGCAGGGTCTCTCACTGAACATGGAGCTTACTTATTTGATTGGACTATCAGAGATCCTCTTGTCTCAGCCTTCGGAATACAGGGATCACAGGTGCTGCTGCCATGCTTGGCTTTTGTGTGGGTGTTCGGGGTCCAAGCTGAGCAACTACTTTCCTGACTGAGATATTTTCCCACCCATCACTCTCACATCCACTCAGCCATTGCTCTCAGCATCAACATTCATGAGCTCCAGTCATATAAACCAGTCACCGGTATGCCCTTGTCAGAGTTAACCACTGAAGCCCTTAAAGGTGGCGAGGTCAGAGTTCAACAATGAAAACAGAAGGTCTTTACAAACACATCCAAACCCACTCCCT
Source organism: Acomys percivali (assembly GCA_907169655.1). Classification (NCBI taxonomy): domain Eukaryota; kingdom Metazoa; phylum Chordata; class Mammalia; order Rodentia; family Muridae; genus Acomys; species Acomys percivali. The sequence goes on from OU015744.1 coordinate 84,951,740, forward strand.
GTGTATTCTCTCTGCTTCCAAACTCATCTAAAATGTTGGCTCAACTAATTATCAATCTACATTCTATCCAAAACACATTCTATTCTAAACAGTGTTCTTGGGCATGAAGAGCAACTTACATTTCTTTCTGTCTCCCTACCCAATCTACCATTTCACTCCTAAGGTCAGCTAAGTCTCCCTACCATGACTACCCTATCATAACAGAGCTGGCCTCCCTATCCTAGCTACACTAACCACCTCTGCCTGTCTGTTACAGGCCTTACCACCCCATGCTGTGGTTGAGACTTTAGTTTTCTGTTTCCTGAGTAAATTCCTTGGGAGCAGGGAGCTTTCCAAGAACAACAACAACAGCAACAACAATAATAATAATACATGGGCCAGAGTGGTTTTCTAAGAAGTACTTGCTGGGTAAATAGTGAGTAAATTTGAATGCTCAAAATATTTTAATATAATTAGTTTGGGAGTCTTTTCTCTCTAAATCTTTTCTGCCTAAAGTGTCTTTTAAATTTTAATCATAAATTGAATATCCTGTTCACTGTCTGAAATGGGGCTCCCAGTTTTATTCTTTTTAATATTTCATGTTTATGAAATATTTCTTCTCATCGGTCTTAATCAATATTTATTTAGTGCCACATGTGTGAAAGTCTTTGGAGGATCCAGGCTGTGAAGAGTCAATCAATGAAATGCATTCCTAACAGTGAGGTTTGTATAGCTCTGTGAGGATCAGCCACACTTTCAAGTTTGAGGGGGTTTATTTGTGTTAAAGGATCAGAGACTACAGAGGCAAGTAGAGCATCCTCGGAGATATAATTTCAATAAATAGCGTTCTGAAGATTGACAAGAAACAGAAACATTAAGATGCTGAAGTAAAGCATCCAAAAGCTTGAATTTATGACCTTGGTGTTTCTCATCCCAAAACAGGAAACATAACTTGTTGGCTCACTGTAGATTCCACCCCACATCAACTTGTCACTCAAACCTAAGGCACCCTGGGAAACATCATAATCAGTAGAGGTGAGGAAGGCAGAGGAGTGGGGAAATCTATTTGATGGAGCCAGAACTCTAACAAAATATAAATATAAATAGGAGAAACTGGTAGAGAGAAGATAGTGTGAACCATTCTCCAAAGTAAAATAGAATATTGGTAGGTAATTTGCCCTTCTTAACTGCTAAGAGATGATGCCACTATGCAAAGGTTCATGGGAGAGGGAACTTGAGATCATGTTGCTCACCAGTGCTCATTACTTGCTACCATTCTCAGAGGGCATCTTTTATATGTGGGGCACCTCTGTCTCTTAAAAAAAACTAGAACTTGTGAGGAAGGGGACCATTCTAAAAGCTAAGAACAGCCTCGCCAACACAGAATCTGTGAGCTTATTGCCAACAGCTGACCTGGCCTGCAGAGCTTTCACTTTGTTTTTGTTTTGAAGGGAAGGAAGGAATGGAGGAAGGGAAGGAAAAGGAAGGAAGGGAGGGATGGAATTAAATAAATAACAATGCATTTTGATTTAACATATTTCTTTCTAGATTCCAGGTGCAAAGGATAAAAGTAAAGAAATCGAAGACTTTACCCAAAGTTGGCCTTCCGAACTCACTTGTATGAGAAAACAGTAAGAACTCAAAGGCATACTCACCTGGGGTAAATATTAATAACTTTAAAAAATTATATCAAAATCTGTGTATATGTACTCATTTATTAATTCTTAAATATTTACTAGACAGCTACTATGAGGCAGATACTCTTCTAGCCACTGAGGATATATAATTTTATGCACATGCATGTACATGTATGCATGCACACATGCATGCATGCACATGCACATTCATTTGTGTGACATATATTTGTATGTATTTTTAAGCCCTATCTTCATTGAGCTTACATTGCAATGAGACTAGCAGTTAATACCATAGGTGAAATTTATCACATTCCAGGTGAAATGATTAGTATAGAGATAGAAGAGGGACATTGGACACTGCCATTTAAATTACATTGGCTTCAAACCTTTTTGATAAGGTTATGTTTGACTGAAACCTGAAACAGGCAAGTCACAGAAATGTCTGAGAGACAGAGAATGAGACACGGGGACATGTGAGAGATAAGATGTGCAGAAGAAGAAATGCCAGTGCCAAGCCCGTAAGGAAGTGGAGTGAGCAGGCTCCTAGAGGGCCGAGGAGTGAGGCAGAGAGCTGGAGCCCAGTGAAGAATAATGAGGCAATAGTGAAGTAATAGAGCTTGTCATAGGATAAGTCATGCCGGGATCTTGCACACCAGGGTTGAGCAACCATTGTAGGTTTTCAGATAAGAAGTGTCGGGATTTGACAGGATTTAAGGAGCCTGGCACATCCCTGTAGAACCTACAGGACACATCTTAAGTAATAAATACCATGCTCAAAAAACTCCTTTATTTAATATAAATTAAATATTTATATTGAACAGATGTTTACGGTGTTTTCAATGTAAGACTGTAACTATGAAATGTGAATGCATGGGAAACGCATGCAGGGGCAGATGTTCGGTTGTCTAACAATAACTACTATGGAATCCATACATTTTCTTTAAAAAAATAACGTGAGTCAAGGAGGAATTTTTAAACACAGATTGGTCATTTGTAACATAAAGCCTAAAAATGAAACAATTATTCAACATGCCCTGTCTTCCAAAGGTCGATGCTAAGATATTTATGTTAAAAGATGAGGTATTGTACCATAGCTTAATGGAACAGCACAATTTTAAGTTTTTAGAGTACAATAACAATGCATGCCTACATTCACATTTATGAATACTGTTCAATGTTAATGAATGCATGCACTATAAATGTAAAAAAATAGATGATAAATTTCCAAGTGAAAAAAAAAAGATGGGGTATTGGAGGTCTGTTTCTGGGTGACGGCCTGCAGAGGTTCCTTTGCTATTGTCTCTGTTATTTGAAAATTTGGGTAATACAGATTTTAAAAGTAGAACACATTTGATCATTTTATACAACCTAATGTGAGAGAAATAGACCATAAGCATTTCAGATACAAAGGTATATTATGACTTTTTTTCAAAAGTCTGTCAATTCCTGTATTTGGTACATGAACCTTTCAGTGTCCATTTGAAGCTGTCCAGGATGCTGTAGCGGATAATGAATGCACTGGGCTGTGATTCCAGAGCATGGCATGTGACATTTTCCTTTGCTTCTGATTGACTTTGTGGCCCAGAGCTACTGACATAAGGGTTGGGGAGTTCAGTTTCCTCCTTTAGAAACTACGCCAGTGAGACCAGATGGCCACTACAGTTTCTTCCAAGCCTATGACATATCTGTTTGATGGATGATATGCATTAATCCTGATTTTAGTGTCTTCCCTAAAGCAAAAATATGCTATTAAAGTGTAGGGGGAAATGGAACCAAGTTGGAATCCTAAACTGCCTGAGAATTAGGTAATTTTATCATTTCAATTCCAGATTCCTTCATGAGCAAACATTAAAAAAAAATTATTCTCCTTGCCAGGACTCTGCAAACTTTTTCTGCAAAGGATCAGATAGAAACTATTTTAGGTTTTCTTGGCCATGAGATGTCTTTATCTCTTTTCATCTCTGTGGTTGGGTAATAACAGTCATGTAAGTATATAATATAAATGGATGGGGATGACTGGTTCAATATTTATTTACACTCAGCAATTTTTTTCATAGTCCATTGTCTGGTTAGTTCAGTAATACCTACCCTTTATCATAATCAAACATTAATGTAAAGATCTTAATATAATCAGACAATACAATAAAAATGTAAAAATTCTATTAATCTGATTCATATTTTATTTGCAGATACTAGTAGCCTGGTGGCAACAGTGACTAAAAATGATGTTTAATACCATTTAATACTATGCTAACCCCTCTGACTCTTTCCATTGTATCCCCACCTTCCTCCCAGCATTCATCTCTGGGTTATTGTATATGTTTGTGGTTTGATTTTTTTGTTGTTTTTTTGTTTTTTGCCATGTGGGGATCCACTCTTTGCACAGCAAAGCCAGAAATCCTCTTAGTGAGGAACTCAGATAAGGTCATTGTCTGCTTCTGAGACTCTCAATCATGGCCTTGAACAAACCGCCATGATCTGCATCTGCCCACTCCTCTGATCTTACCCCTAATCACACCCTCCCATGCCCAATGCACCAAGCATGCCTTATGTCAGAGTGTCTACTTCTGTCAGGATGCCTACCTGACAGCTCACATGTGGCAGCTCCACAGTACTCTTTTATTTCAATTTTCTAACCAATGATCCCCTAAAGACACAGAGGCTATGACATGCATTTCTTTCACACATAGCAGTTTTGGGCAGATGGACAGATTAACAAACATCATGCACAGTTACTCAGGTGCTGATTGGCAGAAGCTGTTGCACCTTCAGCAAGTGGGTTCTCACATTATTCTGAGGCAGTCATACTCTACCACATGGAACCATCAAAGAACACTTTAGCCAAGAAAGTTCAGTAGTGTATTTAGGAGAACAGACTTAGAAGTGGCATGTGTAAACCATCCTTACTCATATTTCATTGGCTAGTGCTCAGTCAAATGGGAAAACAAATGCAAGGGATAATGGGATATTCAGGTGTTTCCTAGGACAAGCTCTCTTAGTGATAACTACTCTATTTGAATGGAAGCCTAGATCTTTGTTAGGGAGCTAACCGTATTCCAACGGACCCCTATTCCTCATCTGGACATCCTTCCAGTCATTTTAACCCGGACAAAGAAATAACGTCGTAGAATAAGTACATTTACACAAGTTGTATTCAGAAGATCTCTCTTTCAAAATTCAAACCTAAAGAGAAAGACCAAAATGTCAGAAAGAAACTTCAGTACTTATTCGTACAGCTCTACCCCTTCTGTCCCTGAATGCCGGAACATTCTAGACCATTTAAACCATGCTATGCCTGACTTTCTTTAAAAATAACTTCAAACTATGCCCCAGATCCCAAAGTTTTCTCCTCCGTTGTCATTTTTCTCTGACTAGCCAACAAGTTTTCCATGTGGTTCTTTAGGCTCATCACTGTACATGTTTTTGAAACTTTCCCAACATCTTATCTGAAAGCTAGGATGTAGCTCTGTCATAGAGTGATTGACTAGCATTCACAAAACTCTGGTACCACAAAAAGATAGAAATATTTAGCTAAGGATGTGGCTTGGTAATGCAAGCCTTCCCTGGAATGTTGAGGTATAATTCCCATCAACACACACACACACACACACATACACACACACACACACACACAACACACACACACAATGTTTGTGAAAAGTTATATAAAAATTAATTTGTACCAAAACATTCACAAAATAATTACTGCATATGTATACAAATCACCACAATGTTGAAAAATGAATCTGGGTAATAAAATATGTATAAGTTTAATATTACCTTGATTCTTATCTGTATTTTATACTGTTCTACATATACTCCACAAACACATTTAAATGCAATTCTTTAGGCCTCCATATGACTACAAAGCCCCAGTGTATTGTCTTTCTCTCCATTCTCCCCAACCCAACTCCCAGATTCTCATGTGAGATTCTCCCACTTCTGCTCCATGAAAGAGAAGAAAGCAGCTTGGTTAATTCTGCACGCTGCATCTTTCCCTTTAATCTTGTAACATGCTTGCCTGGTAACAGGCTTTACTACAAAGAGTGACTTTTATAGCTGCAAAACCCAACATAAGATGGGGGCATTTAACAGGCTTCATCCTGTCTCATTATTGTCACTAATGGGATTTTATCTTATTTTATACATGAACAATCCAAGGACCTCATTTTAAAAGCAATTTCAACCTTCTTTCTCCAATTTTCTCAAAACTGCTAAAAAGAAGCAAGACTAAAAACCTTGGTTAGCTTTTCCTTTACCATTCACTTAGGTGGCCATGGCTATTTATGAATACTGATGATGAGGATAAAGGGTTTTTTAAAAGGGGGTGGTGGTGGTAAACATGGACAAATCAGATAATGTCCTCTGAAAGACAGTTTGAACTTGATAACACTTGATGCTATTCATTCTCAGGATAAACAACTAACTACAAAGGCACCAGGAGCTTCCCCACCACTTCTTCCCAGACATGGGAAGGCCTCTTTTGTCTTCTAAAACCAGCAGAAAAAGGTCTTTGTCACTCTACATAGTTAACACAAGAGATACATCATCCTGGTGTGTCTGCAGATGACCCCATTCTGACTTTGACCCCTCTGGGCATCCAAATATTTGGCAGAAGAAGCTGCCTTCCATGCTCTCTCACCATAAAAGCAGAAGAGCAGCTCTAGTAGAATCCACCTTGTCTTAGGGTTACTACTATTGCTGTGATAAGTCACTGTGCCCCAAAGCAGCATGGGAAGGAAGGCCTTTATTTTATTTACAGTTCCACATGAATAAATCATCATCAAAAGCAATGAGGGCAAAACCTCACACGGGGCAGGAAACTGGAGGCAGGAGCTGTTGCACAAGTCATGGATGGGTACTGCTTACTGGCTTGCTCATCATGGCTTGCTCAGCCAGCTTTCTACTGTTTTACTTGTATTTGTTATTTATTCAAATTGCTGTTTCCAGTCCATTCTTTACCTGTCTTTACCTTTCTGTGACTCGCTTTCTCATGCTTTTTTATTTCTTGTTGAAGGCACCAGTTCATTCTATTATATCACTCCCATTCCAGCTCTGGTCAGCTCTCACCTGACCCTTGGTATAATCTCACTATGGTCTCAAGCTTTCTCAGGAACCCCTTTCCTCATTGGATGTAGCTTTTGACCGCCTTTTGGCCTCCTTCTTTCTCTTCCAGTTGGCTCTCAGGCTTGCAGGCAGTAAATCCCCGACTTTATCTGACTCCAAGGTCTGGTGTTGCCCTTTTGGCTATATCTGTTCTGATAGCATTTCTGTAAATTGTCCCTCTGCCAAATTCTCCTCTGTTTTTCTTTTATTGTGCATGTGTTCGTGTGTATATATGTTCATGTGTGTGTATGAGTGGAAGGCAGAGGATGACATTTCATATTGTTCTTCAGCAATTTCTACTTGCATTTTGACAGGGTCTGTCACTGAATGTGGACTATGCACATTGGCTAGACAATCAATCAAGACATATATTAATATCATATAAATCATATTAATCATAAATAATAAAATCATATTAATTATGATACTTAGAAAGATTGGACTGAACTAAGACAAAACTCATTTGTTCATGAAAATGAACTGAATAAAAAATGTTCATTTTTTCATTACTGTGACAAAATTCCTGAGACGAGTCAACCTAAAACCTAAAGGAGAAAAGAACAATTTTGGTTCAGCTTCTGAGACTTCAGTTTATTATCTTTTTTCCATTGTTTCTGAGCCATGGTGAGGTAGAGTAAAAGATCAGGGGACATGTGCTGGAACACAGCTCCTCCCATTTCATATGTCCGGAGACAAGGGCAGAGGCTACAGCCTACTTCTTCCAAAGAGGCCCAACCTCCTGAAAGTCGTCATCATCTCCTGGGAAGGCCATCAGATTATGAATCCATCAATGTGCTAATATCGATAAGATCTGAGCCTTCACTACCCAGTGTTCTAAGAGTCTGTCCTTTACCATGAACCCTGCTTCACTGGGGATCTTTAAGTGACATTCCAAATGTGAAACTATAACAATTGTGAATCTGAAGCAGCTTGTGAGCCAGAGAAAGATTACTAAGCTAGCCAACTTTAGGGATGAGGAAGCTAGCTTTACTGATGGGAAAAAAATAACATTAGGACCACGACCTCAGTTCCCCCATCATACCTGTCACTAGAAAAGAACTGTGATACCCTTTCTTTTCCTTGTGGGGGGAATGGCTTTACCACACAGCAGTGTTGTTCTGATTTGGTTCAGAATCTGTTGGTGGTAGGATTATTTCGGGGGGCTGTTATTCTTGTTAGGTTTTGTGATGGTGGTTGTTGTTTGGTTTTGGTTTGAGTTCTGGTTGGTTTGTAGTTCTTTGTTATTAGTCAAGTTCAATTGCACATTTGTAAAAAGGAAGAATCTTTCCACTGATTTCTGAATGTTAAACCATATCTACTCTTGCTACTAAATCCCCTTCTTAAGTGGCTTGTCAGCACACATTTTGAAAGCACATAGTCATATCATTAGAGAGTAGTTACTTGTGCCGTACTTGTGCCTCCCAACTTTTATGTCCCAATGGCATCCCTCTCCACTAGTCCACTGTGGAAGCTATGCTCTTCAAAATATTGTGAAATAGTACTGATGTTGGTGAGAAATTTGCCTTGCTGCTGGCTTTAATAAAAATATTTTAATGGTTCCTAATTAAAAATTCACCATCTTTGAACTGAGTTGACAGACATTCCTGAACAAAAATTAATTGTGAGAAACATGCTTGCTGAAACCAACCCAAGGAAATAACCTTAACCGTACAAGTTATATACAAAGACACCCAGCACTGGGCACATGGAAGCAGCCACCCCAGGACCTGGAGCCAAAGGCAATTATTAAGACATTCATTGAAGACATTTCTAACAACAGCTGGGCATGGTGACACACTCCTTTAGTCTCAACATTCAGAGAGGCAGAGGCAGGTGAATTGCTATGAGTCTGAGGCCAGCCTGGTCTACAAAGAGAGTCCAGGACAGCTACCCAGAGAAACCCTGTCTCAAAAACAAAACAAAAGAAAAAAGAAAAAAATTATAAAAGTATTAATTAAAGAATAAACACATATGCATGATACAGAAGAGACATACATAACTAGTCTTCAAAAGATATGCTGTGCTAGTGAGACTTTATGTTCATTTGGAGAACAATTTTAAAGACGTTGTACATTTTCTGTTGTTTTGGTGTATATACATGCATACACATACGCTGGGCAAGTGCTCTACCACTGGGCAACACTATAGACCCGAGGAGGGAATTATTTTACACCAGAAACCAAAGCAGCTATTCCAATGAGGACTTTTGGTTGTGTCCACTTATTTGGTTTTGGTTGTTTAGGGTAAGGAATTGTCAAGGTGTACTCTGTCCTCACACACTTGACCACACCTGTTCTTATTCCACTGTGTCCTCCTCTCTCAACCCACTGACTTTAGAGTTGGTCTGGTGTGAGAACTTTGTCTTTCTCTTCTCCTTAGCCATATTTACCTTTGAGAAGTTGTTTGTCATGGTGGCAGAAATGGTGACTGACCATCTTTGAGAGCTGATTTACTGTGGTGACAGAGATGGTGACTTGGGAAATATTTGTCTCAAGATTCCCCTGTATGTAGGTTCTTCAATCCCCACCCAAAGTCACCATTGGCTACCTGGAGGTTCAGATAATGGTAATAGCATGGTGTTTCAACCAACCACTTCCTCTTACATTACATTTGAGTAGATTTCTTTTTCTTTTGTATCCTCTGGGTTCCATTTAATTTATAACTGTTTGCACCTGAATAATGAAAATCCTTCCATTTATAGATGAGTGAAAAAAATAATTACTTCATCAAAATAGCCTGTTCAATGGTCTGTCACCCATCAGTTCATGTCTATCATTTTTTCTTTATACCAGAATCTTCAAAGATTTTTTTTGGCAATAAAAGCTTCTATCTAGGTCCTCTGCTCCAATTCATTTTCACAAGGCCTTCAGTATTGGCAGCTTTCCTTTCATTATCTTTCAACTGGATACTTCTGTAAATTAGTTGGTACTTTTTATATTAACAGCCTGACAGCTATTTCATTATGTAACACTTTGATGACAGGAATATAAATTTGATTAGATGCTAATGGACAAATCAGTACCCTTGGTGCATATCCAAATCTCCTTCTAGACAAGAACGTCATTCACAGGTAGCCATGACATTGTAGATGTGACTGATCTGGGGAGAAACATTAAGGCACAGAGCACAAAAAAAGAACTTTAGGACACTTGACAGGTATCTAGTATTTAATGAAAATATAGAAAATTTGTATATAATTTATGTTATATATTCACACTCATAGTTTGATCTGTTTTTCATATGCTCATGAGGTGCTATTGTTACAACATGTGAGAACTAAGAACTTCAGGTTGACAAAAGTTGAACAGCTGTTTTCCCTCATCATTTGAAAATAGCAGAGAAGACATTACCCAAAGTTGTAAAAGTTGGACAGGCAAGTAACACCTGTTTCCAAGAAGTAAATTCATTTTAAACTTTAATTATAATGTGATCCTAAAATTGTGTCTATAGAAAGCAAAAAATAGTTGCAAGTCTTTCATTAATATGGTTAGATATTTTCTTTTAAGCAACCTTGTATATGTGTTGTGTTTGTCTAGTTGAAATCAAACTGTAGACACAAAACACAGTCCATGTGTTTCTTTTCAAATAGAATGGACACGTTGCAAGCATACTTTTCAGTGTCTCTGTGACTGTACATCCCAGCTCCTTAAAACATCTCTTTACAGTTAGGTACTCCTAAGAAATTTTTTTGTGTACATTTGTAGAATGGTGTTGGCAAATGAGGTGCTATAGCATTTCACTTGCTTCCTCAGGTGAGCTTTCATCTGTGGATGAAATAGAAGTATCTTTTTAGGTTCTTGACATACCTTGTAAAATTGCCTTCCAAGAAATTGCATTATTTATATCCCCCAAGCATTACATAAAAAAATATTCTTGTGACAATTTATTCACATTTTCCTAAATTTAAATAAATGTATAGTTTCATATAATTTTATTTATTCTTTGACAATTACATATGCACACACAGTTGTTCTTATTGTTGTTGCTGTTGTTGTATATACATTCCCATAACCAGCTCTTATCACTCTCCCACTTCCACTCACTTGATCCTCCCAGTAAATCTCCCTCCTACTTCGTTATCTTTTTTGTCTGTGTGAGTCACTGAGTTTAATTAGCTCTGCCTGTATAACTGGCTGCAGGGATATTTACTGGAGCATGAGCAGCTAGCCAGTAGCTAACACCACTGAAGAAAATGGCTCCCTCTCTCCCAGTAACCATTAACTGCCAATGGCCCCTCAGGCAGGGGTGGGCCACTCAAGTACATACATATATATATATATATATATATATATATATATATATATATATATGTGTGTGTGTGTGTGTGTGTGTGTGTGTGTGTGTGTGTGTGTGTGTGTGTGTGTGTGGAAAGGTGATGAGCCCAGTACTATGCAGGTTTTATGAAGGTAACCACATATTTAGCAGTCACGACAGCCACTGTGATCGCTAAAGATCAATGACCTTGTCATGTCCAGGAGTCAGCATTTAAATTGAACTGTTATTTCTTTGTGAGACATTCTCTTTTCTTTCCTTCTTTTTTTCTATTTAGCTCTTGGATTTTCCACTTTTAGATATTATGTGTAGACTATTAATTTGGGAATTTACCACATGTTAACTTAAACATGTAGTTTATACATTGTACCTTATGCCATATTTTAAGCATTTTAATCCTTTATCTAAATATGTGTTGCCAATAATTCCTGAATTTTGGGCTACTTAAAGAAATTAGTTTTTCTAATTCAGACCAAAATATTTTTGAAACACTCAGTTGCATAAAATATCATCATTGCACAGTTAATTCCTTTCATTGTTCTCAGAAGTGAAGGAAATCTCAAAGAGGTATTTTAGCAGTCATTTGTACTTTTTAAAAAGCTTTAATTCAATTTATTCAATTATTTTAAAAATTCTACTGAAAATATCTTAATGTGTCATGTGTAGAAAAACTTCTGATTACTCCATTAACTTTCAAAGAGTCTCAGTGTTGTTTATGAATGTGTTGCCTCTCTATTTGTGGTGGGTCCTTAGTTATATAATAATCCTTTGTATTAAAGATTGTGTTTTAGATTATTTTTAGTCTAATGCTACTTTACATCTTGATTTATTATAATAATATAAATTGTAATAGTTCAGGAATGTATTGATAATTTTAATAATTGATAATTAATTGAATATTCATTAATTAATGAGTAATAATTTTATATCTAAATGTTCTTGAACTTTTATAAATTCTTTGTTCAAAATGAAGATTAGAATTTCTTTTTTTTTTCGAGACAAGAAAATCAAGAAATATAAATATGTAATTTGAGGATAACATGTTTTCTTTGTGCATTTTCATAGATTTTTATGGTATTCTTTAAGGAACATAGCTACCATGAATTTTTCTTTAATATAAAGGGAAAAACATCATTATTTGTAAAGTAAAATGCTCACATGAAAAGGGTCTTAAAGCTAGATCTAAAACATACCCTATGCTTGCTCTTCACAGACAATGAATGCACGGTACTCCAGAATCCATTAGCCTCAAAGACCACAGCTTTGAAGCAGAAAATCTGAGCACAAACTACGAGTAAGGTCATGAAGGTAGCACCAACATCCACAGATGAGTTCCAGGCTGGTGCTCTTGAGCCTCAAGCTCAATAGTGTTATAAGCAAAATTGATCCAATGCCATTATCATAGAAATTCCAAAATCTATTTGTTTTTGTAAAACTGAAATCTGGTTTGTATGTTATACAGAAATAAAAAAACATCTGTACTTACTGAAATTATTTTGAATAAAAAGAGCACGTAGAGGACTCACACAACCAAATTTCATATACATATGAGAAGTGAGATCGTGGCTGCATGTGCCTTTTTTTTTTTTTTTTTTTGAGACTTGCCTTGTGCTCTGCCAGTATTCCTTTTGAGCGCTTTCTGTTATCAATTAGTGGGAACATAAAGGAAGTTTTATCTATTCCTAAGTAATATACAGTTTTTCAGCTTGGCTTCTAAATCATTTTGTATATTACTATAGTTTTCCAAACTTTAACGCTACTTTAGCTATCATTAATGTTTAACTTTTTGAAGGTGTGATTAAGGAAAACGTATTCAGAACATATTTTAAAGCTAGCTTCAGAGCTTCCTTTCGCACAGTTCATTTTATTTCATGAGTTACAAACCCATTTGGCAGATGATGGGAAACAGGCAGCGGTGTGTCTGAAGATCATGGCCATGAGCAATGAAGGCAGACGTTGAATTCCCTCATCTTAAAGACCAGGGTTTCATCCAGGCACTACGTGTATTCATGTTCCAGGATGAAATAAATTTAAACACTTGGACTTCCTTATGACCACACTTCTTTCATTTTAATGAATTTTTCTATTAAGTTGTTTTTTTTTTAAAGGAACTTAGAAGCAAAGGCAAAGTTTCCTTCAATCTCCATCTCACTCTTTCTATCCAAATACGATGTTTGCTGTCGTCATCATCATCCTGCACACGGTTACTACGGAAGGACTTGAGTGTGCTGCATGGCATACCCCTCCCTTTGTCTTGGTTACTTCTCAATCATTGTGACAAAAGCACACAGTCTAAGCAACATACAAAAGAAAGAGTTTACTGATGGCTTGTAGATTCAGAGAGTGAGTCTGTGATCATCACCGTGGTGGGGAGCGTGGCAGCCATGGCGCTGGAGCAGTAGCTGAGATCTTATAATCTGACCCCAAAGCAGGAGGCAGAAAACGAGCTAAGTGGAGACGGTGATAGCCTGGGCTTCTTAAACCTCAAAGCCCATCACCAGCGACACATGTCCTCCAGCAAGGTCACACTTCCTAATCCTTCCCAAACAGTCCACCAACTGGTGGGGACCAAGTATTCAAACATATGATGAGTCTACGGGCCTGGGGTGGGCATTCTCATTCAACCACCACTCGATTACTCAGATCATATTATTTTTGTACTGGGACACTTTATTTTTTTAAATACAAGTTACAGACATAAAATTTTGTGTGCTCTTGTCCCAATATGAAGGATAGCTATCTAACTCCACTGTTTTTTCTGATAATCTGTTATTTGACTACTGAACCTCATAAATTTTTATATGAGTTTTTGCCATTCTTCCAACTGAATTGCCTACCAATTGGAGCACTTACTAAGTAAATGTTTTCTATATAATTTTTTCTATCATTTGACAATAACAAAGTTGCTTCTTATATTGTAATGTGTATGTTTCTCATTTTAATATTTCTTTTCAACTTTGGAAATACTGGTGTGAGTGAGCATCTTTTTTTTTTTTTTTTACTTTTTTGCCCTATCATTTAATGAGAATTCAAGTGTTTGAATAATTTAGGATTTTATGAGAAAGTTCGCCCTATAATTCTGCAAAATAAAGTTTTATTTATACAGATATAAACAGACAAAACACCCAAGAAAGTTTCTGTTTCTCCCAAGGAAACACAAAGGCACCTTTAAATGTGTGCCTTCAAAGCCCAGTGCACAAGCAGAGCAGAGCAATGTGAGACAATGGTTCTCTTACTTCACTCTAAATCTACTCAAAGTTATGGCTTTAGAAAAAGTTTAAAGCTATTTAACATCTTAGATATTTTTGAATCTCTAAGTGAAGACTTAGTAAAAGGAATTTTTGAATAATTTAGTTTTTGCTCACTTCGGTTTTCCATCTTACAGGTTTGAAAATAATGTTCAAATGAAATATTTTTATTAATCATTAATGGTACATGAACACAAGTTTTCAAATAATCCCCCTCCACCCCCAAAAAGGTAGATGATAAGAAGATATTATCTTTGGAGTATATAAAAATCTGATAACATCCTTCTTCCTTTGTGCTAAAAGCTTTAGTTTGTCCTTTCACTTGTTTGGTAAGCTACTGCACAAACGAAGAGCTCTTTGCTCCAGGTTGAATGTTCCTGGAGGCCTCAGATGAGCCTCTGTGATGAGCACTGTGATGAGAGGAGGCAGCTTTGTCCAGTGGGCAGGAGGGGCAGAGGCAGTGCCTTCAGCAAATGGAAACCAGGAAAGCAGTGCAGTATTTTTAGTCTAATTTCCAGGGGGAAAGAAGAACACGGATGACCTGAGCTTGACTAGATGCACTCAAATGGTTAGTTAGACAAACCCAGAGCTACGAAATCGTATTTACTTTTCTTCCTGATGTACAAATTTCTTTTGACCACACGCATGATGAAAGAAAGTTATTACCACTATTGTATTTCTTTGATAAAATTCATCTTCAAGGTGCATGGCTATGTTGCATACTTTTTGTTTTCGTGAACATCATCCACATAAAAATGTTCATAATAAGGATGTCTGGGAACCTCTAACTAGAAGGCAAAATGCTTGTGTCTGAAGTCAGGGAGAAATTACTGTAGTGTGCTACTTCACAACACAGTCATAAAAATTCCTCTAAGTTAATGTTTCGGGTGAGTAGATGCATTTTTTTCATTCATTTCTACCACTTTCTTTCTGAAAAGCATCATAGAAATCAAACTTCATGTATTTCACAGGAATGAAAATATTGCCTAGTAATCTCTATTTAAATCATAATGTACCTGAATTGATGTTATTTTATAACAGAAAAAAATAGCTATTTTGTTGTAGGAAAAACTCTGTTCCTAAAGGAGAGATATTCAGAGTTCAAATGTTACCCTTGTAAATATTCTTATTATCCAATTCTCTTCCCTCGTGTCTGACATGGAGACAGGGCTGCCTTAAAAATTGAGTGACAAAGCATATAGGAAAATGTTTGTGCAATGGTGGGGGTTTTGATGTGTTAGTATATAGTTTTAATGAGCATATTTATTTTAAAGGAGAAGTTTAAGTTGTTTTAAGAAGTAAGTACTTGGGCTACCAAAGTCTATATTGGTCCTGTGTCCTTCTTTATACAGACAAATAGTTTCACATTGGGGCTGCAAGGATCTGTAAAGGATTCTTAATCTATCTATTACTATAATTACATCATTAAATGTGTGTGAATAAAAACAAATATGAATATCTATATTCATGCACATAGAAGGAAAGAAAGAGTGTATCATAATTACTATGAACAAAAAGAGCAGGTCCTTTTTCTGTGGTACTTACAATCCAAAGGGTCTGGACTAAACAATCAAATCATCCGACACAGAAAAGTCAATAACATGATGTGATGATTTCCAGCCACAGACAGCAAGGTTTATTGGACCCTTTGAAAGTCCATTCATCATTTATTTAAATGCTGGTTCAAGGTCTAACCAAGCTTTATATACAGGATGAGCAGGAGCCAGAGAGAGAAAGACCGGAACACTTCTTTTGTTTTGGTTTGTTTTTTTCCTGCAAATCCCTGTGTCAGGAAGAAGCACAGCCAATGCACAAAAGGCAAGGAGAGCTGGAGGGTCTGAGACTAAGAAAGTGTGGTCAGAGGTGAAACATAATCAGGGACTATACTAAAATCTTAATCTGGGGTTGAAAGAAGAGCTCAGAAAACAAATTCAGTTTTTTTTGTTTTTTGGTTTTTTTAATTTTATTTTTTTATTTTTATTAATTTATTCTTGTTACATCTCTATGGTTGTCCCATTCCTTGTATCCTCCCATTCTCCCTTCCCTCCCATTTTCCCCTTATTCCCCTCCCCTATGACTGTTCCTGAGAGGGATTACCTCCCCCTGTATATGCTCATAGGGTATCAAGTCTCTTCTCGGTGACCTGCTGTCCTTCCTCTGAGTGCCACTAGGTCTCCCCCTCCAGGGGACATAGTCAAACGTGAGGCACCAGAGTACATGAGAAAGTCATATCCCTCTCTCCTGGGAATAGGGCTTCCTCAAGACCCAGCTATTCCACTCCTTGGAATATACCCAGAAGATGCTCCAGCACACAACAAGAAAATTTGCTCAACCATGTTCATAGCAGCCTTATTCATAATAGCCAGATCATGGAAACAGCCTAAATGTCCCTCAGTAGAAGAATGGATAAAAAAACTGAGGTACATATACACTATGGAATACTACTCAGCTATTAAAAACAAGGAATTCCCGAAATTTGTGGACAAATGGATTGAGCTAGAAATGATCATAATGAGTGAGTTAACCCAGAAGCAGAAAGACTCAAATGGTATATACTCACTTATATCTGCATACTAGCCCAAGGTGCATGTCCCACGAAAGCCTTCCCTTACCAGGAAACTGGGACAGAGGGGAGGACATCCTATTGGGACTCTAGATGAGAGAACAAATTCAGATTTTTATGAGAGATTCAAAAACTGTGCAAGGTAGATGGAACTATGTGTTTACCTTTGTAGAAAAATGGCCAGGCAAAAATAAGCACTTGGCCTCACAGAGGAGAAGAGCCTTTAGGGTCAGGAGTCCTTATAAACAGTGCTGCTATTCTAGGAGGGGGGTGATATTCTAGAAGCACATGTTTCCTGACATAGCCTGTGTTCTCAACTGAATGCTGTGTTCCCTTGGCTCAAAAGAAGGTATTAGTTCAAGAGAAGTGATGAAAGAGGTGAGGAACGGGACAAAGAGGAGCCTACTTTAGCTCCAACTGGCTTCTATAAACTCTCAGTGCACATGTTGTGCACAGGGCTGTGTCTGAGTGACCCGTCACCTCTACAGGTCTGAAAGATGTCCTATTGGATCACTGAGTTTCTGACTGGCCTCCCCTCCCCAAAGTATGTTTCCTTCAAGGACTGACTCTTTGTTAAATGTAAGGCCACCTCCCCCCACCCACACACACACAAATCTCTTTTTAGATCTTTACTAGGATACTGACTCATTTTTTTAAAATGACCATTCATTTTTTAAAAATAAATCAATATTACGTAACTTCTAAAAATAACTGCCTGCGTAACAGCGATATTCTGGAGCGGTAGCTGTGGAGAGCCCTCGCGGTGCCCTCGGTGGCCCGGTGACAGGAGATCTGAAGCACTGTCACGCTTGCGCCAAATGACCACTTGCTCTGTCTCCTGGTCCTTTGACCAAGCACACCCCATGACACAAAAATGAGATTAGGCCAGAATGCCTGGGAAACTGAAAAGTGAATATTCCTCTGTTTATTCCAAAACCAGCAGAAACGTCTCAGAGAATCTGGTCACATAAAAATTGTCTGGCTTACCTGACACAGAGGTGTTGTTATGTTGAGCAATTACTGGTTAGAATTAATTGGCCTCAGACTTAACTAGAGATGATGAAGAAAAGAATCAAGAAAGAGAAAGCAAAAAGCAAAATAGCCAAGGGGTGGGGGGAGGGGAAGAAACCCAAAGAAATGCATTTTTAAAAATTGGAGCCAAGGCTCAGAGGGAAAAAAAATCATTTAGGGAGCAATATGGCTAGACAGAAGAGAGGGAGCTATTTAAAATGAACAAATTAAATCATGTAAGTGGAGTCTCAAGCCATAATTAATGTTCAAGCTTAAATCAGACATATCAACCATGCACTGATTGTGACTCATCTACTTATTTAAAGCCAGGTGGACCCTGTGGGGTCTCACTCTTACAATGGAAATATGGCAGGGTTGAACAGGAAACCCATCAGAGCATGTAACACGGCAATTACACAGTAATACATGTGTGTTTGAAATAAGGTATTGATCACCAGATGATGCAAATCCGTTATGCCCTAATGCATTTCCATGGGCAGGAGTGTGGTGATAGATCTAGGGTAATTTCATAAAAAATTGACAGCACATTCATCACTGTTTGTGATTATTTCAAAGCCTTGGCATTTCCATGAATTATGGTGTGCTGTCTTGTGTGTACACAAATGTTAAATCATCTGTGGCAACAATTGATCATTAGCAAGCATACGCTGAGGGGAGGTACCTTGAAGACTTTCAATTAAAGTGAATGAATTTGCCATTAGGCTGTGCAATTAGTTTGGCAGACACACTGAAGTTTTAAAGGCGACTCATAGTCATCGTGTGTCCGTCTATAAAATGCTATTGAAATGAACTGCATAAGCAAACAATTATGAATAGTTTCCACTACAGGAATAGTGTCAGTGTGGACGGATGCCAAGTACCTGCCCTCCGGAAGACATGGCTTAATATTTCCTCCCTGCACCCATCACTAAGAGAGTTTTGAAATCCAGACTTCTAGGCTGGTTATACATTACTCTGAGTAAAGAAGGGAAAACATTATGGAATAAAGGGAGTGTTGTGTGTTACAATCATTTGTATCGTTTCTGCCTACAAAGCCAATAACTGGCACAGAGTCTGAAATGTACTTTAAATCTGTTAGCACTAAGCCCCGGGCCGAATCTAAACTGATACAAATCTACTTATAAACTAAACTAAACAAACTACTCTAACCCTCATAGCATACTTGCCACTATGATCCTTGGGCCATTTCTCTCCCGAGTTCTCTTCAACTGTCAATTGTCTTCTCCTTCTCAACCGTCAATCTTGGCTCCGCTCCCCTCTCCAGGAAATCCCACCTTCCACTTCCTGTCCTCTGACCAGCTGATTGGCTAAACAGCGCTTTATTGAGAGTTGTTACATCCACTCCAGACATTCCCCCACAGTTATGCTTTTGAATTTGGGTGAAGTCTTCAGACGTGGACAGTTCCCATCTTGAGTTATTAGCTGGAGGGCGGCTAAAACTTCATCTGACTCTGTCGGTTAGAATGGGGCTCGGCTCGTAACAAAGTTTTCTTTTACTTTACTTTTTTTTTTTTTTTCTTCAGTGTAAAAATAAGTTTATTAAGATCACATTTTTTAAAATTTAAGTAATTTATTCAGATTACATCTCAATTGTTATTCCCCTCACTTGTATCTTCCCGTTCCCCCTCCCTCCCTCTTTTACCCTATTCCCCTTCCCTAGGTCTGTGACAGAAGGGGACCTCCTCCCTCACCACAGGTCTCATCCTGGTAGCCTGTTTACCTTTGCTCTGAATGCCACCAGGCCCCCACACCAAAGGGAAGCAGAAACCAAACCAGCCACCCCACCCCAGGGAGTGGTTCCCACACTCTCGGGTGGCACTGAACTCCCCTGAGCCAGCCACAGCAAGCCAGAAACTGTAATGAGTTGGGACAACAGTGCAACAGTATACATCCTATATTGGCTGAGAAAGTCATACAGAAAGAACTATGTGTTAATATCCTCCACCACCACCTCCTCCTCCTCCTCCTCCTCCTCCTCCTCCTCCTCCTCCTCCTTCTCTCTCTCTCTCTCTCTCTCTCTCTCTCTCTCTCTCTATCTATCTCTATCTCTATCTCTATCTCTATCTCTATCTCTATCTCTATCTCTATCTCCCGATTCTCCTCCAAACATGGCTCATTTCAGACCTGCATGTGATGTCAATAAGCCTTCTATCAAGAGTAAAGAAACACAACTGGCTCTTGGGTCAATGTTGGACTTTCTCTAACATACCATATTGTAACCCATATTGCAATTGAATACAATTCTTGCCTTAATATAAGAACAATTCCAAATTTTACACAGTAACTTAATAAAAAATCAAATGTGTTTCTTAAATGTCTTAAGGGCATATCATATCTAGAACTTACTTTTATACTGGTATATTATCATAAATGTATAAGCTATATCCTGAAATTTTCAAAGTCACAGGCGATTCTATTCCTCTTTATGCAGTCGGTATCTCCCGTGGAATGCAGAACCTTGAATAGAATGAGTATTCTGTAAACAAATGTTAGATGAGAATGTGACTGTTGAAGTGTTGACACTGCTCTAGCCATTCGCACTTGGCAATACCAGTATCATGGTCTACCTTCCTGCCTCTGTGTAAACAAGGACAACAAACTCACCTGTATATGTGCTGCCAGGCACTCTCCTGGCTACAGGGACCACTCCTTACAACCCAAGCTCCACTCCAACAGTATCCTATTCTTCCTGGTCAGCATTAGACTTAGGCCACCTAACAGTGGCTCTCCAAACTTTCAGTAGCTACCAAACAAAGTTTCTCTTTGGGTTCTTGACTTGTTTCCTGTGAGCTGAGTGTCTGTTGTAGCTTCACAGCTCTGGGGTTGAGTAGCCAGGTTCTCTGCTCCTTTGTGTCCTCATCCACGTTGAAGACATGGCCTCTTTCTAGAAGAGAAGTGGGTTTTAGGGCACTGCAAAAGCAGGGTGATTATCACCAACACAAAGATGCCTAAAGCTACTTGCTAGAAATAGTCAATGTCATATCAACTCATTTGCTTTTGGTCTAAGTAACATGGGACAAAACTGACTCCTCTATGACTTCTAAAAGAAGGTATCAGACTCACAAACAATGGTTTAGATATACAATACTTTCTCGAGACAGAAGTGCAGACATCTGGAACAAAGATGCATTCTACAACACTGGCCAAACCAACTGATATTCCCAAATAGGTTTTGAGGATTTCACCCATACTTATCTAATACAGAAGGTTCTAGAAGCGTAGTAAATTCTCAGCAAAGGGCTATTTTGTGTTTCCTCTAGAAATGAAGTTTCAGATTATTGGCTATTTATGTCAACTTAAGATTTTGTAAACATTGTATACTTTGTAAATTTTGTATACGTCGTAAACTTCATAAACACCCAAAACAGGAAAGTGGTCAGGCCCCTGCCTGAGGAGGTCCAGCAGCCAGGCCTGTCCGCCCAGACTGCTCTAACTGTCATAACAGCTTTCTAGTATCTGTAATTGTCACAAAGGTGATCTCCAGCCCCTCAATGGGATCCTTCACAGATAGTGCTAATTTTAGATGAAAAGTCTGAACAAAAAGCCACCAGTCCCTGAACAGGAAAACCCACCAATCCCACCAATTCTCACCCTGGAAATCTCTGCCCTAGAAAGCTCCACTCCCTAAGAAATCCCGTATAAAGAGCATATCTGCTCAGTTCCCTGATGTCCTCTCCTGGGAGGAGGGCCAGCCAACTCTGGATTTGTCCATCAACACCCTGGACCCTCCTAATAAATCTTTTTTTATGAGATTTTCTGCCTGCTGTGACTTTCTCATTGGAAGAGGTCAAGAAGCAATGAAGAGAAGAGACCAAGCTGAGAAATGGAGCAGGGCTGAGGTTCCTGAGCTCCTCAGCTCAGTTGGGGGAAACCCTCCCCTGCAAGCTACAATGCCTCTGCTGAGTATGCCTCCTCTTAGAGCTATGTGGCTGCCGGACTCCCGTGTCTCAGGATGCCATTTCATATGGATACTGCCCCACCTCAGAGCAGTGTGGTTCCTGGGCTTCTGTGTCTCAGGATGCCTTTCCATTGGAATAGCTTCTCCCCTCAATGCCAAGAAGGAAAGCCAACAGAGGTAAATCCTGGTTAAGACTTGCTATTATTTCTTAAAGGTATCTCTTTGCTTTTTCCTTGGAACATTAGACTATCCTTGTATAGATTTACTGTGAGTTGGAGGGGCTGCACCCTGAGTTTTACAAGACAGCTATGAATGAGAGACTCAAAGACCGTTGTTTTGCATATAAGAGTATGTGCCTGTTGATGAAAATTTACAAGATTTCCCAGCTATTAAGTCAGAATGTGAAAGCAAAGACACAGCAACGTTGTCACTGGAGAGGTATGGCAATAAAACCAGTCAAGAGGAGCTACAGTAGGAGCCAGAAAGAGCAGGACTTGATCTAGTCATATAAGTTCAATAGCATTTCATTTGCATATATGCCAGTCTCCCCCAGTCCACAGAAGGCTGGACTCACATCAGTGAGGGCCAAGTCAGGAGGTGAGCCAACTAGATCCTGGAGCCATTGGCTCACCAGGACAGCCAAAATGCCACTGAACCGCATGAGAGATGTGATGCCAAGCCTCCAGCACTTTGCTTTCTGTGTAACTTTTAATAACCGGCAAAGGTGCAGTGTTCCAGCTCCTCTCAAAGTCAAGGCCTGTAATTAAATGTAAAAAGAGAACACCGTTCACATATGTCACCGAGACTACCATTCTGTTGTGTATTTGAGTCACTTGCCAAGTCTTGCTCCTCAGAGAGTCTATCTGAGAACCAACAGGAATTCTACAACCAGGTAGATCGCAGTACAGGGCTGCTATTAAGACTAAATTACTCCTTTTATTCTACAAATGTATATGGCACCAACAAAAACTGTTAGGATCACTAAACTATTGTACATAATAAATGCCCGTCTTAGATGAAATAGTAATAATACCACACATAAAATATCTTGCTTTGAAATAAAGCATTTATAAATTCTCCTAGTGTTCATTTGGCTTCAACTTGAACAAACCTTTGGGGGATCAAAGTCAGAAGTACTATCTGGATGCTCATGTCTCTGTAAAAGCTGAGTCAGTCACATTCTGGAGATTTTTTTGTTTTGTTTTGTTTTCACACTTGGTCTCTCTACAGAAAGTTCCACACTCAGATTTGTCTAAGGTTATTCTGAAGTCCTGTGCATGCCCTGTGCCTTTGACACATTAGAGGCAATTTTATTCCTGCATGTCCTTGCTGTCCACAGATCCACTTTCCTGTGTCTGTTAAGACCCAAAGTGGCAAACTGCTGTTCGCTCCTTTAAGGGGCACAGCCTTCCATACCTGCCAAGCCTGATGAAAAAGCCAGCACTGCCAAGTCCCTACCAGGCTGCCAGAAACCTGTTACAAGGAGACTGACACTTGTGCAGAGGGCACCTCTACCTGATGTCACAGTCCTATTATCTGTACTGAATTCCCTGACTCTTGTCCTAACAGAAGTTTCTGGCACTGCCTTCTGCTGCTACAGGAGGCTCTGGCATGCAGTTGAACCCTCTCAGTAGTCAGGTGCTTATGGTATTTAATTCACCTTGCACTGCTCCCCGCTCTCTGCAGTCCATGGTGAAGATCTGAAGGGCTAGATTGGAACAGGATGGAAAACAAGTTTTATAGGCATTCCATGAAGAGGCTGCACCTCACCTATCTGTATGATTCCACTGGGTAAAGGCTTGTCCAGCTTATGGAAACAAGGGCACCCAGATTCTAATCCAGATCAAAGGAGGGACCACTGAATACCACAGCAGAGGTTCCATACATGTATTCAGTCTACTTCCCCATTCAAGTGAGATAATAAACTAGGTTACAGAAAACCATTCCTTAGAAAGTGTGAGATAATTATTAGTATAAAATTTTTAGAATGGAAATTGACCTCAATGCAGAAATGTATAGACAAATTAGTCTTCTTTCTGAACTCTGTTGTACAGAAAATGACATAACCATATTCATGGGAGGCAATGGACAAGGAAATTAATTCCAGATACAAATCTTCCCGTGCTCCTCTCACTAACATTGCTGACGCAGTAAATCAGGAGTATACACCATGTTAGAGTGTGGTCTCAGTCTATCAATGTGACACGAATAGCTCAGTTAGGGGAAAATAGGGGTTCCTCAGACAAAGGCAGAATTGGGTACCAAGGACATGTAATCAACAACCTCATGGACAAAAGCACACAATAGCCCAAGTCTAACAGGTTTTTAGTCAGCCAGTGTGATAAATACTACCAAGTCCTTGATGGCTTCCCTGAGCTTCTGGATTAGCCACCGAACACCAACAGTGGGATATAGTCCTTCAAAGACATGTAATGCTCAAAGTGGCCATGAACATGTTCCCACCACCTATAATGAGAGTGATTAAATAAATGTTGCCCAATGTACAGTGATGGAAATGGCCTGTTCCCTATAACCCCTAGTATTTAAGAACTGGTGCACACCTCAACCTTTACTCACACTCATTCATTGACTTTCTTATGGACCTTGCAAAGGTCACGCAAAGCGCTCTGTACTCCTAACACTGGCTCTAAAAGCAACTACATGGCTTCTTATCCTCCACCAAACACTGCAGTTGAAGTGAGTATAAGCCATTGAAACTCAAGAAGGCTTCTTCTTGGCACTTATATTTGCATTGGAAGATCTCACCAGCTTCAGTGTAATAAGCTCGCAAACATTCCTTACCATGCGTCTTTATATCAATCTTTCCCTTCTAATCCATTGTTGGCTCTTCTTTTCTTTTTATACTAGTTACAGTCACAGTATACTGTACTGTACACTTTACTCTCTTAACTACTCATGAAGACAAAACCAAGGGATTCAGAAGTCACAGGAGGAGCCCCAGAAGAGAGTCCTCTATAGACTACAACAAAGAACACCTTCAGGGAACTTGGCCATCCCCAATCAAGCCCACGGTATTACTTTTAATACCTATGGAAAAGGACTATGCATTATTTTTATGTTAAAACAGCAGTCACCATGGCCACCTATTTGCCAAGCTCCACTTGCCCAGTTTTCAAGAGATAGAGATTCATACAAATCATATCTGTGTAGAACACTACTAGGATCAACATGATTACAATAAACAAGGTCTGGTTGACACTGCAAATGCTCCTGTATTTAGCAATAGGAAATGAAAATGTCCAACATAAATGTCATGTACAAATTATATTTGGCAGATAGAAGTGATGAAAAACATAATTATTATGGATGGGGGGAAAAAGCCCTGCATTGCTTTCTCACCATTTGAAAGGCATCTAAAATATATTTATGAGATACATTAAAGAGCTTATTTCTCTAGTGTCCAACTCTAAATGGACCATTTCCAGTGTTCCCTAGGGTATATTTTTTATAACTGTATCAATTTATTATAAAGGTCAATATTTTTTCTCTCTTTTAAATTCTTTCAAGTGTTTTTAAAAGACCATTTTCTGATGTATTTAAAATTCTAACAAACCACTACAAAATTACCAGAAAGTTCTGTGGGATTAAAAATAACATAACATTTGATGCAACTCGAATCTGGGTTGCAGTAAAATATCATTAACAAAAGGTCAGTTCTGGAAAACAAAGAAGAAAGGTTAGAAAATAATTAGGCATCTTGGAAATGCTAGAGTCCTCAGTGCTTATTCATGTCACCTCTAGGAGGACCAAGTCGAAGCATCCTTCCTGGAGCTAAGACAAGTTTGGCTTTCTCCATACTTTGATGCTAATCAGCATACCTTTCAACTTGTACCTCAAAAACTATCTCTCAAGGGGCAAGGGAGCTTGACATTTTCTAGAACCATGCCTTAGTTATTGATCTTGAAGACAATGTTGGTTAAATGAGTACATGAATGTTTCCAGGGCCCTTAGATATGTACAAAAGTTTTTTAAAAATCCCATTCATCAGGTAACTTGTTTAAAAGATACCATTAAATTTGATGCTGAGGGCCAGATCTACTGAGGCTTTCCCTAAGACCCTGATGTCTGGAGAAGGAACCGAGTTCCTTCTAAAAACCAGGAATATTCCTGTGACCAGGTCTCTTGGGGGATTGCTTTGGATCTGTACAGGGCCATGGTTATCAGTCTTGGGGTAGCTGTGCACTTTGCCTGTGATGCTCTTTAGATGCCCTGTGTTCCCTTTGTGCAGCATTGTCTTGTTGATTGGCTATTGCTGACTTCATCCCGTTGTGTGATAGTTTCTGCTGACTTCATGCCATTTCTTGCCTGGAGATGGTACTTAAGATGCTGCACTACTTAATAAATGTGTGCATGGGCCATAGCTTGTGCAAGGCCTCCAGATCCCAAACATTCCTATCTTCTCTAATTTTCTATCCTTTTTATATTTCCATCTCTTGGCCACCTCCCACTTGGAACCCTGCCACTGCTGGTTTGATACTTTTGTCATTGAGTTTTCTGAATAGACCTGATATTTTGTTATCAGAAAAAAGTAAAAAGAGTTTTCACCTCACACTGCATGCTTAGCCCTTTTCCAAAACTGGGTCCTTCCTGTTCAAGTAGAAGAACATTCTGTTAGGTATATTTGCCTGAGTATAGAGCTATGTCTGCAAGGAACCTAGGTAAGTATGCTCTTCCTTCGTGGCAAGCTTTCTTTAAAGCCATACTCTGGCCAGGTGTGGTGGTGCACACCTTTAATCCCAGCACTCAGGAGGCAGAGGCAGGTGGATCACTGTGAGTTCAAGGCCAGCCTGGTCTACAAAGTGAGTCCAGGACAGTCAAAGCTACACAGAGAAAACCTGTCTCTAAATAAATAAATAAATAAATAAATAAATAAACAAATACAAACCACACTCTGTAGATGATGCCTCTTGAAGGCAGCCTGCCCAGACATCAGCAGAAATCACGTTAGCCCTCTGTGACTGGCTCACCCTTCCTATGGAAGGAGATGCCCAGGTACCCTTAGGATGAAGAGAATGTTAAAAAATGTTCACATACTTTGAAAACATAGGTAAGTCTGCTTTTAGCCTGCATTAATCCTCTTACTCAACAGTTTATCAAAAGAATCACTGTACACATCACAGTATGAGACTAAAGCCCTGGCTATTAACACAATTTGGTTATCTTAGACTTGGCCTTCATGTATTCCTTCTTCCCATAGAAGTGATATGTTGCTTGCATAATAGGATTTATATTTGTTCCTGGTGCCTTACCATCCATCTCTCCTGATAGTAAAGTCTATTTCCACTTTGACATAAAATGTGTCTACATTGCCTCTGAAAGGTTAACACCACTGTTGCTATCTACAGAAACCAAGGACAAACTAAAAACAAAAATGAAGCAATTAAATATCATTTACCATATTGACTGAGGTACACATATTGTGTTCTGTTTTCTTCTTCCCTCCCTCCCTCCCTTCCTTCCTTCCTCCCTCCCTCCCTCTCTCTTTCCCCCCTCTCCTTTGTTTTTGGAGGGCTAGATAGCTCAGTGACATGAGCCTGACTACTGAGACCCACATTGTAGAAAGAGAGAATCAAATCTCACAAGTCATCCTCTGACTTCTATATACACAATAAATGTCATAGAAGGAGAAACACTAAGAAATGAAGAAAATCGTCATGTTAGCATCAATTCAGTAGGTTTATACAATGGACTATAGCATAGTTTTATGGCTGTAGTCTCAATTTAAAGAGTAAGTGATGTACACTGTAGTTTGATTACGTATGCAGGTCAACCCTGACCATGATGAGAGATCAATGTGTAGAACCACCTGTCATGCCTACCTCAGCAAAAACAATGAGGCATTAATTTTTTTAACCTCTGCTGAGACAGCACAGAGGTTTTCTATATAATGTCTGAATGGTTGCCACCTGGAGATCAACCAGTTAGAAAGATATTGATGATAGTTAGCATACTCAATCACTATGGCCACTATGGCCAAGGGAATCTGTACAGCACGAACGTCTGGGCATTTACACAGCTGAGACCAACTTCCCACCAAAAAGAATGGAATCACTTAGAAAGACCTCCAAGCCACCTTTCATCCACTGTTGGATCAATGAGAAATACACCTACTCAATTACGCTCCCAAGGGGAAATAATTGCAGCAAAATAGTACGTTTTTTCTCTATTTTTAAAAGCCAACAACAGAGATCTTGCAAACCCTAAGAGAGCACAGATGCCAGGCCAGACTACTTTACCCAGCAAAACTATAACCATTGATGGAGAAAACAAAATATTCCATGACAAAAACAAATTCAAATAGTACCTATCCACAAATCCAGCTTTACAGAAGGTACTAGAAGGAAAACTCCATCCCAAAGGGTCAAGCTACAACCAAAACTACTCAGGAAATAGATAACTATACCATGGCAAAAACACAACTACACAAACACTCGATTGGAAACAACATCAAAATTAAGACTCTTAACAGTCACTGGTCGTTAATATCTCTCAATATCAATGGTCTCAATTCTCCAATAAAAAGACACAGACTAACTGAATGGGTGCATAAACAAGATCCAACACTCTTCTGCATTCAAGAAACACATCTCACCTATAACGATAGGCATTACCTCAGGGTAAAAGGTTGGAAAAAACTATTCTAAGCAAATGGTCACAAGAAGCAAGCAGGCATAGCCATTTTAATATCAAACAAGATAGACTTTCAACCAAAATTAATGAAGAGGGATGCAGAAGGACACTTCATACTCATCAAAGGTAAAGTCAACCAAGATGACATCACAATTCTGAACATCTATGCTCCAAATACAAGGGCACCCACATTTGTAAAAGATCTGCTAAAAAAACTTAAACCTCACATCGATCCCCACACAATAATAGTGGGAGACTTCAACACCCCACTCTCACTGTAGAATAAGTCATTGAAACAGAAACTAAGCCGAGAAATAACGTCATTAACCAATGCCATGGGTCAAATGAATCTAACAGATATCTATAGAAACTTTCACCCAAACAAGAAAGAATATACCTTCTTCTCTGCACCCCATGGAACCTTCTCCAAAATTGATCACATCGTAGGTTACAAAGCAGGCCTCAACAGATACAAGAGGACTGAAATAATACCTTGTATCCTATCAGATCACCATGCTCTTAGGCTGCAAGTCAACAACAGAAACAACAAAAAGCCTACACGTACGTGGAAACTAAACAACTCTCTGCTAAATGACACATGGGTCAGGGAAGAAATAAAGAAAGAAATCAAGGAGTTTCTGAAATTCAATGAAAATGAGGGAACAACATACCCAAATTTGTGGGATACATTGAAAGCAGTGCTAAGAGGAAAATTCATAGCACTAAGTGCCTTTAAAAAGAAATTGGAAACATAGCGCATAAGCAACTTAACAAAACAGCTGGAAGCCCTAGAAAAAAAAAGAAGCAGAAACACCCAAAAGGAGTAGACGTCTGGAAATAATCAAACTCAGGGCTGATATTAACAAATTAGAAACTAAGAAAACAGTCCAAAGAATCAACAAAACCAAGAGCTGGTTCTGTGAGAAAATCAACAAGATAGACAGGCCGTTAGCCAAACTAACTAAAAGGCAGAGAGACAGTATTGATATCAACAAAATCAGAAATGAAAAGGGAGACATAACAACAGACACTGAAGAAATACAAAGAATCATAAGATCCTACTTTGAAGGCATATATGCCACAAAATTTGAAAATCTAAGGGAAATGGACGATTTTCTTGATCAATTTCACTTGCCAAAGTTGAGTGAAAAACAGATAAACAAGCTAAATAGTCCCATTTCCACTACAGAAATAGAAGCAATTATTGATAGTCTCCCAAACAAAAAAAAAGCCACGGCTTTTTCTGGTTTCAGTGCAGAATTCTACAGACCTTTAAAGGCGAGCTAATACCGATACTCTTCAAGCTACTCCAAAACATAGAATTGCATGGAACATTACCAAATTCATTCTATGAGGCCATAGTCACGTTGATACCTAAGCCTCACAAAGACTCAACAAAGAAAGAGAATTTCAGACCAATTTCTCTTATGAACATCGATGCAAAAATACTAAATAAAATTCTTGCAAAACGAATACAAGAACACATAAAGGATATCATTCATCATGACCAAGTAGGCTTCATTCTAGGCATGCAGGGATGGTTTAATATACGGAAATCCATCAATGTAATCCACCATATAAACAAACTGAAAATAAAAAACCACATGATCATCTCTTTAGATGCAGAGAAAGCAATTGATACAATCCAACACCCATTCATGTTTAAAGTTTTAGAGAGATCGGGGATACAAGGCACTTTCCTCAACATAATAAAGGCTATATACAGCAAGCCAATAGCCAAAATTAAAGTAAATGGTGAAATACTCAAGGAAATTCCTCTAAAATCGGGAACAAGGCAAGGCTGCCCACTCTCTCCATACCTCTTCAATACAGTACTCGAAGTTCTAGCCAGAGCAATAAGACAACAAAAGGAGATCAAGGGTATCCAAATGGGAAAGGAGGAAGTCAAACTATCCCTATTTGCAGATGATATGATAGTGTACATAAGTGACCCTCAAAATTCCACCAGAGAACTCCTACAGCTGATAAACACCTTCGGCAAATTGGCTGGATACAAAATTAACTCCAAAAAGTCTGTAGCCTTCCTATACACAAATGACAAGCTTGCAGAGGAAGAAATTAGGAAAGCCATACCCTTCACATTAGCCACAAGCAATATAAAATATCTAGGAGTTACTCTAACTAAGCAAGTGAAGGACTTGTTTGAAAAAAATTCAAAACTCTGAAAAAGGTGATTGAAGATGACATGAGAAGATGGAAGGATCTTCCTTGCTCATGGATCGGGAGAATTAGCATAGTAAAAATGGCCAACCTACCAAAAGCAATCTACAGATTCAATGCAATCCCTATCAAAATACCCACACAATTTTTTAAAGACATTGAAAGTTCAATTCTGAACTTCATATGGAAAAACAAAAAACCCAGAATAGCAAAAACGATCTTGTACAATAAAAGGTGCTCCTGAGGAATCTCCATACCGGATTTCAAATTGTACTATAAAGCAATTGTATTAGAACAGCATGGTACTGGCACAGCAACAGGCTGGTTGATCAGTGGAATCGAATTGAAGACCCAGATATGAATCCACATACATATGGTTACTTCATTTTTGACAAAGAAGCCAAATCCATTCAACGGAAAAAGGATAGCATCTTCAACAAATGGTGCTGGTCTAACTGGAGGTCTATGTGTAAAAAATGCAACTGGACCCATATTTGTCACCTTGCACAAAACTGAAATCCAAGTGGATTAAAGACCTCAACATAAAACCAGAGACACTAAGTCACTTAGAAGAAAAAGTGGGGAAGAGCCTGGAACATATTGGCACAGGAGACAACTTCCTGAACAGAACACCAACAGCCCAGGCCTTAATGTCAACAATTAATAAATGGGACCTCATGAGGCTGAGAAGGCTGTCAAGGCTGGAGACACTGTCAAGAGAACAAAGCGACAGCCTACAGACTGGGAAAAGATCTTCACCAACCCTACATCTGACAAAGGGCTAATATCCAAACTATATAAAGAACTCAAGAAATTAAACACTACCAAACCAACTTACCCAATTGAGAAATGGGGCTTGGAACTAAACAGAGAATTCTCAACAGAAGAATATCAAATGGCTGAGAAACATTTAAAGAAATGCTCAACCTCCCTAGTCATCAGGGAAATGCAAATCAAAACAACTCTGAGATTCCATCTTACACCCATCAGAATGGCTAAGATCAAAAATCCAAGTGACACCACATGCTGGAGAGGATGTGGGGAGAGAGGAACACTCCTTCATTGCTGGTGGGAATGCAAACTAGTACAACCACTTTGGAAATCTATCTGGTGCTATCTCAGAAAACTGGGAATAGGGCTTCCTCCTGACCCAGCTATTCCACTCCTTGGAATATACCCAGAAGATGCTCCAGCACACAACAAGAAAATTTGCTCAACCATGTTCATAGCAGCCTTATTCATAATAGCCAGGTCATGGAAACAGCCTAAGTGTCCCTCAGTAGAAGAACGGATAAAGAAGTGGTACATATACACTATGGAATACTACTCAGCTATTAAAAACAAGGAATTCCCGAAATTTGTGGATATATGTATTGAGCTAGAAATGATCATAATGAGTGATTTAACACAGAAGCAGAAAGACTCAAATGGTATATACTCACTTATATCTGCATACTAGCCCAAGGTGCATGTCCCACGAAAGCCTTCCCTTACCAGGAAACTGGGACAGAGGGGAGGACATCCTATTGGGATTCTAGATGAGAGAACCATGTGAGAATAGCAAAGTAGAAGGATCCAGTGGGTCCTAGAAACCTACAAATAGAACATTATGATAGGCAGATTTGGGCCCAGGGGTCCCGCTCAAACTAAGGCAACAGCCAAGGACAATACAGGCGGTAAACTTTAAACCCCTACCCAGATATAGCCAATGATCAGAACAGTCTCCACACTTGAGTGGAGAGTGTGATATGACTTTCTCACGTACTCTGGTGCCTCACATTTGACTATGTCCCCTGGAGGGGGAGACCTGGTGGCATCAGAGGAAGGACAGCAGGTCACCAAGAAGAGACTTGATACCCTATGAGCATAAACAGGGGAGGTAATCCCTCTCAGGAACAGTCATAGGGGAGGGGAATAAGGGGAAAATGGGAGGGAGGGAAGAATGGGAAGATACAAGGGATGGGATAATCATTGAGATGTAACAAGAATAAATTAATAAAATTAAAAAATAAATAAAAAAATAAAATAAAATAAATAAACTCACTTCCATTTGGGGCTACTTAAAAAATAAGTAAATAAATAAATAAAAGCCAACAACAGTTGTACGTTTTGCTAGTCAGTGACATGGCTCAACAAGTAAAAGTGCTTGCCTCTGAGCATGACAACATGAGTTCGATCCCAGAGACACACCTAGTGGACGGAGAGAACCAAGTCCTATAGCCTATACTCTGATCTCTACTCCCACACTGTGGAAAACACACAAACACACACACACACACACACACTGCTTTTTTTAAATGTAGTAAATCCACTACCATGTTGCCAGCAGTATCTAATACCAATGTAGCCAGTCCCAAATATCACTATGGAGGGTTTGCAAAGGGAAATTAGCCTGATACTGATTTCCATCAGAACAGAGATTCCAACACTGACCAGAGGCAAATGTCCCTAGCCCTTATAATAGTTCTTTCAGACCTCGAACATGAATTTCACACACTTCCCTGACCAACTTCCTGTAAGAAACAAACTGGTGACCCTCGAGCAAGAAAGATACACTGGAGCCTTGTGAAAGGATTTCTAAAATGCAGGCTGCTGAGCCCCACAGCTTCTGATCCAGTGGGTCCACATGAAGGAGAATTTTGCATTTCTGAGTCATACCCAGCTGCTGCTGCTGTTGTGTATTACATGGAAAACCACAGAATTTAAGAAAAGAGTTAAGAATTTAAATTGAACTTTTCTCTTGAGATTCAAGTCCTACCTAACTCACCCTTAAAATTACCCATCCTTTCTTGGGTAAATCTTGTCTTTAATGAACATGTGACTCACCATAGCCTTCCAGAGTCTAGAATAAAGATTGAACTCCAATCACTCACATCACTTTTTAAGAGTTACTAAAATGAAATTCTCTGCAACATCTCTG
The DNA here is from genome assembly GCA_907169655.1 of Acomys percivali. Classification (NCBI taxonomy): domain Eukaryota; kingdom Metazoa; phylum Chordata; class Mammalia; order Rodentia; family Muridae; genus Acomys; species Acomys percivali. The sequence goes on from OU015744.1 coordinate 84,985,227, forward strand.
AAATGCTGAAATACTGTACATGCATGAAGGACTTAAGCTATTTGTGTAATAGCCTAAGTTATTGGACGGCAGAGTGAGCCACCTAGAACCAATGCATCAACTATGCTACTAAGAGTCCTTTAGAAATTCAAGTGACTCTATCTATTTCTCTATCTTCCAGGGTCTTTATCTCAACTATGTGGATAAAATCAGTTCAGGAACACATTTTAGGTCCATGGGAGGAAAGAGGAAATTCAGGACAATAAAGGTGACCCAGAAGTTAGATGCACAACTCACACATCTGTAGGATCTCCTTTGGCATCACTTCAGGCCTTCATGGGGGGCTGGGAAATATAGTGTCCATAAGTCCACCCATAAATCTAACTAAAATTAAAACCCATTAGTAAGATATAAAAGGAAAAGTATAAATAGACACAATTGCCAGAGGAGTTAATGTTATAAATCTATCTGTGTATATTTTCCCATCCCCAATATTTAAACTCCAAATATTAATCTTTCTACCTCCAAATCAAAGGCCAAGATCTCTGGTCATGCACCAAAATGATGAAAGAATTTCCGGGTTGGAGCTGGAGAGACATCTTAACAGTTAAAAGCTCTTCTTCTTCTTCTTCTTCTTCTTCTTCTTCTTCTTCTTCTTCTTC
>OU015744.1:84995927-85012272 GCA_907169655.1 Acomys percivali
AGAGAGAGAGAGAGAGAGAGAGAGAGAGAGAGAGAGAGAGAGAGAGAAGGAGAGACAGAGAGACAGAGAGAGACAGAGAGAGAGAGACAGAGAGATAGAGAGACTATTTGTATACTTGTTTGCAACCAGAGTGCCACCTTCAGTAACCAGGCAACTTCCAGTGACAGCACTGGGACATCAACCCAGCCACAAAACTTCAATCTACAATCTATCCTGTCTGCAAGATGTGCTGGGGCAATTGGGGGGCAGAACTTGTGGGAGTGGCCAATCACTAACTGGTCTAATTTGAGGCCAATGCCCAAGAGAGAGAGGCCATGCTCAACACTGCCTGGATGACCAGGAACTGGAGCCTGCATAGTTCAGAGACTTAGGATTAAAAGAGAAAATCAAGCCAGGCTTGGTGGTGCATACCTTTAATTCCAGCAATCGTGAGAAAAAAAGCAGGTGAAACTCTGAGGTTGAGGCCAGCCTCATCTACAAAATGAGTTCTGGGACAACTAGAAGCCCTGAGTCTACATCTTTTTTTTTTTTTTTTTTTTTTTTAACCAAATTTGCCTTGAGATACTACTGTGCTTGCCAGAGAAACGAATAGGCTTGCCAATTCTTCAGTGTGTTTTTTGATGCACATATTTGCATCTATTTTTAATTTCATAATCTTATTATGCACTTGTGTGCTATAGAGCATATTTGTGTGTATTTACGTATATGTGAGCAACCTCCGGGTATCACTCTCCAGGCTCCAGAGCCTATTTTGATGAGATAATATCTCTCACTTGGCTAGAATGAGGCAGGTAGGATAGACTTCCTACAGCAAGTCTGCAGTATCTGCTTGCCTCTGCCTCCCCAGGCCTGGAATCATATGTGCATCACTACACCTAGATTTGTTTTTATGTGAGTTCTATGGGTGGAACTCAGGTCACTGTGCTTGCAGGGTAGCACTTTTACTGACTGAGATATTTTCCCAGTTTGTTCTTGACAATTTTTATATAAGAACCCCACATAAAAGACTTTGAAATCCATTTGCCAATATCTATATACAGTATGAGTCTCAGTCAGAGTCTACAGAGAAAGGACTTTACCGTGGCCAGGACTTGCTGAGGGTCACTAATAGACATGTGACCACATTTTTACTAGAAACAAAGGTGACATTGGTAGTAAAATGATAGTCAAATACACCATTTTCTTTTTATGAGTCTCTGGTTTATAGAATTTATAGAGGAATTTTAATCCAGCAACACAGCTGCTCTGGTAAGGGATCACATTCCAAGACCTAGGTCTGTGTGATCTGGCTGGAATGAAGACTCGCTCTTGGTACACACCTTTAACCCCAAATAATGGCATCTAATTGAAGGACAGACAAAGTGGTGAATCTGAGAAAGAGTTGACAGAATCGCATTCGCCCAACTCTTAAGAAAACAGAACAGGAAACAGGGGCTATTTACAAGAGCATAGTAGGAGGAGACAACTTTACTGGGAGAGTTTTACTGAGAGAGATGGAAGAGAGAACCACTTGCCACAGGTGAAGACAGATGAGCCAGAGAAGAAGAAGGAGCCAAAAGATTAGAACAGGTTGCTAGAGTTAGTTTGAGGCCAAGCAGAGCAATTCAGTCAAAAGCTGAGAGAAACCAGTTTGGGTCAGTCAGCTTGAAGAGGAGTTTGAACCAAAAGAGCTGAGTTGAACCAGTCAGGCAGAGTTCAGAAAGAGCTAGAAAGGTTGAGCTTATTCAGCAGTAAGTCTCAGAGCCTGAAAACATTTTAGGCCTAGATTAGATTGTACAGTGGCCAGAAGCTTCCGGGACTAGGCTAGGTTAGCAAAAGGAGGCAGTAAGCCTCCCAGACAACAATTACATCAGGAGAATAAGAGTTACTTTTGCGAGATTGGCCACTGGCCTCCAGAACAGTCCTTTCCTGTCCTGCCCTTAACAGTTTGCTCGTGTTGTCTATTTTGCAGAAGGAATTAAAGATGCCTTAAAATAATATATATGTATACAACAAGCCTCTGGAAAATATAACATAACAAAGGTATATAGAGGAATATATACAAGATATATAAATTTAAATACGAGATATATAGGAGAAAGCAAAATGCAAGATATGAGGCTTTATACAATTATGATAATAGCCCATTCAACTTTTCTTTCTATCTCCTTAGAGGCAAAGAAATCCAGTATGTTGAATATTTCGAGTTACCTGAAGAAAATAAAGCAGTTGAGGGAAAAAACAGATACAGAAAGTCAGGAAGAGGGAAAGGAAGTCTAAATCCAGCTGTCATAGGAGACCTTGCATAAGGAAGGAACAATGCACTTTAGACAAAAACTGTATGCCCAATACCAAAGGTACAACATTTAAATTTAACCCAGCAAGAGTGTTTGTTCAGAGGAGAGGTTGCATGAAAAAATTATGTAACAGACTAGTCTCCACTCCAGGACAGGGGTGAAGACTGCCCAGAGAAATGAGTGGAAACATTGTTTCATAAACAGTCTTAGTTCATGTTAAGACTTTAACCAATTGTTGGTTGGTAGACAGAGGCTAAATACTTTATAAAGATTCTATGAAATCAGTATCATTCTCTATAAGAAATTCTTATGTTCAATACCACATCCACAAGTGGTGAGACTGATGTTTATGGTCCAAGGGCCAGTCCTTGAGAGCCATGGCCCAGGCAGGAAGCATACATCATATTTACAAATGGAACTTCTACTATCTCCTCTATGCCTCCAAAACACTATCGATTTCTTTCTAAGTTTTAAGTCAATAAAGTTACATTAGCCAGACAACAAGACATATGCTTCTAACAGTATCCAATGAAAACGCTGATCAGTTCGAGTCCCTCAAAGTAAAAAGCCTCCTTCCCAGAAGCAAGTTAATGTCTCTTCAAACTTGGGCAACATAAATTATAAATCTGTTTCAGGAATGATGTTCATTCTCTTAGTTGAAAAAAAAAAAAAACCTCCTTGATAGTTCACGATTTCAAAGCTTTAAAAATCAAGCCCCCAGTGCAACCCACTTTATTCAAAAAGTATAAGAATTTCATTCACTTTAAAGTGCTGCCATCATGCTAATGTATTTTAAAAATCAATTAAACTTAATCTAAACATCTCCAGAGAGAAGGAAGTTTGCTCTTTTTTCATCTGAACTACAGAATCAAAGCCCTTAGTAAATGCGTTCCCTGCTGTGCTGAGGATGTGTTATGTCCAAGCAAACTGCTTAAATGTCATGCAGACAAGTGCAAATCTAGTGTATAGTTTGGAGGAGTGAACGTTTGAACGTCTAATACCCCCAGATTAATGGCCGGCTGTACTTATATACAATGGTACTATTGTGCCAAGGAAGATGCTAGCCAGATAAACTTGAAAAGTAACACAGAAAACCTGCTGCAGAGTTTCTTGGATGCAAACAGAGTGTATAACCTACTCTCTTGACTTAAAAAAAAATTAGCCCAACTTTTAAAAGGTAGTTTACATAATTTTCTGAAAGGAGGTCATGGTAATGTTTTGACAGCAGAATAAGAATTAGATAAATTCCAAATTGTTTACTAACTTGAATACGCCCCCAGCTATCTGAGTAATTCCCAACAGGTCCGAAGAAGTAAAAATGCTTGCTCACCAAAGACAGCAGTGCTAATGAAGGGATACCAGTCAGCCCAATTAAGTCTGCCAAGCATTTATTCTACTGTGGTCAAAATTCCAGGCTCGGCAGAGCACCCTCTCCCCAGTGCATCTGTTCTCTGGCCATCTCTGCTCCGCCTGACAAAAATATCTTGAGTTCCTTTTTCCGGGCCCGTCTTCTCCTTAATTTCCAAGCAGTTTCCAAGTCACTGTTGGATACAATGTACCATATGAAAGAATCAAAATTATTTATATGACACATTTATGGACTAAATAAAATCTTCAGTGAATAACTGAAAACTTTAGGAATGCTATCTTAGAAAACAAAAATACAGAAGCATGCGTGGGAGGGGGAGGTTAAATTAAATACAGAAGATTTAACACAAACATATTTTCTTCATCTTGTTTAATAAAAAATTGTCAAAATGTTATGATCTAGGATTATAAATGATCATTCATGTCACCCTCCTGAATAAAATTATAATATGAATTTATTGATTTTACAGAAGTTAATGTTACAGATATACTTACAGTATAGATGGGGAAAGATAAAATATATATAAGAAAAGATTACAAAATATGAAAGTATGAAAAAAGAATATATTTACATCATAAAGTAAGAAACAACCAAGGGCTAAAGTTCACTCTGGGTGGCTTCCTGGAAGATGTGATTTTTCTGAGTGGTGGGGGACTGTTATTATGAAACAGATCATGATAAACTAATGAAGATGTCGGAAAAGCTGAAGCAGGTGAGGTATGTTTGTAAATGCTATGTCTGCAAGAAAGAAAAGTTTCCTGCACACTGAAAGAGTATGTAAGAGAAAAGGCAACACATTTTCACAGGCACTTGTGGCAGGAAAAGCTCTGACCTACAAAGAAAATGGTCTAGACAGCTCTGGTCTTCTCACCTTCACAACTATAAACAGTTATGTGTCTCAATTTCCTTAACTGGAAACTGACAACAGCAACTATGCATAGCTCCCCACCTTCCTTTGTCTTTGTTGTATAAGTCAAGTGATACAATGTTTCTCAATATGAAGCTACAACGATAAAATCTAAAGTGCAGCTTGTGAACAGGGAATTTAAATATTGTGTGAGAGTGCACTGGCCACTGCCCCTGATATAGCCATCAATTCCAGACTCTCCATGCACTACCCTGCATGAGCAGCATGCGTACCCATCTGTCTGAGCTTCTTTGCCTGTTGCTATGTTAAAATACTGTGACAAAAACAACCTACAGAAGAAAGGGTTTGTTTTTAGCCCCCAATTCAAGGTCCAGGTCTTACCGCAGAAAGTAAAGGCATCAGGAACCCGAAGCAACTGGTCTCATCACCTTAATCAGAAGAGAACCATGAAGACATACATATCGGTGTTCATTTTGTTTTCTCCAATTACTATAGTCCAGGATTTCCTACCCAGGAAGTGCTCCTGCCCACAAGTAAGATGAGCAATCCGCCATCAATTAGCATACTCAACATAACCCCTTATAGGCATGCCCAGAGGTGTGTCTCCCAGGCGACTTCAGAGTCCGTCTGACAGCACTCACCGTTCACACCATCACCACAGCCATTTAATGGACCTCAAACCAACACTTAATAGCCTGTTATCCTTATCAAGAAGAGACTTGATATCCTATGATCATATAGAGGGAGAGACGGTCTCCCTCAGTCACAAACATAGGTCAGGGGAATAGGGTGAAAGAGGGAGGGAAGGAGAAACAGGAGGATACAAGGGATGGGATAACAATTGAGATGTAATACAAATAAATTAATAAAAAAGACATAATTAGGGAGGATCCATGTTGGGAAAAATGGCTTATATATGTTTACATTTCATTGGTACATTTAAGCAAGTTTTGGAAATAAAGAAAATAATTTTAAAAGGAAAAAATCAACAGTAAAAACTTAGATCTAACTTACTTTTTAAAATTTTATTTTATTTGTAATTGTGTGTATTGAGGGTACGTACACCTCTGAGAACAAGATCCCTTGGTGCCATAATGCAATTGGAACGTCCGAAGCCAGAGTTAGAGGAATTGAGCTTGACTACACTGTGAAAACTGTGAAAACTCTTAACCATGGATCCGCTTCCCCAACCCCAGCTCTAACTTCCCATAAAAACCTGGGGAACTATCTTTCTCATGGTGTAAGAATAAGTTTTCCAAATTTTTAATTTTTTCTTGTAAGGTCAGTTTTCTTTAACCTGTGATAAATGCTGTCTGTTGCTCACTCGAAAGCAGCAGGATTGCTTTGCTCACTTTGGTAAAACGCTGACCAAATGTTGAACATCTAAACAAACATGGTCACTGTTTCAAGTGAAAATGTGCATTCTTCCAGCTATTTGGCTGGCTCAGCTTGTCACTCACGTGCACCATCATGATGACAAGACTGAGCTGTTCCGTGTAGCACATTGTAAATGAAACTGTTTTTGTGTTTCTGGTATTTGGTGATAATAAAACATACTATAGCTACTAGCTCAATTTGTTGCCATTCGCATGAGACCAGTCCTTTGTCAACCATTGATTTTTCACTGTTATTACAAAGGTCAACACAACATTTTTACCATGTACAGACCTTGAAAAGTCCCAGATATTGCCAGAACGCTGTGTTCCACACCTTAACCATCACTTCCCTGGCAAATCCTCAACTGTTCAAAAGTCCTTTACTAAGCTCTTGATTTTATTGTAAGTCATGGGGAACCATAGGTTAACCAGGAATCCACCAGTGAGTGCTAAATTCCTTCCTACCCCACTAAGCCATCATCTAAAAAAATAAACCATGAAGTTACATGTACATATATATGTGTGTGTATGTATATGTATATATACATGTATATATGTGTGTGTATATATATATGTATATGTGTGTATGTATGTATGTATGTATGTATGTATGTATGTATGTATGCATGTATTCCTAGTTTACCAAAGCCGGAACCAGCTCCTCTATGGGAAGATGTTAGAAGACAGAAGGAGAAGGGAGACTTGTGTTTGCTCAGGAGAAGCAGGAAGAAGATTAACTATAACTGGACATCTCCCTCCGTAAAAAGACAACCACAGTGTCAGAGATAGTTGTCCTGAGCTCCCCAGGCACCATGCCTCCTTGACAGGTGGCGTGATGTGTCTTCCTCTTTTCCTTTTCTGGAGCAGAGTCATACGTGGGTCTGGGATGCTGACTCCTTCATGTAAATAATGCACACTTAGACTGGCAACCATACAATCATGGTCCACTTCTTCTTATCTGTGACCCCTGCATCAGCACATTACTATCTTTGGATTGATTAAATTTATGTGCCTATTCAAATTATGTCATCCCTCTTGGCGGTCATATTTAACCAATCCGCAGATTCACAATCTCACTTATATCAGTATTCTGTCATGTTAACCCCCTCTCAAAACCCCCAGCACTTGTGCTCACTGCTTCCAGAACATGGAAAACATTTAACCTAGTAATCGCCAACTCACACACTTTTCTTTTCTGCCTAAGTTCTAAACCCTTTGAGACCAGAGACTGATGTTAAGTTGGGTTATCCCTTTATATCACAGGCCCTCCTATGAGCAGTAAATAGGAGGCAGTTGGGAAAGATTGGTTGATAAATGCCAATAAATATTTGATGAATGTGAAATGTCAGAACATTGGATTGGCATCTGCACTGGGTTGTGATACATTGTAGAAAACAATTGAAGTGTAAAATAGGAGCTCTTGTTTATGTCTTGCAAAGTGGGAAAAACAAGAAAAGAATAATAAATAAACCAGTGAAAAGACCAATGGAACTGTGAATGTGCAAATATCACAGGCATGAAGAAGGCAAGTGCAATGCAAAAATGGAGAAAGTGAGCTAGATGGAAGGGGTAGATCATAAAAGAGACAGGAAGCTAGAGACTTTCGCTTTTTTTATTTTTGAGACTATAGTACAATCACGTTTCTCCCTTCCGTTTGCTCCCTCCAAACCCTTCCAAACCCTCCCTCCCCACTCTCCTGCATATTCATGACCTTTCCTCACCAATTGCTTTCCATGTATATATGTGTCCAAATAAATGATATTCCTAAATATAACCTATATGGTCTGTATAATTTACTTGTACATATGTTTTTGAGATAATAAAATAAGGTGGCAGTTGATGGTGGATCATGTTTTAGTTATTAGATAAACAGCTGACAACTTGATTTGAAATGTAGTTGTTCGTTTACAAACTGAACAGTATGTCTTAGTGTACCCATGCTTGTTTTTAATCAAGAAAATATGATAAAATGTAAATGCTATAACTAGATAGCATACATTCTAATGGAATATATATATATATATGTATGTATGTATATATATATATATATAAAACTTCAAAATAAGCCTGATACACTATATATTATGTTTGTTTGTCTACTCATTGTTTGGTTTTGTTGTTGTATTTTTTTATTTGTCCACTTAGTTTGCGATGTCTTTGATGTCTGCATGAGCTAAGACTAGAGCGAATAGAGACAATTGTTATAACTACCTCTATCATGAGGGCAAGTGGTGAGTCTTTTTCAGGGATACTCACTAACACATTAGACAAATGCAAAGCAAGATCCTTTTCTGGTTTATGGACAGCAATATGGATCCAACGCATTGTGAAATCTTTTATCTTCTACTGTATGTGCTACAAACCGAACCATGGATTATTCATTGAGGTGAAGACCCAGGCTATTTCAAGAATGCAGCAGAGATGCACCTGCAGACACTAATGAGGATGGAAATGCAGCATTTACTTTTCAAAAGTGATTTGTTGATTCGTTGCCCTTAAATTGAAAGTTATACTCAATGAACTCAGTGGACGGTTACAGCCCTCATTAACTTAAGATGTTTCATTGTATTCCTAAGGGCTCCATCTCTTGCAAAGCATGCGCAATTGGTCCCTCAGGTGGACAATCTCCTGTAGCTAATAGCCATGGCTATATAACCACACAGCCATGCCATCTGACCTTTACCTCCTCCCCTCGTTCCTCCTTCAATCAATCTTCTTTTACCGAGTTTTTACCGAGTCATTTAGATTTCCACAGCTGCCAAAATAGCTACATACCTACTTTCAAATCATTGAACATCTGTCATGTACAAATGTACGCATTTCCTCATCTATATTCCTGTGTATGGGTGTGTGCTCTGAAAAGGGCCAGAAGTCATTGCTCTTGTATCCATTATTAGCCTGGAAATAGATTCCTTAACTTGTTCAAACTTTGAGCTGCTCCTTTTCTAGCAGATTCCATACTGACTTTCCAAAGAGACTTTTCATACTTCCCACTACACTGTGAAGAGATTTCTTTTGTGAATCCAGAAATATGTATACAACAACTTTTGCCTGAATTCTTTTCTCTGAATACATTTGTTACCCATAAACAATTAATTTTTCAAATTATCACATTTACCTATCTATTTCTTCATTCATTCATTTATTCATTCATTTATGGTGAGGGACACACCATGGTACACATGTGGAAGCCAGAGGACAGCTGTGGGAGTTGATTCTCTCCTTCCACCATGTGGGTCCTGGAGACTGAACTTAGGTCATCAGGCTTGGCAGCCAGGGCCTTTATCCACAGAGAAACCAGTTCAGTGATTTAACTTCTGAAGAGAGCTATTTCCTTCTTAGATGGCTGCATAGTTAGCTAGATGCATTGTATAACCATGCTGGTTTGTCCTACAAAAGAGGTATGAGTTTTGAAATCAAAATCCTATATACCACATGGCTATAAGCAATCAAGAGCTGTCACCGAGTTCAAGCACTGAAAATAAGCAATTTCCCAGATCTGACTTAAAAGAGCTCATTAATTGAAGTATAGCACACTTAGAAGAAACTCATTTGTGAAACTCAAGTACCAAGGTCTAGTGAAGGAAATGAAGCTGTAAACAATTGAAAAGACTCTATCCACTAAAATTATTTTAAGTATAACAGAATTTAAAGGTAGCTTTTTAAATAAGTTGTTTAATTTCTCTTTAATTAATTTATTTATTCAGTTTACATACTATCGAAGGCCCCTCCCTTCTCTCCTCCCACCCTTCCACCCACTTCCACCACTGACCTCTTCCCTTCTTCTCAGAGAAGGGAGCCACCCGCCCAACCCTGTGCTATCCCGCCCCATCACTTCATGTTGCATCAGGCCTAAACACATCCTCTTCCACTGAGGCCAGACAAGATTTCTCAGCTAGGGGAAAGTGATGCAATAGCAGGCAACTCCATCCTTGTCAGTGACAGCCTCTGCTCCAGTTGCTAAGGAACCCACATGAAGACTGAGCTGTCTATCTGCCCCATTAGTGTAGGGGGCCTAGGTCCAGTCCATGCATGCACTTAGGTTGGTGGTTCAGTCTCTGTGAGTTCCCATTGTCCTCAGTTGACTCTGTTGGCCTTCTTGTGTAGTTGTTGTCCCCTTCGGGTCCCTATAGCCTTCCTCCAACTCTCCCACAAGATTCCCAAATCTCTGCCTAATGTTTGACTGTAGGACTCAGCATCTGTTTCGATCTGCTACTGGGTGGAGCCTCTCAGAGGACAGTTAGCTTGGCTCATGTCTGCACGCATAGCAGAGTTATCATTAATAGTGACAGGGGTTGACTCTCTCCTATGGGGTAGGTCTCAAGTTGGGCCAGTTATTGGTTGGCCATTTTCTCAAACTCTGCTACACCTTTATCCCTGTCCATCTTGTAGTAGATGTTTTTTAAAATCACTCTATCACTCTAGAATTTGGGAGGAAACACAAGAAGCCCCCTGTGTGCACTTTAAACTCTCTTCTAATGTTGTTAAACAAAATCCAAACTGACTGCAGTCCTCAGACTAAAGAGATGGAGTTTATCATGGAGACTATTCTTTTGAGAAATTTCAAATGCTCTAAATCTAATCCAATTGCTAAATTGGCATGAGTTATAAGAAGGATATAGTTGGATGGAACTAAACTTACACATAAGGGTCTTTATTTTGGAGTATTCCTTTCCCTGTCTACAAAAGATTAAATGCACAAACATTGAAGGAGTCGTTATTTAGGTTGAAAATAATGAACAAGAAGCTGCATTGGCATCAAAACTATCACTGAAAATGATCCCCTGAGAACTGGGAAGCTAAATCGAAGGAGAGATTGTTAGCATGGAAAAGAATTGAGAACACCATATCCGATTGAGAGTAATTTCTTCCCAACATCTAAAGGGCCAACAAATGGGTGAGATTACACTGTTTAGAGGAATCAGAAAAGCTAAAACAAACCCAGAGAAATTTAGAAAGAATGAGTGTGACTTGTTGTAAAGAAAACAAGTTTAGAATGACAATGAGAAGTCATTGTATTCCTTTTTTATTTAAATAAAAAATACTGAATACACTTACTTTTTAAAAAGTAATACACAATCATACAGCTCAAAGTTAATCATTGTTTTCATGAATTCATCTTTCTGGGACCACACTGAACCTAAGTGGAAATCAAAAGTTTCCCATTTAACCACTGTTAAATATTTCTTCATAAACAAATATATTTATATATAAATAAATATGAAGTCTTCATCACTAGCCACATATTATTATTTGCACAGATATAGTATCATTTACTTAGTATTTCAGACACCTCAGTTATTGCCAGTTTTATACTACTAAAAGCAAACATTAAATTATAAAACTTCATGCAGTGTTGTGCTTGAATCCATTTCTATTATTAAGAGAATTTCTAATATCTAATTTCTAGTTGACCAGGAAAGATGTACTATATTAAACTTTGCCCTATTGTTAAGATGCCAATAAGAAATATTAAACTTCTTATGTCCCTCTGATGATCCTTTCATGTCATTGTTAATATCATACATTAATGAGATTCTATTGCTATAACGAATACCTGAGGTAATCAATTTAATAAAACTAAACTATTATTTTGACTCATGTTTTCAGGAGTTTTGTAGGCTCAATTTTCTTAGCAATTATATTTTATTAAAAAGTTATTAACCAAGAGTTCCTCACTTATAACCTGACTAACCTAAACCATGGGAAAAGAAGATTAGTGAATACAATAATGAAACCACAAGGATATCAGTTCAAGGAACGATTCTCCTGGCGTAATCAGCAGGATTTCTTCTGCTGGAACCTGGAGCAACCAGAACCCGGAGCCTCAGTTGGAGCCTGGAGCCCCGAAGCCTTCCCTTGAGCTGTTCTTTCTAGGAGCCTCCCGAAGCCGAGCAATGAACAGCCAAACAACCCCAAGTCTCCAAAGGCCCCGCCTCTTGTTTTTGGCTCACAAGTATACCTCCTCTCAGAACTTGTTCAAGGATGTTTTTCAGCTGGTTAACAACCAATCTTCTCCACAAGGTGGTTTGATGTTTAGAACAAGGAGGGAGTAGAATTAGTGCTTGACCATTACCTGGAGCTTACGTCTAGAGGATTTTCAGAAATCTCTGAATCAGAGAACATTCTAGAACAGATTGACATCCTGAGTGTTGGTGTTGAAAGACATGTAAATTTCACACCTCCCTTCCTAGGAACTTCACAGCAGGACAGCTAGACAGCCGCTCAGTTTCTTGTTAGAGCCTGGAACCCTAGGAGAGTCCAGCAGAATGGTGGCTTGTCTATAAAAAGGGCTGCAATCCCCTCACCCAACAGACAGTTCTTTATATTTTTTTTACAATTGTACAAATACCATCCCTACAGAAGTCTCCTCCATAATATATTAATATTGCATTGCTCTGTGAGATGACGTCATTGTAGGGACAAAACAGGATGCAGTAGAAACAAGAGAGAGCCAAGCACGCACTTTAAAATGTAACTCTACATTTAGGGTCTCCCCCCAAAAGTCTATTAATAAGAAATCTAATTAACAGAATGAGCTGCTCTTCATATGTACCTTGTCTTATTGATTATCTCAGCACATTTAATTTGGAGGCAACAACACAGGTAGTGGAGGTGTTGCCTGTGAAAGATCAAAGCAACAGTTTTTGATGACAGCTTTTCTTATGAGCCCGGAAACCCAGAAAGAACTTCAACTAAAAAGAACTGCTAATGTGCAACAGAATGTCTGACACTACTTTTTGTAGTTAATTTAAGTGACCACATATAGAGATGTAGGATTCCACATTGCCCAGTACTGCTCTCCACTGCCACAGCCTCAGGTCCACTGGACTATCATCTCACACCAGTCCTCCGTGTGAAACATCACTTTTAGATAAGGTGGCTGTGGTGGGAACAGACATAAATACCAAGAAAAGGAATAGGAACATGACACTAAATGACTAATGTATAAATAATAAGAAGGAGACTATGAGCATCTTAATACAAAGTACAAGTAGGGATCAAGGTCTGACATTAGTAGGGATGAGGGTTTGATTATTTGCTGTGATTGTTAAGATTGATTGTCAACAGGATCAGAATCATTGAGGAAACCAACTTCTAGACATATCCATGATTTGATTTCTAGATTGGGTTGAAGTTAGAAGAGCCACTAAGATGGACAGCACCGATTTGCGGGCAAAAGGAAACTGCACCTGTCACTCTCGGCTTCCTAACTGCAGGTGAGATGTGGCAAGCTACCTCAGGCTCCTGCTGTCATGCCAACCTCATCATTATGGCATGTGCCCTCAAACATTAAATCACAATACACCTTTCTTTTCTTTACATTTTCCAGGTATTCCGAGGAAAGCTGCTAATACATCTACTAAACCATTAAGGACCTTTTGTTCTAAGGAGATCATATGATAAAGCCTTCATTTGGGGGCGTATAATATCTCACAGTGTAGAGAAAACATTGATCAAAGTCTAACTCTGATCAGAAACTTCTAAATTATTCTTTTTAAAAATTCAAAATTGAAGTTCAGTTCTCAAACTTTGTAGTGTGCATCCACCGTATACTCAACTGTCTGATTTCGCACTCATCACTTAGTATAAAGAGAAAAACATGAAATCAAACATCATGGAATCTAGCGGAAAAAAAAAAAGACTGTTGTATTTATTTAATTATATTTTTTAAAAACCAAGTCATTGATTGGATTCTTTCATGGGTCCCTGAATCTACTTTTGTACTGTATCTGCACTGCAAAAACCAGTGATTATAAATACAAATTGCCTCCAGAAGAGGCAACGAAAACAAAATGAATGAACAAGGAAAAGTGTATCAGTAATACTACCCAAAGCCACGTGAATATGAGCCCTGTATAGATCCTGACACATTTGACTTTCTTTGCTGGTTTAAGCATTCTTTTAACTGAGAAGCTGTGGTTCTGAACCTTCTGGAAAGCCTGGTGACAGCCAGGCCGGAAGTGCTCACTTCTCTGCTGGAAGGTCGGAGCGTCATCAGTCTCAGGGTGGAAAAGAGTGAAGCAAGGGGTCCCAAATGAGTGCAGAACAAAGTCTGTGTCACAAGATCTCCAGTCCAGCGGGGGACGGGGTGTGGGGATACGAGAAAATGAGATTTTCTTCACCATAGGTGTTGCTGATCTTTTAGCTGGGCTGCAGGCACCAGGTCAGCTGATACCAGGGAGCTCAGGGCTCCAGGACCTAGTCAGGTGGCAACAAAGAGCCAGCCCCACTTGGGCTAGTAGGGTGGCTGCTTTAGGACCAGCAGGCAGGTCCTGCAGATACGCATTGCTATGGGTGGAGATGAATAGCAGAAGTTCACAGTAGACAGGCGAGCTCTAGCAATGACCTAAGCGGTTCGGCAGTCGAGTCTGGAGGTCCAGCGTCAGATTCTTCCTGGGAAAGGGAGGTCCTTCCTTCCACAATACAGCTCAGAGTAAACTGCCAGTCTCAGACAAGCTTCGCTGAAGTAGATGGTGCTGTCTGCTTTATTTCATGGACAACGGGGGACTTATAACCCTTGGGCAGTGCGAGGGGTTTTGAGGATGAAGGTATCAATCATTGGCTTGGACTTAGGATGCTGGGAATAAGCGACTAACCACCTGTAGCCACCTGGGGCTGGCGTTCTGTGCTCCTGAGGCAGGCACAGGGGCAAGAGAGTGATGTCTTACGCCTTCCATTCTCGGAATGAGACGTTAAATTTCAAGTTTGAGACTGCCAGGGTTTGAATGAACAAGACCCACCTCAGCAGTTCTGGGACAGTTCCTCTGAAGGCACGGTCCGCCAGCCCCTTAAGAAGCTGTGTGAGTTACATTTCTGTAGCTGTGATACAATGCTGTGACCAGATGCAACTTAAGGAAGAGTTTATTTGGCTTATGGTTCCGATGGCTAGATGTTCGTGGTATCAGGAGGAGAAATGGCAGCAAGCGGCTGGAACAGGAGGCTGAGAGAGTACATCTCCTCACACAGGAAGCACACACACACACACACACACACACACACACACACACACGAGGCGGGGGAGAGAGAAAGAGGTGGGCAGGGGAGGGAGAACTTTAAGTGAGGCAGGTTATGTTATATAAGTTTCTTCTGAGGTTAAACCCTTCTGTCTTAGAAGTATATGTCTTAAAAAATAGAATGTAAAAAGAAAGTGGAATGGCAGGATATTTTAGGACAGAATGTTTACATTGTCTACTTCTTTAGATGAAACAATAGGGTGTTGTACGGGAAGGTGAAACACTCCAACCTGTTAAGATGGGAAACAAGCAATTCAAACTAGCTCAGGAAATCCTTGAAACTGACCAGATTCACTAGGCTCCTCTCTCCCCAAGACTATTTAAGCAGTGAAGACAAGTAAGAGTCACAAACCAAGCTGCAAAGAGTAATCTGAGATAAGCCTAGTTGCTGGAGGAAGCAGAGACCGGCTGAGCACCTTGGAGAGTCTCAGCCCAACTGAACTACCTAGAAAGAACACTTTCAAACCTGTTGAGCTGACCGCATGCTCTAGCTACAGTGTGTTCCAGGTTCTCAACACGTGTGAGCTGTCACCCATGCTAAGGTGGAGTTTGGGGATGTAGCTGTCTTTGAGTTACTTCTGCCCCTGTTAGTAACCCCTCACCCACATTGCTGAAAGCATCCCCAGTTGAACTCACTAGTTGACCAAGATGGACCTTTGATGGTATCCATACTTGGATCTGTTGTCAGTTCCCTGTCAGGGGTGAGCAGATGTTTGTCTAGGTCTCCTAGGGAAAATGTCACACAACAGCTATAAACTCTCAAAGACCTGGTGGCACACTTCCTCCAAGAAGTCCTAAAAGTCCCATAAATTTCAAAGCAGTGCCATCAACTGGGGATGAAGTTGTTCAAACACATGAGCCTATTGGTGACATTTTCTTTTCATTCAAGCCACTGCAATAGCTTTGTGAAATATCTTCATAGAAGGATTTTAAGGCAAGACACCTCTTTGCTGATGAATGTGACTCTGGAAAAGTGATCCTCTATTTCTAAGGCCTTATTTATTTAATGATAACCATTCAAACGGTTCTTGTGAGTTCTTAGAACAATTCAGTCATTACAGCAGATGTGTGCCTGTTCCCTCATTATCACAAAACTTGATTATGTGAGGTGAGGAGTCAATAACAAAAATTCAAATTAAATGCTGACTTCATCCTTCTACAAAGTAGATGGATGGTTCAGCCAGACATGGATGTATACTGCATAGGTTAGCAGTTCTAAATCCTGGTCTGGCCCCATGAAGGAGCTGAAGTGTCTCCAAAGGAATTTACAAATTTGTCTGCCCCTCCCTCACACTTTTTGCTCCAAATTTCTATGGTTCTGATGTGTACCTTTAAAATTCAGCAATAGCAATGGGCTAAACCCTAAACTACCAACATGCTCTAGAAAGAAAGAAAGAAAGAAAGAAAGAAAGAAAGAAAGAAAGAAAGAAAGAAAGAAA
>OU015744.1:85012282-85034635 GCA_907169655.1 Acomys percivali
AAAGAAAGAAAGAAAGAAAGAAAGAAAGAAAGAAAGAAAGAAAGAAAATGGAGGTGGAGGAGAAACTGCAAAACTCAAATTCTCATCTTGATAAGACAATGTGACTTCTCTAAAACTCATATAAATAGAAGAGAAAACAAAGGATCTCAGCAAGCTATGTCTAAAACTTGCCTGTGCAGAAAGCAAGGAGGTGAGAGATCAAAGTGTGAAGAGAGTAACCCCACTGGCAGCAAGAGGAAACCACTGCCAGGTGAAGGCACTAAAGATATTGATATTCTTAGCTCCTTGCATGAGGGAGCTAAAAATGTGCTAATGTTGTAAGAAGCTGTCTGTAAAAAGTAGTATTTCCAAGAAAGATGAAGACTATAAAAGGGGGTAGGTGCTCTTTGAAAAGCCAGCAGTAAAACAGAAAATCACTATAATAGAAAATTTCAAGATCTGTAAAAATAAAGAAAAATATATTTAAATTAGAGAGAATACTGTAAACTCACCCCTCACTTCTCCCCTAAATATCAAACAAGTAAATTTAAAACAAAAGATAAGCCAGATTCCAAATAGAAAATTCATACTCCACTATTCCACTACAGGGATAGTCAAGGCCATCACTGAAGCACCAGCCTAACAGCACAGGTCTCAACCGTGTGCACAGAAACATTTGGACCACACCACTGGAATGTATATGAAATTACTATAAAATTAAACAAAGAGTTAAAGTTCAAATAATGTAAGTAATAGACTGTCATCTCACCCAAAATCCACCACGAAGGTGCAGTGTAAGCCTACAATCTAAATTAAACAGCGTCAAATAAACAGTGTGAGTACACAAAGAGTTATGACTTAAATCATGATAAACAGAGGAGCTAGAGAGATGGCTCAGTAACTAGGAGCATTTGTTGCTACTGCAGAGGATTGGGGTCTGGTTCCCCAGTACCCACCCAGCTGCTCACAACGATTTATAAATCCACTTTTGGAGGATCCAAACTCCCCTTCTTCAGACATACATGAAAACAAATCATCTATACATGCCAAACTAAAAACAAATAATAAAATTTTTAAAAAGGGAGGCTGGAGAAACGGTTGTCCAGAACCCACACTGCAAACCTCACATCCTACATGCTTCTGTGGCTCCAGCTTTACAAGGGGATCAGTGATACTTTCTGGCTTCCAGCCTCGCTGAGCAAACAAGAGCCCCAGGTTCAGGGAGAGACTCTGCCTCAAAGGAGTGGTAAGAGAGAGCTAGACCAGGTCACCCTTTCCATCCTCAAAGCATGTCTACTTATAACCACCCACCCCTACACACAGAATCACAGACAAATAAATACATTTTAAAAGTAAAAATGGAAGTGAATGAAAATAAAGAAAGTTATAGTTGTTAAAATAGGAAGCACAATAAAAATAACAAAATTATATTGGAGATGACTGTGCCTTTTAGATCCAAGCAAGAGTGAACTTTAATAAAAGTACAAGACTATTTTTAAAACATCAAGAGAGTAAAACAAGGCTAAAGTAATATTAAGGATAAGAAAATTAATTTTAAAAAAGAAACATAAAATGAAAGCCACAACATGAAGGTGCAATATTCATGTAATTGACAGAACCAATTTAAGATTGTGAAGACCAGCAAGGATACATAAAATGCTGACTCAGAACTTTAAATTTGGAAAAAAATTTAAATATATTTTATTAATTTATTCATATTACATCTCAATTGTTATCCCATCCCTTGTATCCTCCCATTCCTCCCTCCCTCCCTCCCATTTTTCCCTTACTCCCCTCCCCTATGTCTGTGACTGAGGGGGACTTCCTCCCCCTGTATACGCTCTTGGTACCCTATGAGTAAATTTGGAAATTTAAACTGACTCTGTGTGTGTGTGTGTGTGTGTGTGTGTGTGTGTGTGTGTGTGTGTAATGATTCAAACCAGATTTTCTTAATTTAGTTCCTCCAGGGAAAAATATAAGTATTAGAGAAACCAAGTTAGGTTTGCCTCACAATAGTCATAAGCAGCAAAGTAGGACTGCCATGGAACAGAGTGTTTAAAAGCTTTAAGGAAGGAAGGCGTGAACCAAAAAATGGAATAACCAAAGTGTCCATCAGTGTAGAGCTCATAGAAAAATTGTTTTAAATGTTATCTTTGAGGATTCTGGAGCCATGAGACTGTCTTCAGAAGCCTGCTGGACAGGATGTGAGCAAGCAGTTTTCTGTGAATGGAGAGATGGTACAGATTGGTGACCCCTCGCTGTGAATCACTCTGACTCCTAGGGTGAAAGCTGCCATAGTGTCTCTGGAATAAATATGATGTAGCTTGCTTTGCCCCCAAGGTACTAGACTAGGCAGAAAGGTCACATTTTATAAGATTGCAGTGTTACAACAAGAAAATTTGCTCAACCATGTTCATAGAAGCCTTATTCATAATAGCCAGATCATGGAAACAGCCTAAGTGTCCCTCAGTAGAAGAATGGATAAAGAAACTGTGGTACATATACACTATGGAATACTCCTCAGCTATTAAAAACAAGGAATTTCCGAAATTTGTGGACAAATGGATTGAGCTAGAAATGATCATAATGAATGAGTTAACCCAGAAGCAGAAAGACTCAAATGGTATATACTCACTTATATCTGCATACTAGCCCAAGGGGCAGGTCCCACGAAAGCCTTCTCTTACCAGGAAAGAGGGACAGAGGGGAGGACATCTTATTGGGACTCTAGATGAGAGAAGCATAGGAGAATAGCAAAGTAGAAGGATCCAGAGGATCCTAGAAACCTACAAGTAGAAAAGCTAATTTTTAAAAAAAATGGTCTCAGGTACAATAACAGTTAAAAAACAAATCAAACAAACAAATATCCAATGACCTAGGAACCCTGGTAGATATTTGTAAAAGAAAAAGAGAAATAGAGTATTAAAATGGCCATAAATACTAATCTAACCATAATATATGATGAAATTGCTAAGTGCCAAAATAAAATTTTAAATTCTAAACTATTCAAATGGGTCAAGATAAATATAACAAATATGCCTGATCTCATATAATAATTAAAACTAATATTAACTCACTCAGCAAAATTCAATTTAACTTATCAAAATAATAACATCTAATAAGAGATAAACAAAAACAAAATTAAGAAAGAGTAATAAAGAATTGAGTAAGAGTGCCCAAGGCAACCATAACTAAGGAAATATCAGTAACAGTATTTATATTAGACAAATAAAATGGAAGCCAAAAGCATTAAATATTTTAAAAAGGTCAGTTTTACTATAAAAAGCCACAAATCAGATTAACATAGATCACAAAGATCTGTGACCCTGGTACACAAGAACCACTTATAAAACCCAGGTCTACAAGAGATGCAGGAAGGGACAAAGGGAACACACTAAAAGACTCTCTATGCCACTCCCACACCAGGATGAATCAAGTAAAGAAAATAAGAAAGTACATTCAAGGCCTAAAGAGTGGGGAGATAGCTCAGTGGATATACCGCTTGTTGGACAAGCTCAAGAATCTGAGTCTGGGCCTCTAAACAACCATGTAAAAAGTGGGTGCAGGTGTGCACGTCTTTAATTCCAGCATAAGGACTGAGGGCTGGAGAGGCATGGTGATTTAAATAGGAATGGCTCTCATAGGCTCGTTGATTTGATTAATTGGTCACCAGGGAACTATATTATTTGGAGATGTGACCTTGTTGGAGTAGGTGTGGCCTTATTGAAGGAAAGTTTGTCATTTGGGGTAGCCTTTGAGGTTTCAAGTGCTTGAGCCAGGCCCAGTGTGTCTCTCTCTCCCTGCTGCCTGCCATTCCAAATGTACAACTATAGCACCATGTCTGCCTGCGTGCCACCATGCTTCTTGCTATGATGATAGTGGACTAAGGCTCTGAAACTGTAAGCCAGCTGTGGTTAAATGTTTTCCTTCATTAAGAGTTCCTGTCACCAAGAAGAGACTCGATACCCTATGAGCATACACAGGGAGAGGAGGTCCCCCTCAGTCACAGACATAGGGGAGGGGAGTAGGGGGGGAAGCAGGAGGGAGGGAAGGAGGAATAGGAGGATACAAGGGATGGGATAACAATTGAGATGTAATATGAATAAATTAATAAAATACTTTTAAAAAGAGTTCTTGTCATCATGGTGTCTCTTCACAGCAACAAAACACTGACTAAGACAAGATGGAAGCAGAGATGAACAGACACAGGCAGATCTTGGGGATTTGATGTCCAGCCTTAGATCTAGGCACAGTGAGAAAAACTGTCTCAAAGACTAAAGTAGAGAGGCCAGAGAGGAAGAGGCTTAGCATCTGCCTCTGGCTCCCACACAAGTATACACAGATAAGTATACCCACACACATGGTGTACATATACCTCTCACACAAAGACCATAACCAATAAAATAGTTCTTACGGTAATTATTAATCACCAAACCATGGTTACCCAAAGCATAGTTGTTTCTCAAACACAGATAGAACAGTCATTAAAATGGTCATAAGGAGGAGTTCTTACAAATAAAAGTCCTCTACCCTCAACATGTACTTATAAATCTAAATTCAAATGATAGTATGTCAAAATATATGGCAACCAGCACAGCCCTTAGAAAGACCAATTATAGTATTAAACATAACTATTAGTTAAAAAGAAAGCTCTGAAATCAATACATTTTTAGAAGTTTTCATGTTAAAAAAAAATCAGAACAGTAGACTTGAGGATGAGGGCAACCGTAGAGATATTAAAGGGGGAAATAACAGATAAAAATCAGTAAACCTAAAATAGACAATTTCAAAAATCAACAAAGTCTAATAGACATCTGGCTAACTGAGCTCGTTAGTGTAAATCCATCTCATGCTCTGGCCTACAGTGGAGATCTTCAGGTCGTCAGACTTTAAAGTCTTAGACCTTTGGACTTACATGTAGCTCACTCTCTACTTAAGGGTACAAACAGAACCTAGTTTCTTCTAAAAATGTTCAAATTTTGATACAATTTAATAGCTGGTTTAAAAGTACAATCAATGCACTATCTGGTCACATCTGAGCTTAAGACAAAGAGCTCAATTACACACACACGCACACACACACACACACACACACACACACACACACACACGGTAATTGACTCCCAAACCTCACCTCAGTTTTAATTGGTACCCACAACTCTCTTCAGTCACTAACTGTCTGGACTCCTTCCAGAATCTATAGCTTTGCTTCCCAAAACAAGATCTCAAAGACTGCACGATGAAAAGCTACACTGGGAAAAACAAAGGCTGCCGAGCTAAGACGGTTTTGCTTTAAAAGAGTCTTTACAACTTTCCTTGACATAATTTCAAACCTGCAGGTTCTCAATTATTCTAAACCTGGGATATTTTCTATCTGGTGAAAACATTTGAGTAAAATACAGGAGTGGAGAACTAAACATTTGCGGATGCTATAATCAAATTCTACACAAAAAGCCAGCCATGTGTGGTTATGTAAATCAACTGGGTTCCTATGATGTCGGCTGTGAGGGGCATGGAACTTTCCATAAGGAGAACAATGGAGAGTAGAGTTGAGCCTCACACTTCACTTGTACCTACTAGAAACACAGATATTAGAACATGGGAATTAAAAATAAGTAAGAAAAATGCCAAAGAATCAGGGAACAGACTGGCCTGAGAAGTCGGCTGTAAACTATATTAGAGGCGAAATGTAGTTTGAGAGATCTGACACCAAAATGAGGTGCGGCGAGTTGGTCCGATGCTATGTATATACATGCTAAATTCTGAGCCCCAAGATCTGGTTACACTCTAGACAAGAGCAATCTCAACATGCACCAATTGATGTTGTATTAACTTTGATCCCCCGATATTCTCAGGCTGCTTAAATAAAAGAGGCTGGACAGCCTGTAACTGGACAGAAGAGACATAGGCAAAGCCTATGTTCCCTGGCTTGGGGTCTCAGGGAGGGAGTATGAGGCCGGAGAGGAGGAAGAAAGAGAGAGGAAAAAGATGGGGAGGATTTGTCCTGGTGGACAGATCCAGCTCAGACAATGTGAAGATTGGCAAGTGACTTGGGGACTGCAGCTGGGAAGTAGACAGACTAGCTTAGAAAATTAGTTTAAATAGTTCCTGCCCAGTAATTGTGCTTAGAGCTTGTTTAAGTCAATCAATCTCTGTCTCGATTACTCGGGAAATAGCCAGGGTGGAGTAGCCCTTTAGAATTAATACATATTCAACAACAGTAATGAGTCAGTAATGGAATGGGGACAGAAAAGAGAGATTTGATACAAGTGAACAGGAGGGCGTGTGCACTCTACTTGATGAAGAGAATGCTCCACACCAGGAGTCAGACCTGGAGGCAGCACAGCAAAGAGAACCACAAAGCATTGTCCAACCTTATCTAGTCCTGGGGGAGATAAGATAATTGGTAAATATGAGGTGACAGAGACATTCTTGGCCAATGGTGTTCTTTACCAAAACAAAACAAAGCAAGACAGAAACAAACAAACAAAAACAATGCAACTACTGCTCAGCTGCTGATACTGGAATGAAGTTTTCTGCATACCCAACCAAGAAATAATGAAATGGACAAGCTGGTATAGAGAGTAGAAAAGTTATCAGACAAGACATCATCCATCCAAAGGTGGATGATGGCATTCCATGCTGCAAAGGAGTCAGGGTGAGCAACTGGAGAATTAAAAGTGAGGAGCAGCTACTGCCAGACAATGAGTAAGAAGTCAGTCTAGTGGGTGTGGAACTTATATTGTTTCAGTGGGAAGAAGGCTCTAGGGGGCAGGAAAGATAGCTTAGATGGCTTAAGAGCATGTATTGCTCTTGCAGATTCCATTCCAAGCACTGGCAGCATAGTTCACAACCATCCATCCATCCACAACTCCAGTTGCAGGGGACTCAGTATTGTCTTCTGGCTCCTGTACCTGCAATAATGCACAGGAAGCACTGACATGCATGCAGGTGAAACACACACACACACACACACACACACACACACAAATAAAAAAATATTTTTAATTTTTTAAATTTTTCTTATATTTTGCCATTACCAAAATTGTTGTAAGAAACATGATGTATTCTACCTGGGAATGAGAAAATAACCATTCTTTATATTACAAGACACACCAGTTTCCATTGGCCAGTAGTCTCATTAAAGAGAAAACATCCATCCCAGGCAACTTCTCATGGAAATTAATGATTCATAAAAGGAAAGAAAGCACATAAATTTTTTATAAAATCCAAGTAGTTATATCTTTTGTCTAGAAGCTCCTGAGGAATTTAGATATCGGATTTACCACAGTTCCCAACTTTTAGAGTTATGAAGAAGCTGACATTTCTACTCTAACTCTATTGGATTAAAGATAAAGAAACTGAGGCCCTAAGAAGATAAATGATAATATCATCTGAAGAGCTGGTGGGAGGATGAGGAGGAGGAGAACCCTAGCCCTCAAGGCCATGCTCATTATGTTAGTTCTGTGCAGAGGTTTTATATTTGTTTAGGGGTCTAGTGTTAAGAATTGCATCAATAAAAGTCCTCTTGGGGCAAAGAATGTCCTTGTTCCAGAAAAGAGACGCAAGTAACCGCATGTCTAATTAATTTTTTTGTATTAAAGTATTATTCATTCCAATTTATTGGCCCATGAATGACTTTAAGGCATGGTTATAATCCTGGGCTCGGAGAGTACTCATAAACGGAGCTGGTCACTTAGGCGATATTAACAGACTGCTCTGCTGTGTAAGCCAGCATCATGTCCAAGCACAGAAAGTTTAATGACTTCAAGCCTACAAACTACCTCTACCCCATAACCACCTGAAGACAATAAAGTGGAAAGTAAAAACACATGATTCCTTATTCTGTTGCATACTGTTCTCATACTGACCCATTTCTTGGTAGTTATTATATTATTGACTTATTGGAAGGCATTCACAACATTATGGCATTGTTTTCCCTGATAGTCCCAAATCACTGTCTTTTATAAAGAAGAAAAGATATGCTGTCTTCCACCTTCTTGGGCATAACAAATAACACAAATACTTGGGAGATGAAGAGCAATATTTTCTGGATAGGATTCCTTCATTTCAGCACCTGAAGGTAAAACCAAAACAGTTTGCTCATAACTATACGTTTTATGTCAAATCTTTAGTGTACATTCTGCAAAGGCACTGTAGCCAACGGTTGTTTAGGGTAATCAACGGTACCTGCATCCTAATGGAACTGGTCCTTCTAAGGAGTACAGTTTAATCTCTCCACCAAGTCATTGTTGGGCACACTGCAGCTTGTGTTAAGTTAAATGGCTGCACTTCTTAAGCTAAAAGGTAAGAAAAGTCACCTTACGATGAGAATAAAGGATTCACCACCCGAAGAAAGGGTGGGGGAAAGGCTTAGCCCTTCAAAGTTAGTGTTTCTCATCAAGGGCAAAAACAAAACAAAACCCTTTCTTCAAGTTACTCAAGATAAAAATTGTATTTATGAATCAGTCAACTATGACAGGGAACATCAATTACTGGTTTGTGATGAGTAATAGAGTAACGTTCCATTTTGATGGGACAGGATGTGTGATTTAACTGCACATGTTGTTGCTGTTGTTGACTGGATGGCAGCATGCGCTTCTTAAATCTCTGTAATTGTGCGATTCTGGTAGCTGGCCATATAAGGACCAGGGTTAAGATATGGGAGTGAGGGTTCCCTCGGGCACTACAAGATGAGACTCAGAGTACAACTACCACAACTATGTTTTTTATTTCTTTCTCCCTTAAAACTGCTATTATTAAAATAATGTAAACTAGATGGTAAACTTAGTTTAAAAGTCAAAACATAATGAACCAACTATCTCCTTGGAGAAAGCAAAACAAAAAACACCCTTTATAATAAAAGTGTTATTTTTTAAAAAATTCATGTAAGAACTACATGGCTCAGTAGTTAAGAGTACTGGCAGTTCTTCCAGAGGATATGGATGGAACTCCCAGCACCCACATGGCAGCTCACCATGGTCTATAACTCCAGTTCCAGGGGACCCAGTACCCTCTTTTGGCCTCTGCAGGAGCCAACATGCACATGGTACGCAGACATATATGCAAGCAAAACACTTACATACATAAATTAAATATTTTTAAACAATAAAAAAAACTCTTAAACTATTTGGTGGTTAGTTGTTAGAATCAGGGCCAAGGTCTGAGAAATACGGTCTCAAGTGACTGTTCACTGTGCTAACACAGCAAGGCACATTCATACAAACTACAACAGAGGCCAGGACACTAGGTGATGGGATAAGGGACCACTGCCAGTCCCGTACACTATTATAACAGCACATGCCAGGAGTCTTTTTCAGTCAAAGAAAGACTAATCAAAATGGAATTTCAGGTAATGTAGAAATGATTACCAATTAAGGTGCATTCTGCACATATTCTGTGCGAAGACTACATATATAGGAACCTTTCCATAAATAACCTTGTTGTTGAAAAAGAAAGAACAAATATGATGAGGTGAGCATTTCCCTTAAAACACACACACAAACACACACACACGTATGCATGCACGCATGCACACATGCACGCATGCACAAGAGTAAAACTAACCCTGAGCTATTAAAATCTAACTACAAAGCGTTGGGAACATCCAATGTGTGGCCACAGCAGAGAAGACGCCGGGATCTTGTTTAGCGAGGTGTTCCTCTTTGTACTGAAATGGCACATGTTCAAAGTGTGTGATATAAGATGTGAGCAGAGTAAAGAATATCCCACCATTCTGTCTGGCTACTAAAGACCCTTTTTTCCTTCTTTTTGTGTTAAAATGCACATGAATGCCTAGTACACCTTCAAAGTAAAATAAGACAAGGTTAGTAGGAATAACAAGCTGGTCACAGACCTACGGAGGGAGCACACGAGCCCTAGAGAGAACTAAACACAATTTGTATTAGTTGCATCTCTGCTCTAGTGATGAAGAGCCATGACCAAGGCAATTTACAGAAGAATACGTTCATTCAGCTTATGGTTTTGAGGGGGAGTCAATTATGGCAGTGGGCAACTCGAGAGAAGCTGAGAGATCATATCTTCAACCATAAATGCAAGCAGAGAGCAAACAGGAAGTGGGGTAATGTTATAAGTTCTAAAAGCCCACCCCTCGTGATGTACTTCCTCCAGCAAAGACTGCACCTCCCCATAACTCCCCCAAAGGGCACCACCAACTTGGGGCCAAGTGTCCAAATAGCAGAGCCTACGGGGACATTCACAGTCAAAGCGCCACACTATTGGTTTGCTAATTTGTCCTAGCATCTAAATATTTACTTCAAGAGCCATAGATAACTGATCCTCTCAACGTTAATTAGAGAAGCCTCTATCTCGAGCACAAAATGGTGAGTGCTACACCGGAAGCTGAGATGAAGTGGTAGATGAGTGAGTGCTTGGTCATTTATACCATCCGCGAAGTTTCAGAATGTTACATGGAGAAAGCGTAAGATCTGGAAAGTAAGGAGAATGGTTGGAAATATCATCTTCTTGGAAAGACAGCCACTGCGATCATAAGCTTACAGCAGCCGTGGGTGCTGCACAGTGTCTGTACAAGAATGGGCCCCTCATGGGTCAGGGATGAATGGAGGAAGAAGTCTCAACCCAGAAGTGTTTGCTACTGTAAGATTCAGGGAGAAAGGGCATTGTCTTTAGTTGTGCGTCCACTCCAGTGGATGATCTACCACAATTACAGAGATCACCATGGTTAAACTAAACACAGACCCTAAAAATCAGGAAGCTAAAAGAAAAGACTGGCAGGGATGGGGACAGGACCTTGACAGAGTTGGGAGGGAGAGAGAGAGAGAGAGAGAGAGAGAGAGAGAGAGAGAGAGAGAGAGAAAGTAGAGCAAAACCAGAATACATTGTATACATTACATGTATGAAATTATCAAATACTGAAATTGGTCAGTTAGAAAATATATTATAAAAAGAATGGAAAGATAATCTTCTTTTGCCATTTTGTACTTTTTAGTCTTCAAGAATTTTTTTAGTAATCTATTATTGAGGATATATTATTTATTCAAATATATAAACTTAAAGTGGTCAGGAGAGCAACTCATTTTTTATTCACTTTGAAGCTAGAGAAAGTTCTTCCCACTCAGATCTTCTCACACCTCTGCTCAGCTCACCCACCTGATGGGGCGCCAGCTCTTTGCCAGTTCATAGCCCAAGTGCACTTGTCTTCATCACCTCTCTTTCCAACCTGAAAGTGATTCTGCATATGAAGAAATTCTTTGTTACGTTGATTCTCTCACCTGCATGCTTTGCATCAAAAGCCAGTTGTATATGCTTAAACAGAAAATATTTTGCCATAAAATATAAGCAATTTTCAGAATGTTGACTTTTTGCATTCCTATTTGATATCTTAGGGTTGGTGGTATAGCTCAGTTTGGCAATGTGCTTGCACAAAGTCCTGAGTTCCATCTCAAGCACTGCTTAAACCAGGCAGGATGGAACATGCTTTGTAATTCCAGCACTCCTGAGGTGAAAGTGTGATGATGAGAAATTCAGGGTCATTTGAGCTGAATAATGAGTTCAAAACCAGCCTGGAATGCACAAGATCCGTCTCAAATAAACAAACAACACATGGGAGGGGATGGCGAGATGGCTTAGTGGGTACAGGTTCATACTGCCTGTCAAGCCAGAGAGCCTGAATTTGAGTCTCAACCCATATGGTAGAATGAAAAAATTGATTTCTCTAAGTTGTCCTGGATGATCACACATATACCATGAAACACATACTCACATACACACATGTATATACACAATAACACATCCACATATAATTACATAAGCATATATCCAACAACACCCCCCCATACATACACAATACACACACTAAATAAATGTAGAAAGTAAAAATCAAACATAGTAACATTGGTCCCTTTCGACAAGTTTGAACATTTTCTGAATTAAAAAATTTCTGGCTGTTTTGCTCAGATATGCATGATTAAGACTGCATGCTAATTATTCAGTGTCTGTAAAAGCAACAAAGT
This sequence comes from Acomys percivali, assembly GCA_907169655.1. Lineage (NCBI taxonomy): Eukaryota > Metazoa > Chordata > Mammalia > Rodentia > Muridae > Acomys > Acomys percivali. The sequence goes on from OU015744.1 coordinate 85,024,255, forward strand.
ACTGGCCTGTATCATTGTGAGACATCTGACATGTAGAATTCTTTAAAGTACATTGCCGAAAGATAGAAGCAATGTTCATGATGTTGCAACTTATCAAAGCAATCTTTCTCTCAGTTTGAATGTTTGATTAATACTTCTGAACACTGTTTCTATTCCTGCTTTGTATTTCATATTTTCTGCACACCTGAGCCTCTTGTCGGCTGTACATGATGCCATTTCCCATAGCTGTTGGTTCTGAAATACTCCAACCTAGCTTTAACTCCTCCCAGAAATATTTACGTGGCTCACATGTTTGCAACCACGGCCAGGTTACCAAGGGAAGGAGATACTCTGAGAGTGGACTAGCCATGGACCCTGCTTTCCTGTGTAGCATGTAAGGGCATGGCCCTCTTGCAGGAATTTGAATGATTACAGCTTCTCTACACAAAACTGAGCTGAGTTTCCTATTTTTTCTATGTTTTAAGCTGAAAACATTATGGCTTACCTTCCCAATAAGGTTTTCTCATCAATGTTTTCCAAAGCTGCCACTCTCGTACCTAGGACTTTCCTTTTGGGTTTATGGACACCATCTTTTTCAGTCAGTTTGAGCCACTTCAAGAAAATAGCATTTAGTGGGTACCTAACAAATAGCAGAAATTGATGTTGCCCTGTTCACAATGCTAGAAGCCCAAGATCAGGATGTCAATTGAGTTGGGTTCTAGTAGGGAGTCTCTACAGGTTATCATATGAGGTGGGGGCACTGCTCCATGGGGTGGTTTGCAAGATCACTAATCACACTCATGAGAGACAACAAATCCCTTTCATGGCCTAGCCACTAAGCAAAGAAAAGCATCTTCTCACAGTGGGGATCAGGGTTTGAGCCTGTGAGGTTGAGTGGGACACACACCTTCTGTGTGCATTGTTTGCTCATGGGAACCAGGACAATACCAACTGAATAGCACTTGTTTGTTTGCTTGCTTGCCTTTTTGGTTTTTTGTTTTGTTTTTGGTGTGTGTGTGTGTGTGTGTGTGTGTGTGTGTGTGTGTGTGTGTGTGTATGTGTGTGTGTGTGTGTGTAGCCCTGCCTGTCCTGGAGTCACTTTGTAGACTAAACTGGCCTTGAACTTAGAGAAATCATCTGCCTCTGCCTCCCCAAGTGCTGGAACTACAGGCATGTGCCAATGCGCCCAGCTCTGAACAGCGTTTTTTAAAGAACTCTAAAATACTGAATAATGAGTGAGTAAAAAGCATAGTTGTCAAAGTCAATCCTTACCCCAACTACCAACAAATCATGTCTACTAAAAAACAAACAAACGAATGGGACAGATAACTCTGGGATACAAATATACTCCTGTTGGCCATAAACATCTGCTTTTTGAAATGACATTTGTGGCAACAAGGGCTCCCAAAGAGTCTCTGCTCACACTGTCATCACCACTACCAGTCTGAGCAAACCATCCCTGACGCTCTCTTGCTTGCAGACTAAACCTGCCATGTTTCTCTGTTCTATCTCCTTACAGGGTCAACTTTAATTTTAAACAATATAGTAGTTGTTAGGTAATAGAGAGCAGAGATCAAGTAAATAACATTTATCTCAAAAGAACACAGAATCCAAACTAAATAATAATAACTTAAAGAACCAAGTGCCCTAAGTAGGTAACATACTTGAACAAGCACGATTTTTGCCGTTGGAGATCTGACCTGTCCGGCCCAGTAACTCATCATGTGTTTCAGTTCAGGAATCATAATAACACTGGCATTGGGTTTGGGACAGAGTCAGAACTCAATAATGATGCTTGCAGGAATGGCTAAAGTGCTTCTCCCATCTCTTTGTTTTGTTTTACTTTGACTTTATTGCTAAGCAGTGTGCTCAGCGGCTACTTTGTAGTGATAAATAAGAGGTGTTGCTTCAGCTAAGGGAACAGAGTTTTTAGCTTATATTTCCCCCATTAGTCTTAATACTTATAATAGCTAAGGTTTCTTGTACCTTTGTTTGTTTTTGTTTGTTTGTTTGTTTGTTTTGAAACAGTGTCTCACATAGCTCAGGCAAACCTCGAACCCTCTATACAGCCAAGGATGACCCTGACCTCCTAACACTCCTGCCCCCCCCAAAGTGCAGAGAGGATAGGCACAGGTCAGTACGCCTGGCTAGTATCCCTTTTTAAATTTTATCCTAAGAGGTTTTTATTTATAAACAACATTCTGAAACATTTGGTCTGCAGGCTATAGCTTCCATGCTTGATCTTTGCCACCTTTAGGTGTTTTCTCTAGCCTTGTATTCAGCTTGCTCAGTCAAGCCGCCCTGCCTCTTTAGACAGCCAATAATTTTGATGCTATGCCAGACACTATGTCTAAAAGAGCTCTAAATGATTCTGTGATTATATGTTTCATCTGAGCTTGTTCCTTGTTGCTATTAATCAGTGAGGGTCTAATTGCTCAGTCTGATCAAAGTTTAATTTGTAGTTGGTTTAATTTTTTACTTCAAAGAGACTCAGTCTAATTCTGAATTACTTCTGTGGACTTCTGGGCCTCAGAACAGTCAGAAAATAAATTTCTGGTGTTTAAATACCCAGTAGGTGGGGCTTTGTTACAGTGGTCCCAGCAAACTAATATGGCATATCTACTTCTTTTGTACAATGATTAAATTTCATGGCATGAAACATATCTAGAAGTCCACGGTGAAGGTTCTGGTAGCTTGGTTCCTATAGATCTTTCTAGCTTTGCCTTGCTGTTGGTCAAAGTTTATGTGGCCATTTCCTGTGACAGACTTGTAGGGCTCCTATGTCACTCTTTTTATGTAGAAACCTGAAAGGCTGCTTTAGGGTATATTCATACAATCTCAGTTTTCTTTCATTGCCTCCTCTTTGCAGGCCCAGCTTCCAAGTACAGTAACAGCTGGGACTGGTGAGCACTAGGCTTTCATGTGTGAATTACAGAGACATGCGCTCAGCCCACAGTGTTTGCCAAATTATCTTAGCGTCATGGGATACAGTTGGGCAAACAGTTCTAAAACAGATCTTCGTAAGCTAGACCTCCTGAGGTTTTATGTGTTGAGTCCACAGAATTCTATACGAAAACCATTATTATGACTCTGTTTTAGTATGCAAATTTTATTAATTTTGTGTTTCAAAAGGTCACAGTAAGAGAATTCCAGTGCTCACGCTGGGGTGGAAGGAGTCCCAGTTTAAAATCAGTGTAGGCAGTATACAGAGACCATTCCAAAGAAAGTTAGATAAACAACCAATAACCCTGCTACTGGTATTCATGGAATGCTGTAGTGACCCCAACCTGTTTCTGGCCTCAGCTATATGTCTTGCTTTGGCCTACATTAACAAATGTGCCACAAACAGAGGGTGGAAGATTCAGCATGCGTAGTCTAACTATTATTTTGATGTTCTTAGCTCCCATGGGAAAAAAATGTGTGAATAATCCCAGAAGCCTGGATGATGAGGTCCAACAGCCTCAAATCAATCAACTTCCAACCAGTCCATGGAAATAGAGATAATAACCTCACTGAATGCTTATGAATGAGCCAAGACAAGATGTTCCCAGACCAACCCAGCCCAAAATGCCAACTTAATGAATCCTGGGCCAAAACAGTAGTATTATCTGAGCAACTAACTTGTTAGACAGTTTGCTACACAGCAAAAACTAAACAATATGATGAAAAATCTCAAAGCAGAAATCTTTGACCTCATCTATTTAAATATATATCAAATAAAGTTAGTGTATGCATGTTAAAATACATGTAAGTGAGTTGGAAAGATCTTCAAGGATGAAAAAATAAGCCTCTAAAACTCAAGTGGTACCATATAAAGCAGGCTGCATGACAGCAACAATCTATGCATATTTGTCATGAACAGAGGATGTTGGCAAAATTATGTCAAAATAACTCAGAACCTCAAACAGATTTAGCTATAATAAAGAAAACTTGACATTTAAAAAAGACTATTAAGGCGTCTAGAGCCTTAACAACAGTGGTATAGTAAAGCACATCCTTGTAAAATGAAGTAAATTTAAATTAATTTAGTTAAAGATTAATATAAGTCACTAGTACAAATTCGAATTAGAGACAGGTTAAATGGAGCACACAATAGCATTTCAGTCATACAAATCAATGGCTAACAATGTGTGGTCATGGAGAAGTCTTGCTGAACCAAATACAATCAATACGTAAAACAATGTGCCATTAGGTCATAAAGAGTAGCCCAATGTGACACTGAACGCAAAGCCAAGCCAGGAAGGAGAGAAAAAAGACAGTTGTCTCCGCACTGATCAGCAGCCCTGTTAAACAGCAAGCCATTCATTTGGCTGACTAGGAAGCAGTTTCCGAACACTGAAGGCTGTACCTTCTTTGCTGATGACTCAGATTTCTGAGGCGGGCAATTCCCCAGGCAAAGTCCAGCTCAGCAGGTCTATGGGGAGGGCAGTTGCTGACTGCTAATTCATCTCACCCAGATAAATTAGTCTGTCTACCCCAGTAGGAGAAGAGCATAGCTTTAAAGCTCACACCGGAGTCCAGTGGCCAGATGTGACAATTCATACTGAGGTCTCTCTGGGGACGTGCTGAGAGGATGTAGTGCCACCTGAGGCCACTCCCTTGGAGGCCTAAAAATGGGGAGGGCGGGAATTACGGATGAAGAACCGTACAGACCACGTCTATCTGGGGAGCGTGGACAAGCACAACCACTAATTATGCTGAGGCTATGAGTGTGAGCCCAGAACTGCTCCACCTTCGGCATCAAGAGTTCATAGGTTACTGGTTGGAAGTATGCACCATCATGAAAGCACAGTGTAGGAAAATAACGGGGCGGGGTACAGTTCAAAGCAGGCCGGATGACACAGGGATAAAACAGAGGCGAGCAGCGAAAATACAAAGGCATTTTAGAGACACATTCTGAGGAAGGGACAGCAGGATAAAGGAGTTGTCGAGATCAAGGAAGCGGCCCTATAGTCTCATACCAAGCAGGAAATAAATCAACAGGCACCTCACGAAGAAGAAAGGCATCCTGACTCTTGGTGACCTGCTCCTGAGAGATGCAAATTCTCTGAGTGGCATTGAGGAACTAGACAGAGGGCCATGGCCCTGGGATAGTGGTAAGGAAAGGATACAAAGGCTTTGGTTACAATGGCCTACTATGCTAAACACTGCTCTAGGGCCTTATTTTTCAATGGGATGCAGACAAAAAAAAAAGTATGTGCGTGTGTATTTATAATCATGGCAATGGGTACAATGAAGGTAAGAACAAGGCTCCCACAGACAGAGCCTGTGGGTGGTGACTGAAATGGTAATTGATAAGGAAACTGAGGAGGAGATGACCTATGAGGTCAAGGCCAGGAACAGACTTGGTCATATAAAGGCTATGGCGGGGGGGAGGGGGATAGAAAATGATGGGCAGGAGAAACAGCTGGAGAGCCCAGTGCTGGAGAAACAGCTGGAGAGCCCAGTGCTGGAGAAACAGCTGGAGAGCCCAGAGCTGTAGCAAGAAGCAACATAGCTGAAGCAGAATGAAGGAAGGAGCGAGTGACAGAGGTGGCACTGGGGGACTGTGGGTGGAAATACACGTAATGTAAGAGCTGCAGGTTTTTCTGTGAGAATGCCCCAGAGTAATTAAAGGTTCTCTGCAGAAAGCAGACATGATTAAATTTGCCTTTTAAACAGCCCCCTGGCTGTTTCCCAGAGAATGTGTTTTGACCAGAAGGGTTGAGATGGGAGAACAGTCAATGCCTTGCTAAGGCAGACCACCAGGGAGATGATAAGGATGCAAAGGAAAGACGCTGTGTAGTTTGGGCTTCTTTATTGTAGTTTAGATACGCAGGTTGTGAGAAACAGAATAGAGGAGGTCGCTTTTACCTAGCCACATGGGGGTATAGTACAATAGTTGGAAACTTGGGAGGGGGTGGCGGCAGGTTTCTTTGTTCCGCCTACGTATTAATCTTGGCATATTATTCATCCAAACTCAGACATCAAACGAGTAGTCTATTGGTAGCACTGACTTTCTAGGACAAAACTGAAGCTGTGTTATGAATGTTTGAATTTCTGGGCGGAAATGTCATTTAAGTAAAGGACTAAATGTGATTGGTTATGGAGAGAGAATAAATAAAGGAAATCAACTGTGTGGGAAACTTAGGGACACAGAGAACTAAGAGAGCAGCCCCTAAAGTACAAAGAGAATCCGGGGCCCTAGAATCCAAGTGCCTTTAGAGAGAAGGGCGCATGAATGGCGGCCACAAGACGCATGCACCGCACAGTGGCAGAGAGGACAGAGACACAGTTTCAAATCTTGCTGCACCGAGATTGCTAATAACCTGGACTGGACCAGCTTCAGCCGACCGTGGTGGCAGCGGGCCTGCTGGAGTGAGCTGAGCAGGTAACAGACTGGAGGCTGGATGTCAGACATCGCCCTCTGACTCTTGTGCTGTGCCTCCCATCCCCTGCTGTAGATGCCTTTGAGATGAATGCTAGACCTCACCGACTCTGCTCCGGCACATTTATCTCCAGATCACTTTGGATAGCTTCGCAGAGCTGAGTCATCAGGCCCAGTCACCTCATCAGAAGCACAGGATGGCACCAGCTGCTGAGCTCTCCAAGTGCTCCCCTTACACCAAGGCCATTGATTTATTTTATATTTAATTGACACATACTATTGGTACCTATTTATGGAGGAACATTCTTTGATAGATACATATGTAATGAGCAAAATCAAGGCAATTAGCATGCCTGTCTCAGACATTTATCACTTTGTTGCACTGGGAAATTTCTAGCTCATGCTACAATATATAATAAATAGTTAGGGACTGCAGTCAGCCACCTGTGTGGTGGGATGCCATAGCTTGTTCTTCCTAGCTAACTGTTTTGGTTCTTTTTTCAAATGCCATCTCTCTTTCCTTCTTCATCCCCCACAGCCACTATTCTACCCTCTTGCTGTATCTGGGGAAAATGATCTTCAGGAAAGGATCTACTCTTTTAGCTAGACATACATATTGGTCAGTTTTAAGTGCCAGCCTGACAGAACCCAGAATTACCTCGGAAGAGAATGCTGCTGAGGAACTGTCTACATCAATTGGCCTGTGAACACGCCTGAGAAGTTTTTTTTTTCTTAACTGGGTTTATTGATATGAGAAGACACCCCTCCACCCCACGAAATATAGGTGATACAATTTCCTCGTTTGAGGCTTCTGCCTATTTTTGCTCCCCTCGGCTATGTTTTTGGAGTTTAGCCAAGACTTCATTGCTTGTATTAATGTCATGGTATTCGACTCCTATTTCTTTCTTGTAGTTTCATAGATGCCAGATTACCTTTAAGTGTTTGCTCCATTATGAGAAGCAAATATATATGATATATACACACACATATATGTACTTATATATAATGAAAGATGGCCACTGACTTCTTTCCTTCAACACACAAGCATAAATTTTCTCAGAACTGTTTCTGGATGGTGTGCTGTCTTTCTCCAATGTGTGTTTCCGGTGCCTGTGTTAAAATATTAGTTGTCTATAGATGCACAAATTTTTCCTATATTTTGCTCCACTAAAGACTATTTTTTGAAGGAAAACTGTTCATACGTATATATTAAACTAGATAAGGGGGTTGCTAGCTCTGTCTTTATGGGCAGAAGTCTAGCCCATGAGCTGTTCTGTAAAAACAGATTGATTGATAATGGGCCTCACCCTCGATGTACAGATTGGGCACGGCTGCTTTCTTACTCTAAAGGCAGAGTTGAATTGAACACAGCCTGTATTCCTCAAAGCTAAACTTACTCTCTAGCTCTTAAAAAATATTGCCAATTATGATCTGGGTAATGAGCCTCTAAAATACACTTTCCTTATGAACATAAATATGCAATCTATAGATATAAGTATAATCTTCAAAAGCATAGAGCAGAGTCCTCTCCACGGTATCACTGGCCACACCTTGCCCACTCCAGTTCTATGCTAGCCAAGCCAACAATTCTGACAATAAAGTGCCTTGGGACTTGAATATGTCCTTCTGCTTTTTTTTTTTTAACATGCTTTTCCGCTTGTTAAGTCCTATGTCACATCTGCACTGATCTAATTGGCAGTGACCTATGTGCAGGATACCTTTGCTCCTGACAGAATAAATAGTGGAACATTACTTTCTTCGTTGTATTGTAACTTTAAAGAGAAAGAATGCCAGAAGTGAATTGTGAAGTGGTGGAGAATATGGTTATACGCACATAGATGGATAGGTTTAGACATCTGCAGTGGTTTAAGAGAATTCTCCCCATAGGCTAACAGTTAAATGTTTGGTCCTTTGTTGGTGGAACTGTTTTGGGACCGATTAGGAAGTATCTTTATTAGAGGATGTGTGTCACTGGGGCCTGGCCTCTGAGGTTCCAAAGCCTATGCCAGGCCTAGTCTCCCTCTCTTTCTCTTTCTGCCTCCAACTTGCAAATCAGGATGTAAACTCTTGGCTGCTTGCCTGCTTGCCTGTTGCCATGCTCTCTGCCGTGCTGCTCATGGACTCACCCTCTGAAACTGTAGCAAGCCCCAATTAAATGTTCTCTTTGATAAGTTTCCTTGGTCTTGGTGTCTCTACAGCAGTGTTTTAGCTAGAACACTAGTTACGGCTGAGGGGAAGGGAAATCTGACTGGTACCCAGGGGCTCCTTGACACTGTAACTGGTAACACTGCAAAGAGAGAGAGTATCCTGTACAAATAATGCTCTCAAACATTGGTTCTCAACCTGTAGAGGTCTAATGACCCTTTCACAAGAGTCACCTAAGGCCACCATAAAACAGTTATCCACAATGATTTTCATAATAACAGAAAAATTACAGTTATGAAGTAGGAAAGAAAATAATTTTATGGTTGGGGTCACCACAGCAAAAGCAGTATTAAAGGGTCACAGCATTAGGAAGGCTGAGAACCACTGCTCTTGAACAGTGTGGTATTCCTGGCTTTGTACTCAGATTGCTGTTCTCCCCATGTCCCTTCCTGATACAAACACAGTAACTAGTTCAGTAGATGTCAACTTACCGTCCCCATTCTCTCCTCCAACCCCCCCCCCCAAATCTGGACATGTCTCAGGCTGAGCCTCCTAGCCGCAGGGGCCATGAGACTGAGAAAGCCACCTTCTAGCCATGCAGAACCTATAGGGTGGAAGAGGAACATTAATCCATCTACAAAACCGTCAACATGAAATTTACTCTGCCTGCAAGATGTGCAGAGACAGAGGCACCAGCAGAAGAGCTTACATGAGCAGGACCTAGGCCCCCTACACAAATAGAACCAATGGACAATTTGATCTTCATGTGGGTCCTCTAGTAAGTGGAGGGGGTGCTTTCTATGACATGGATTCTGTTGCCTGCTTTTTTATCACTTTGCCCTTAACTGAGCTGCCTTATCTGTCCTCAGTGGATGAAGCGGAGCTCAGTCCTGAAGTCTTGATACAACTTGATGTTCTGCGGTGGGTTGGTGGGGTGGGGTGGAGAGGCTTCCCTTTTCTGAAAAAAAAGGGGGAAGGGGAATAAGGGAAAGAGGGTGAAAGGGAGGGACTTGGAGGAGAGGAGGGAGGGGCTATGATTGGGATGTAAAGCGAATATATAAATTAAAAATAAATATTTAAAAATATGATCAGAGGTAATTATCACTACAGATCCCCTTTTCTCACTCATCAAAGCTAGGTAAATAACAAACACTGATGTTCCCATATGGCCACAGCCTTAAAGATCTGAAATGGAGATGGCAGAGAACTTTAATTCCCCCCAAACCTAAAAGAGAGAGGAACAGGCTCATCCTGAGTCACTAGAGCTATGGAGGAGCATCCTTGATTCCTGCTGGGGGAGCTTCCCAGCCTTCCAAGGACTCTGCTAGTTTGCCAATTGAGTTAACTCACTGTCCTTGTTAGGTGACATTGGAGAAAAGTCTCACCAGCATTGCTTCCTCCAAAAAAAAAACATAGTTTGTAAGATTTTACCTGACACTGGACTGGAGGAACCAACCATGCTTTTACTTTTAACAAATTGGCTTCAAGCTTTAACTAAAATGACCCCAAATGGTCCTGCCCACCTCCACACTGCTACCACCAAAGCCCCACCCTATATCTCTGGAACATAATTCTCCCATGACAGTATGGCAACAAGAGCTCTTACTTCCAGAGGCTGAGAGCTAAACTTATCTAAATTGTTCTTAGAAGCTTCTTCTCCTCGCTCTTACCTTTTTCATGATCAGAGGGTGCTTTCAAATAGAAGCATTCTCTGGTTCATCTGCCTGAAACATAAAGAAGAGAGCCTGCCATGGTAACACCTAGTCCCAAGAGACAGTTTCATCCATAGTTTCAACTAGAAGTTATGGAATGCTCTCTCTCTCTCTCTCTCTCTCTCTCTCTCTATATATATATATATATATATATATATATATATATATATATATATAT
>OU015744.1:85034645-85045402 GCA_907169655.1 Acomys percivali
ATATATATATATATATATATATATATATATATATATATATATATATAGTGTTATTCTGACTGAGAGAATTTTAGCTTAAAATTAAAAAGGGAGATAAAACTATCTCAATTAAAATGGGGCAAATAGCAATACAGCCAGCATGACGTTCTTATATTATTTATAGATACTAGTACATGAGGCATCCAGTAATTAAAAAAAAATTCTGTACTTGGAAGTACAAAAAAAATGCATCTGTTTTAACAGATAAAATCTGGGTTTGGAGAGAGAAAGTTAAGGTGAACTTGAGTCTAGCACAGATCAATTTTACCTCAGAAATATTACTGGCGGTATAGAATTTATTATGAGGAAAGTGATCAAAAGGCATACTTGTTCAAAAGAACGCGATCACACAAAAATGAAAGCAGGATAGAGTTACAACTTAAGGAGTTTGGAACAGAATGTAAATCCAAAGCCATGTCAATGCTGAGAAATTCTGCTGGGAGGAAAAAGAGAGATGCGGACAAGCTACCATAGCTAGAATGTTTTGTAAGAGAATACACAGAACAGATTTCTTTATTATTTTTTTTTATTTATTTGATCACTTTACAATCTGACCCCAGGCCCCTCCCTTCCTCTCCTCCCCCAGTCCTGCCCTCACTGCACCCGTCCCTCCATCCCACCACTCCTACTTCTTAGAGAATGAGAGGCCCCCAAATGGTACATGACACATCAAGTGGCAGCAGGACTAAGCACATCCTCTCCTACTGATGCCTAACAAGGCAGCCCAGCTACAGGAAAGGGATCCAGAGGCAGGCAACAAAGTCAGACACAGACCCTGCTTCCATTGTTATAGGATTCATAACTGACTAAGATGCACATCTGCTACGTATGTATAGGGGGTCTAGGTCCAGCCCGTGCATGCTTTTTGGTTGGCAGTTCAGTCTCTGTGAATCCCTATGGTCCCAGGATAGTTTACTCTGTAGGTCTTCTTGTGGTGTCCTTGACCTCTCTGAGTCCTTCTAGCCTTCCTCCTATTCTCCCACAAAACTCCCCAAGCTCAGTCTATTGCTTGGCTATAGGTCTCTGCGTCTGTTTCCATCAGCTGCTGGATGAAGTCCCTCAGAGGACAGCTATGCTAGGCCCCTGTCTGGAAGCATAGCAGAATATCATGAATAGTGACAGGGGTTGGCTCTCTCCTATGGGAGTGTGTCTCAAGTTGAGCCAATCATTGATTTGCAATTTTTACAATCTCTGCTCCCTCTTAAATCTACACTTCTTGTAGGCAAGATAAATTTTGGGTTGAAGGTTGAAATGATAGCCTACAGAATGAGAAAAGAGCTTCACCCACCCTACATCTGACAGAGAGCTAATACTCCCAAGAACTCAAGAAATTAAACACCAACAAACCAAATAACCCAATTAAAAATGAGATACAGAGCTAAACAGAGAATTCTCAACAGAGGGATCTCAAATAGCCAAGAAACACTTAAGAAATGCTCAATGTCCTTAGTCATCAAGGAAACGCAAATCAAAACAACTCTGAAATTCCATCTTACACCTATCAGAATGGTTAAAATCAAAAACTCAAGTGAGAGCACATGCTGGTGAGGTTGTAGAGAAAGGGGAACACTCCTCCATTGCTGGTGTGAATTCAAATTTGTACAACCACTTTGCAAATTAATGTGGCTCTTTTCTGGAAAATGGGAATGGTTCTACCCAAAGACCCAGCTATACCACTCCTGGACATATAGCCAAAGGACACTCCTACTACAGGGATGTTTGCTCAACTTTGTTCATAGTAGCCTTATTTGTAATAGCCAGAAACTGGAAACAACCTAGATGCCCCTCAATGGAAGAATGGATAAAGACAATATGGTACATTTACACGATAGAATACTACTCAGCTATTTCAAACAAACACATCATGCAATTTGCAGGCAAATGGATGAAACTAGAAAAATTCGTCCTGAGTGAGACAACCCAGACCCAGAAGGATACACATGGTATGTACTCACTTGTAAGTGGATATTAGCCATAAAGTACAGGATAACCATGCTACAATTCACAGACCCCCAAGAAGCAAAGGAGGGCCCAAGGGAGGATTAAATAGCACTCAGAAAAGGAAATAAAATAGACATGAAGTAGATGAAGGGAGGGATCTGGGTGGGGAGCAGAACAGGGTGGGACCGGGCATGGGGAAGAGTATTGATGGGGAAAGGCTGCTTCCTCATGGTAGCCAGAGTGGGGAACTGAGCCCATGACAAGATGTTGCCATTAACCACACACCTCAACCTGGGCCTTATCTCTGACAGTTTCCAACATGTCCCAGTAAAACCATCAAACTACCTATCTATAAATGTACACTGCGTCAGAGTTTTCACTTCGTAATTAGTGGATCCACGGCCAGGCTTTCAACATATGGGCTTTGGAGGAGGTAAATGACTGTAGACTCTAGCCCCCAGTTTTCTTGTTACCATGAAGTAATTTCTACTCCAGGCAAGACAATCTGTGACTCCTATCTGCTCCTCACACCATTTCAGCCATTCATAGGAAGAATGGTATGCTACCTCACTGACACACATACAGGGACTCTTAAATCAGTCAATTGGCTTCTTTTCCCCATTAGGATAAGATTATGGCATAGAAGTTGGTGACACTCATTATCTGCCTCTTTCTTCTGAGCAAGAAAGTGACTACTTTTCCGTGGGGGTAACATTCGAGGTGTACAGGTGCTCCACCTACACTCTGTAAAGTGTTGTCACTAATAAATCTGCTTTCTGACTCGTATGGCATGCCAGGATGCGTCTCTGTGGAGCTACTGCTAAAAAGCACACTTGTCATCACAGAGCCAGCCACCTGCTCTAGTCCAAAGCTAGTAAAAATGAAGTAGAAAATGAAGTATTGGTGCCATATGTCATCTTTGTGTCTATTTCTCATATAGACACCTAAGTTCTAATAATGGCTCTATCAGTTATATTCATATTATAACTCATATTATAACAGCTCTCTTGAAAGCTATGTTCAGGGTTCTAGGCACACTGCTGACTTTGGTTCTTATATCTCCTTCCATCTTTCTAGAATGTAAATCTCTTATTTTTTTGGTTGTAATTTACATGTCATTTCTATCCTTGCTAACAGTAGATAGCAATAAATTGAGTTTTCTATGGACTGTAAACTCTACTTCATCTCACTTTTGACCAGGACATGTCTAACATATTATAATGTCTCAAGCAGGCTACACATAATAATATTCTCAATATTTTCTAGATTGTTCTAGGTAATGGCCATTGTCCTGCCTCAAATATTAAAATACCAACTTTGGTGGCCAGAGAGATGTTTAAGAGCAATTACTGATCTCCCAGAGGACCTAGTTTCAGTTCCCAGCACCTATATGGTAGTTCATAACCACCCATAACTCCAGTTCCAGAGGATGTGACATCCTCTTCTGTCCTCCAGAGGCACTGCACACACATATATACAGACCAAGACACGCATAAAAAGAAGTAAATAAATATAAAATGCAGCAAATTCTTTTTCTTTTTCTTTTTTCTTTTGTTTTGTTTTGTTTTGTTTTGTTTCGAGACAGGGTTTCTCTGTGTAGCCTTGGCTGTCCTGGACTCGCTTTGTAGACTAGGCTGGCCTTGAACTCACAGAGATTCATCTGCCTCCCGAGTGCTGGGATTAAAGGCATGCACCACCACCTCCCACCAAATGCAGCAAAATCTATTCTCAAAAGTTGCCTTATGAATTATCAATCCTACAGTAACCCTATATCCAGAGCAACCTGGCCTTATCCTGTGATTTCCGTCCCCCTTTTTTGCATATCTTTAAAATATAGTCCTAGGTTGCATTTCCCTCCAGTCTGTAACAGTCTTCTAATTTGTCTTGTAGGAGCAAGACTTCAATTCTATATTTACAAGCCGACAGAGAAGCTGGCAAACTCAAATGTGTTCAGGTTATCTATTTAAAATCACAGCTTCTTACAGATGAGCACAAACTACAGCGCATAACTTCTTTACAGCTTACACTGATCACAGCCTAACTTTATTACAGAGAATAGTCCATAGTTTATTTTTATAAGGCAAAATTTACTTAGAAAGGCAAGTGTTTACAAAATTCATGTTTCCTTTTTTATTTTGTTTTTTTCCTCATACTGTCTTCATTACCCAGAATGCCTTCTCTTTTCTTCACCGTTTTTCTTCAATTTACCTTGCCTGTTTTTCATCCCTTAAGACTCAATACAGGTGTCATCTAATAGACACCTTCCCTTGCCACTCTGGTCAACCTTGGTTTGGGTCTTTATTCTGCCATAATAACTGTACTCAAATCTCTTGAGTAAATGGTATAATATTACAGGGCTTGAATATTTTTTTCTTTTTACAGACCAAGACACCTTTGAGAATAAAACCCTGAGCTTGACATAATACCGGTCCATACTAAGTGATGCATAGTTTCTACAACATTCCTCACAAAAATATTTTTAACAAACAGAGAAAATAGTACTGTAGATACTATAATAGCTAGCACCTAGGTTCTAGAATTTTCCAAAACTTCTTTCTCCCATTCTGTTTGTCTATCTATAAAGGCATTTTGTTTTAATAAATTGAAGTCACTTATATATTTCCCTTATATCTACCACCATATACAGCAGTAACTAAAGCTCATTAGTTGATTAGATATGATTTACACGTAATGAGCAGAGCTTAGTAGTTCAGGCCAGTCAGTAATCCTGGAAACATTGCAGACTGAGGCAAGATTTGGGCAAAAACTGAATTAAAGAATAGCCTAGATAATTTTCTGGGGCCCTGATTCAAAATAAAAAACACAAAAGGGCTAGGAATTAACCCAAATTTTAGGATACTCACAAAGCCATAGGCTCAATGTCCAGTATTGAAAAATATTAAATAATAAGTGCATATATATATATACATGCACACATACATATGTGCATAGATTGAATATTTTTGTAAGACATAAATTACCTATATCTGTGCTGGTTTGCTTCAGAGCTTTCTGTTCCATTACAATGATATGTATTATACTGTATGTTATTTTACATATATGATGTATGTTATTTTGCCTTCTTATTTCACTTTCATGGATACCTTGAAATTGTTCACTTTTGTTAACTTTTCCTTTCAGCACAAAATTTTAACACCAGTCTTAATACAGATCTACTGATGAAATGTTATCTATTTTTATTTGTCCTTAGTTATTATTTTTACCTGGAGAGGAGAGAATACTGGACTAACAGCATCCAAAGGGAACTCTGGGCTAATGATGAGCATCCCTCATCAACACTTTGAACATGTGGCTCTAATGCATTCTGGCCTCTTTTTTTTCCTAATGTGTTTTTTTTTTTTTCATTTTTATAGTCTTCCTTTTGTATAATCATCCCAGGACACACCAGAGAGTTCAGCAGACAGCCTTGAGTGTTCTCCACACCTTCCATCTTATTTTAAACAGGGTCTCCTGTTATTTCACGGCCACACACACCACACTGGTTGGCCTAGGAATTCATGGGAATTCTCCTGTCTTCACCTCCATCTCCCTGTAGGAGCAACTGGAATTACTTGGCTACAGCATCTGACTTTTATACGTAAGCTTGCATGCCACAGCTCATGTATGCAGGTGCAACAGTCAAGACTATCTAGATTAGTAGAATAAGACACAGAGAATACTCCTTTATGTATTAATTTAAGCCTAACAGGACTCTAGGTCCTGTTATCATCACCAGCACCATATGTATACATATTTTGTCTCCCTTATAAAGAATTTGTTAGTGTTTTTAATTTTCTAAAAGAAATAATAGTTCTCTGATGGAATTTTGGGGGTCACTTATGTACATTATCATATCATCTGCAAAGAGGGATAATTTGACTTCCTCCTTTCCCATTTGGATCCCCTTGATCTCCTTTTGTTGTCATATTGCTCTGGCTAGACCTTGCAGTACTATATTGAAGAGATATGTAGAGAGTGGGAAGCCTTCCTTAAGTAGCTTACCATTTAATTTGATTTTGGCTATTGGCTTGCTGACAGTACATTCTCCAGAGTTGAGTGGACAGTGGGGTCTGACTTTCACACGAACTCTGGTGCCCCATATTTGACCACATCCCCTGGATGGGGAGGCCTGGTGGCCCTCAGAGGAAGGATAGCAGGCTACCAAGAAGAGACTTGATACTCTATAAGCATATACAGAGGGAGGAGGTCCCCCTCAGACACAGTCATAGGGGATGGCAGTAAGGGGAAAATGGGAGGGAGGGAGGAATGGGAGGATACAAGGGATGGGATAACCATTGAGATGTATTATGAATAAATTAATAAAATATAAAAAATATTTTTCCAACCCTTTAAAAAATAATAATAATAGACTAAAACCTCAGGTCTGATACTTAACTGAATAGGTTGGAGCCAGTGAGATGGCACAGACAGGAAAGGCACTTGTCATTCAAGCCTAATACACTGAGTTCAATCCCCAGAAGATGGAAAGAGAGAGTCTGCTTCACAAAGTTTCCCAGGCCTTCACAAATGTGCTGTAACATATTTTCCCACACATACCATGAATGCATGCATGCACATATATATATGCACACAATAATAATGCATACTTTAAAAAAATAACTCAGCAGGCAAATAACATAAGAGACTAATACATGAAACAGAATTGCACAGCTGCTTTTGCTAGCACTAATAGACACTGCAAATCTCCAAGAGCATGGTACAGCACACACTGCTCCACAAAAGTGTCTGAGTGCGGAGTACTTATCCTAAAGCATCTCATGGGGCTATTTTCCTTTGCAAGACACTGGAGAGAACTCGTACAGAATGCTCTCCTGTTTCTGATATAAAACCTTAGGCATTTAAAGCTCTTCTCCTCTGGTGGAAGGGATGAGCAGTTCCCTCCTGTGCTGCAGCCTCCTGTTTCTGTTCAGCCAGGGCTTCCTCGTCATCTTCCCACTGCCTTCATTTGACATAAAGCCACCATCATCCTCAGTTATTTACATGTCGATCAAAACACACAAGAGAATAAACCAGAGGAGTTGACTGAAGGAGCATTTAGGAGGCTGGAGATTTAAAGGACAATTGCTTTCGAGAGGGCTCAAGCCAGTGCACAGGGCTTTCTTTAATGATTAAAGTCTTTTGGAAGTCCTAAATCAAAGGGGTGGCCTATCAGAGAGCTAGGATATCTATAATAAGAAGAAAATGTCACTCTGATGAGAGCAGTTGTAATATTGTCCTTGGCACTTCAGACAGCATCTGCGACCAAAGCATATGCAAGAAACTGTAAGACAGGCATTCTCCTGGCCAGTGAGGGACACAGGAAGAAATAAAACACCACTTGCAAAGTCAAAGCAGACTGCAGCCAGGCATCTTCAGCTCTCCTCGGGGACTAAGTGGAAACTGTAACTTTCATTTGGTCCTTTCAGAATTCGATTAATTTTTTTTCTGCTTCACTGAATTGGGACTATATACAGACAAAGTCATTTTTTTTTAAACTTCCATCAAATCCTGAATAGACATCAGGAACATCCAAAAGGTAGCCACCACGAGGAGTCCATTTCCTTGGGAACCTAGAAATGTTTTCTGATCTGAGACTAAAAAATCCCATACTGGGTTCTACATCTACACACACACACACACACACATACACACACACACACACACACACACACACACACACACACACACACACATACACACACATGCACAAAATAGGCTTAGCTGGTAAACATGGGTTCTATTTTGTGATATATCCACTTATTATATCCACTTTGAAGGAGACAATGTCAAAAACAATTTAGAAGTGGTGGGAAAGTATCAGGACCAGAGTGATGGGAAAGTCACCCAGAAGTTCCATGTCTCAACACTGGAGTCAGGTGAAGAATAAAAACAATACTGATGCTGAGCAAATGGTTTACATAGATCTCACATTTGTCTTTTTCTTTCCTTTTTAAAAAGTGAAGATTGTTTTCAGATTACGACAAAAATATTTCCATGAATGTAACCTGATCAATCAAACAGGTTAAATAAACAGAAAAATTTTCCCATTCTACTATATATATTAACCTTCTTAAACTTTACTTTCATCTAGATTTCAAGGATATCTAAGTTAGACACTGTTCAAATACTATCAAAGTGAATGTTTCTATTGTATGGTGTTTTATATCTTTATTCCACTTAACTGGATAGCACAATTGCCTCTCTGAATCAATAATAATATCATTTTAAGTATCAATAATGTATTTTATTTGGTAGATTTATCACATTTGAATTGTCTAAGTCCATTGCTATATACCTAATTTATCAGTGTTACAAGAAATATGTTATAAAAACACTTGCTTACATCACTTTGCATAATTTTTGCCTTGGGAGAGAAACTTAAAGATGAGATTGCCGGTTTAGAGTACATACAACTTGAGATTTGTATTCCTGCCAGACTGCACCCTGGAGAGAAGAAACTTTCCACTCTTTATCAACCATGTATGTGAGTCAGGACTCCACTTCTGTTATCAGCATCTAAGATAAACTTCTCCACAAGCTGAGGCCCTATCTACTACTATCGTTTTGCCCTTGAACGTGACCCAGAGGCCCTTGTGTTCAAGTCTTATTTCTCAGCTCCTGAGACTGTTGGGAGTTGTTAAAACAGGTAGGACATTGGAGCCGAATTAAGTATGGTGAGTGTGCCCTTGAGATGAACAGCCTGCTAGCCACCTCCTCCTCTTTCTTATCTGAGGTGAGCAGAGTCCTTCACTGGCCATTCTCACTGGGATGAGCTTTCTCTCCACAGGCCCAAAAGCAATAGACCAACCATGACCTGAGACCTCCAGAACTGTGAGCCAGAACCAACCTTAGCTCTTACAAAGTACTTTTCTTCTTTTTTTAATGACCCAATGTATTTATTTTTTAAATAATTTATTCAGATTACATCTAGATTGTTATCCCATCACTTGTATCTTCTTGTTCCTCCCCATCTCTTCCTCTTTCACCCTATTCCTCTCCCCTAGACCTGTGGCAGAAAGGAACCTCCTCCCCCACTGTATGACCATAGCCTATCAGGTCTCATCCAAATAACCTGCTTCCCCTTCCTCTGAGTGCCACCAGGCCTCCCCACCAAGGGGAAGTGGTCAAATAGGGGGCATCAGAGGCCAAAGTAGTTTTCTTGAGTAATACTTTCACTTTACTAAAGTCTAGGCTTCCTGAGACAAGACAGCTTGATTCACATCTGTATGCTGAAACCTGCCAAAAGGGCATTGCTTCACAGTGGATGCACAATAATGTTTATAATTGCATTTAAAATTTTTTATTATGTAGTTTCTCTTTTCTCCTATTGCATTTGCAACTATTTTTCATGTGTTTCTGTAGCCATGATAACATCTTACTTTTCCTCCAATCTTTAACGTATGTTCCTGCCAGAGTGTTTCTGCCTGTTACTCCTCTTTTCTGGAACTTTCTTCCCTGGTCACCCACATGGAACTTATTCAAAGTCACATTATCTATGAGGTTTTTCTATATAAAATTGTAATTCTTTCATCACTCTCTATTCTTTCATTTTATATGTTCTTCCCAATAGGTTGTTTTATACTTTATATGTACGGGTGTTTGTATGTATGTATGTATGATGTATACTATGTGTGTTCTGGTGCCAACACAAGTCAGAAGGAGGCACTGAATTCCCCTGGAACTGGACTTATGGAATGATATAGATGATTGTGAAGTACTACAGGGATGCTGGGAATTTAATTCAGATCTTCTGCAAGAGCAACAAGTATTCTTATGGCTGAGCCATCTCTCCACAGCACCTGCTCCAATATATTCATTACCATGGACAACACTGTTTTTGTTTGTTTGTTTTTTCAAGTCAGGGTTTCTCTCTGTAGCCTTGACTATACTGGACTTGCTTTGTAAACCAGGCTGGCCTCGAACTCACAGTGATCCACGTGCCTCTTCCTTCCAAATGCTGGGATTAAAGACATGTGCCATCATGCCTGGCTAACACTGTCTATTTTGCTTGGTATTTCTTTACTATCTTAGTACATCAAAGCAGGAAATTGAATCTCTTTGTTTTATTATTGTCCTTCTCCAAAACTCAAATGGCCACTCATTAATATATATTGAATGGAGAAAATTGGTTCATTAAAATAAAAAATGAACAAAGGCAGTCTAGGCAGAAAGTCAATTGCCAGAGCCACAGATGAAGTGACAACAGAAAACACCGTGTACACAATAAAGCTAAAACACTGACTTGAGTCACAATAACAAAATCATGATCATTTAATATTTCTTTGAAGTTGGAAAGGGGTGACAAATGACCTTGAAATTTTCATAGTCTACCTAAGGATAGAAAGTGACATATTTTTATAAGCTACATATTACAAGGTAAAAAATGAAATGTAAGTTAATAGAAGTCAGTAGTGAAAAGATACAACCAGAACCACAGAGTGATAAGTAAAAGAGATAGTTTCGAAACCCAGGAATGTTTCTAAATGGAAATCAAAGTGTAGATGTGTAAATGGGTGTGTTCACTGTGTGGGGAAGCAAGATAAGACTTTTTCATTACTCCATATTGGTTAAGTTTCTTGATATATCAGGTCCAGTGAGAGGTGGCTCAGCAGGTAAAGGGCTTTCTGTCATGGCTGACAATCTGAACTCAATCTCTTGGACCAAGATGGTGGACAGAGAATAGCAGTTTCCACTGGTTAACTTCTGAACTCCAGGCATGCACTATTGCATACACACACACACACACACACACACACACACACACACACACACACACA
>OU015744.1:85045412-85068831 GCA_907169655.1 Acomys percivali
ACACACACACACACACACACACACACACACACACACACACACACACACAGAGTGTAAGAGCTCTAGGACCAGCAGAGGTCTCATTTTAAAAATGAATTTATGATATAGCCGTGGCATTAAGCTGGGAAAGGGGAAAGTAAAATGTAGCCCCTACCATCGGTGAGTTTGAAACCTAGCTAGAGAGAAATGAATGTAAAACCTGTGGTACCATCTTCACCAGAGCTGCCCCTCACAAGCATGTGAGGGGCTTGTGAGCAAGTGATGATAAAAGGGAGGGAAGATATGCATGGCCAGGGAAGGTAATCTCTGCGGTCAGTGGTGGAGACCATATGTAGTAGGAATTAGCCAGAAAATGAAGGAGGATACACATCCAAAGGGGAATGTGTGCAGAAGATTACGGTGACAAGAAAATAGTGTTCATGAAACTATGGGAGAGAGAGTGTGTGACTACTGCAGAAATCCAGAAGAGATGCTAGATGCAGCTGGAGCACGGAGCTGGGGCCCTTGGGCAGGGCACTTCTATCCTGCATTTGTCTGAGCCCTATAGCCTCTGGGCTTCTGGAAAAGAATAAAGAACAGGCAGCAATAAGGTCATGTCTAATCTATAATGAACTCATCTCAAAACTTCAGACAAATAGAACAGACTAAGAGACTATGAAGCTACCTAATAAGACCTGAAGCCTCTACCTGAATCAAGGGACCGTAGTGAAAAGATGAAAGATTGAGATTTAGACTTCAGCCTTCAGCATGGCTGGCTGCAGCACCCCCCTCCCCTGCACAGGGAATAAAGGAAGGTGGCAGCAGAGTGCATGGGTCATGGTGGGATCCTGTCTGCTGCCTCTAGATAAACCAGAAAACATGGAAAGAAATCACTCATGAGACACAAAGTAGGTGCCATTTATCTTCTGGTCATTTCCTTCTCTGCTTTCCCATCGTGAGTGATTCATAGCATGTTTATCTGATCAAAATTGACTTTCATGGAATAAACACTGAATGCAAGACAAATGACAAAGGCCTTCATACTCTGTGTCATGTCATCATTTATTCCCCATTGCAATACTTGGAGATATGAAAACCACTGGCCTCAATTCTGAGCATATGAACCAAAATAAATGTCTCAGAATGCCAGCGTTCCATGGCCCTCAGTTGGTGGGTCCTTGGCAGAAGCATTGATGCCGTGGGAGGAAATTCTGGTTTGCTGGGTTTAAAGCGTCCCAGGAAAGCAACAATTATAGTATACCTATTAAACAATGGGCAGGGAGAGATGATTTAGAAGTTAGGAGCACATCTTGCCTTTGCAAAGGACCAAAGTTCAGTTCTCAGACCCTATGTAGGATGACTCACCTGTAACTCCAGCTCCAGGGGATCTGATACCCTCTTCTGGCCTCCAAAGGTACATATACATATATGTACACATGTATACACAGAGAGAGAGAGCGACAGAGACAGACAGACACAGAGACAGAGAGACAGAGACAGAAAGACAGAGACAGACAGACAGACAGAGAAACACAGAGAGAAACAGAGAGAGAGAGACAGAGAGAGAAACAGAGGGACACACACACCACAAATAAATGAATTGTTATTTTTTAAAAATCTTATTACAATGTAGCTAGCAAGATATTAACAGGATTAGCGTATGATGGGCCTAGACCTCTTCCTCACATGCAACAACTTGTAGAACCAACTAGAACTACAGGGCTCTAATTACCCATAAAAGGAATGGGACCTCGATCCCTGGGAGAGCATGTCTGTGGCATCTTGAACAGCCAGAAGGTCATTAATCAATATGTATCTCAACCTGGCTCCAGGAGCCTTAGCCTTTATGAGATTATTTTCTCAGGGGGTCCTTCTGATAAGAAGAAAAGCCATGACATCATCCCCTCCTTTTAGAGTCTATTCAAATGGGCATGTCAATAACCTGGAGAGAAAATGCCTTTCAGGAAATCTGTCCATTCAGAGATTTTAGTATCAGCAAATCTAAAACACAGATGTGGAGACAGCCCTTGGCAGGTCTTCAGTCTCACCCTTGAGGATGGGTCATATTACAACACAATAAACCTTTCCTATCTTCTCCACTAGATTCTGTATGTCTCATCTGAATTCTTTGGATGGAGACACAAGGGCCAAGGAGCCAAGGGGAACCCAGGGTGAGGCTCCAATAACACCAAGAAATTTAACCCTAAAGATCAAGTTTGACAAAAAAATATTAAGTTTGACAATAGATAACTAAGGATTTCACCATGAGATCATTTTTAGCATAATACTTTTTAACATGTAGCAATAATATCCATCAAAATTAATTTGAAAAATGATAAAAATTCTTTCTTTTAAAGAAATCAATGCTTGGGTTGAAGAAAGCCCCAGTGGGTCTGGATTTTCCCTAACTTCCTCATTTAGGTGTGGTTATTTTCAGATAAATTGGTAAGCAAGAAAACAAGCTTGAAGATGTTCCCTGTTCCAGATACACTGTCCCACATCCAAAAACTTTGACTTTGGATTAGTCAGTTACGTTGCAACCAGCCCCCTCTGGGACAGCACATAATCCTTCCTCCAACCAACTGTCTGAATAGTTTAAATTTTCCTTTCAGTTTTCTCATGATGCATGAAATAATGAGTGCAAGTCACTAATAAAGATCAAACAAACTCTCTTAAGCAATGAGTGACAGCAAAATAGAAAGTCCCCCTTGAAGTAGCCAGACCAGAGTAGAACTGTGTTCCACTATGCCAGGGCTTTGGATCCTAGGACAAATTGGCGTCTGTGATGCCGAGTTTTACTAGTAAAGTGAAGCTGTGTGGCATAATTAGTTATCTAGATTGTTGGATGATGCATGTAGAAATATGCCTTACAGTTGAGGGGCTCAATAACAGTATGGCAATTTTCTTGTTGGTCTCCTCAAGGAATTCTCTAATTTTATTTGTAGCCTCAGAAAGTAATCATGGTATCAACTTAACTCAGGAGGGTCTGTCTTCCAGGTAACTTATGCTATTCATTGGAGATCTCTTCAGCCTTTGAAAATTAACTCTCACACTATACCATGTCACAAGGAAACATTTTTAAATGGCCATTCCTAGTTCTTACTCAGAATTACCTGACATAGATGGATTTTTTTTCCACTGTGTCTTTTGAGTAAACATTGAAGTTGAATTCTTTTTAACATTACTCAGAGGCCACATGTGGTTTATCTGACTGACTGGAACACTAGCCCCTGCCCTTGCCCTTTCTCCATAGTCTCACACCCAGCCATACTAAACCTCATTGCCCTCAAATTCTCCTGCCCACTTTGATGATCACAGTCTTTGCCAAGGTGCACTTGCCCCTGTTTATACTTAATTCAACTTTACTCTTCAACTTCTCAGTGGTCTCTTCTTCATGCCCCTTGACAATGTAACAGGAGAGTGAGGTCAAAATTGGTATATAAAAGAAAGCAGATAGGAAACCCCTCCACACCAAGGCATGAAGTAAGAATGCACACAGTACAAAGGACCCTGCCTGCCCATCGGAAGAACATTGAGCCTTTGATCTTCTCCCGTCCCTGACCTATGATGACACTCCCCTTTCTCTCTGAACAGCTCTTTCTTCTGTTACTATTTATGTGGCTCTATCCAACCACTGTCCAGGGACAAGGGAATCTGAATATGACAGCGGGTGCCCCGGTCTTCAATATCCACCTACTCACCACTACATGAAATTATTTCCCAGGCTGGAGAGATGGCTCAGCGGTTAAGAGTGCTTGCTGCAAGATATCCAAGATGGCGGCGAGCAGTGTGGACCATGTGTGGAAGCTCCAATGAACAATTCAGGGAACTGCACAGATTTCTGAGCCAGGAACACCAAGGTCCCCACACCACGGCAGCAGAAGTGCTCCACAGTTCAGAGGGACCAGGGTGCAGAGGACCTGCATGCCCCTGCACACGGGAGGAACACGGATTTTCTCGGATCTGAGCAGCGGCGGCAGAGGCAGAGGCAGCGGTGGCGGCACCAGCGGCACCAGCAGTGGTGGCTGAGGTTTGCAGCTAAGAGCCTTCTGATGGAGGCAATTAGTGTGGTGGCCAGTGGGAGTTACTGCGGGAGAGGGGACTCTGGACAGGATTTGGGTCGCATGGTGCCTTGTGACCCAAACTGGACTCGGCAGACAGTTCAGCCCCAAAGTCCCGGGTCTAGCTCTGTTCACAGTGCAGTGGAGACGCTGGCTCAGCGCAGCAAGCAATTCTGCCTAAGGCACCAGCTCAGCACAGCCACAGCTCCCCTGCTGTAACGCAGGTTGGGCAGAGTGCTCAGTTCCACACTAGGAACCAGCTCAGCACAGCCACAGTACTCCTGCTGTGACAGAGCATGGGCGGAGCTCTCAGTTCCACCGGAGGCACCAGCTCAGAACAGCTGCAGTTCTCCTGCTGTGACGCAGGCTGGGCGGAGCGCTCAGGTCCACCCTAGGCACCAGCTCAGCACAGCCGCAGTTCTCCTGCTGTGATGCAGGCTGGGCGGAGCACTCAGTTTCACCAGAGGAACTAGCTCACCTCAATGAGCAGTTCTGCACAAGACATTAGCTCAGCTCAGCGGGCAGTTCTGGGGCACTGACACAGGCTGAGGTCAGCACGCAGACTCAGGCCAGAGGCCCTAGCTGGGCTTGCCAGGCAGTTTAGACCCAGAGACTCTAGCTGAGATGTGTGCACAGGCTCAGCGGCCCCAAGACTCTGGCTGGACTATCCACGCAGTATAGGCCCAGAGTCCCGGGCTGAATTCAGCGTGCAGTGTGGGTCCAGAGTCCCTGGCTGAGCTCGGTGCACAATTTTGCCCCAAAGACTCGGGTGGAGCTCGGCGTACAGTTTAGGGCCACAGTCCCTAACTGTGCTTGGCAGACAGATTGGGCCCAGAGACTCTAGTAGAGCCTTTGGCACAGTCCCGGCTCTAAGACTCTGGTTGGACACAGTGTGCAGTTTGAATCCAGAATTCCTGGCTGAGCTGGGCGGACGGTTCGGGCCCTGAGTCAATAACTGACCACAGTATGCACTTTGGGCCAAAAGCCCCTAGTTGAACTTGGTGCGCAGTCCCAGTCCAAAAATTCTGGCTGGACACTGTGTGCATTTTGGGCCCAGAATCCCTAGCTGAGCTCGGTAGATGGTACAGGCCCTGAGAATCTAGCTGAACTCGGTGCGTGGTTCGGGCCTAGTGTCCCTGGTTGGACTTGGCAGGGAACCCAGAAGGCTGTGGATACCTTGGCCTGACCCAACACTCATCCAGAGACCCAGAACGATTGCAATACCCACAGCACAGGGGAGCTGAGGATCACTGGCTGTGAGAGTCCAAAACGACAGGGTTAACCTCCTGCCATCGACACCAGTGTAGTATCAGAGCTTCTAGCCTATGGAATTCGTGAGAAAACAAGTGAATCTATCATCAGACTCCCTCCATCCAACTCTGGAAGCTACCCAACAAAAGCAAAGACGGCAAGATGTCTAAAGGACAGCCTAAAAGCATACGCAAAAAACAACAACAACAACAACAACAACAACATGGTGTCTCCAGTTTCCAGTTATCCCAAAGAAAACAACCCAGAGAAATCAAATACAACAGAAATACAAGAAAATGACCTCAAATCCTTAGTAATGAGCATATTAATGGAGGAAACAAATAAAATTCGTAATCAAATGCAGGAAGAAGCAGCCAAACAGGTGAGAGACATAAAAGAAGCACATAGAGTGGAACTGGAAAAATTTCAGGAAAATGCAAACCACCATATGAAAGAAATAAATAAAATGGTTCAAGCTTTGAAGACCTATAAAGAGGCAATGGAAGAAATTCAGGAATATACAAACAATCAGATGAAAGAAATAAAAAAATCAGTTCAAGATCTGAAGACGAAAATGGATTCAAGAATAAACACACAGACAGAAGAAAAACAAGAACATGAGACCTCAGAGAAGGCGAGCAACACAGAGGTGAGCTTTTCTAACAGAATCCAAGAGATGGAAGTACGAATTTCAGGTCTAGAAGATACAATCACAGATCTTGCAGCAACCAGTAAAGATAATGCCAAATCTGGAAAACTCCTGACAGAAAACATCCATGAAATTAAAGACACCATGAAAAGAAGAAATCTGAGGATAATAGGCATTGAAGAAAGAGAAGAGATCAGACTCCAAGGCCCAGAAACTATTCTCAACAAAATCATAGAAGAAAAATTCCCCAATGTAAAGAAAGAGATGCCTATAAACATATAAGAGGCCTACAGAACACCAAATAGAATTGACCAGAAAAGAAAATCTACCCGTCACATAATAATCAAAACACAAAACATACAGAAAAAAGAAAAAATATTAAAAGCTGCAATGGAAAAGGGCCAAATAACATTGAAGGCAAACCTATTAGAATTACACCTGACTTCTCAGCGGAGACCATAAAAGCCAGAAGGGCCTGGCCAGAGATCCTGCAAACCCTAAGAGACCACAGATGCCAGGCCAGACTACTTTACCCAGCAAAACCATCAATAACCATTGATGGAGAAAACAAAATATTCCATGACAAAAACAAATTCAAACAGTACCTATCCACAAATCCAGCTTTACAGAAGGCACTAGAAGGAAAAGACCATCCCAAAGGGTCAAGCTACAACCAAAACTACTCAGGAAATAGATAACTATACCATGGCAAAAACACAACTACACAAACGCTCAATGGAAAACAACATCAAAATTAAGACTCTTAACAGTCACTGGTCGTTAATATCTCTCAACATCAATGGTCTCAATTCTCCAATAAAAAGACACAGACTAAATGAATGGGTGCATAGACAAGATCCAACATTCTTCTGCATTCAAGAAACACATCTCACCCATAATGATAGGCATTACCTCAGGGTAAAAGGTTGGAAAAACATATTCTAAGCAAATGGTCACAAGAAGCAAGCAGGCGTAGCCATTTTAATATCAAACAAGATAGACTTTCAACCAAAATTAATCAAAAGGGATGCAGAAGGACACTTCATACTCATCAAAAGTAAAGTCAACCAAGATGACATCACAATTCTGAACATCTATACTCCCAATACAAGGGCACCCACATTTGTAAAAGATCTGCTAAAAAAACTTAAACCACACATCTATCCCCACACAATAATAGTGGGAGACTCAATACACCACTCTCACTGTAGGATAAGTCATTGAAACAGAAACTAAGCTGAGAAATAACATCATTAACCAATGCCATGGGTCAAATGGATCTAACAGATATCTATAGAACCTTTCACCCAAACAAGAAAGAATATACCTTCTTCTCTGCACCCCATGGAACCTTCTCCAAAATTGATCACATCGTAGGTCACAAAGCAGGCCTCAACAGATACAAGAGGATTGAAATCATACCTTGTATCCTATCAGATCACCATGCTCTTAGGCTACAATTCAACAACAACAGAAATAACAAAAAGCCTACACATACATGGAAACTAAACAACTCTCTGCTAAATGACACCTGGGTCAGGGAATAAATAAATAAAGAAAGGCAGAACACTGTATACATACATAATAAATAAATAAATCTTTTTTTAAAAAAAGAAACAAATTCCTTCCCATGCTAAGGTGTAGCTCCTGCGGTCTGATATATGCTTTATGTTTCCCGTTGCCACCACTAGACTCTGCAATACTACTTTGATTTTAAAGATAAACACTATGCATGTAAAGTAAGGTAGGGCTGGGGTACATGACCATATCCAGCAGTCATGAGGACTGCGTCGAAGAGGACATTTCAGGCCACTCTTTCGTAGAGAGGCTCTGTTTGTGGTGGTGGAGATGGAAGGGGAGGGGAAGGAGGAATGGGACAAAGACAAGAAGGGGAAGAAAGAAGAGGAGAGGAGGAGAGAGATAAGGAAGAGGGAGAAGAAATGAAACAAAAGGGTTAGAGAGGATGAGCATTTAGTCTGGCTGAGCTTTCCTTGCTGTCTGCCTTAGAACAGGAAAAGTGAAAGAAAGCGTGCACGCCCCATGGCATTTTCTTATTACATTCTTGTCTTAATGTCTGTGCTATTCACAGGCATCAGACGACATTTTACTTAAAGTGCCTCTGCAAGACAGGCTTTAATTTTTATTCTATGTATTCAAGTAAGAAGAAATAAAATTAGCACCCAAACTTTCGGAGGGGGGGTACCCACATCAAGTGAATTTATCTAACACAGTTGTGGAGACTTGAGATTTATTAAACAAACACAGCAGATGCTGCTGCGTGTACTTGTTGATTATGTAAGTCAGCTGTCAGTTAATGCTTTCATTCATTTCCTCCTACAGGTCTTCTCTGCTCACTTTTTAAAGTTTTAACAAACAAAGTATATTTAAAAAAAAACAAGCAAACGTTTTACAATGTGCAAAGATGAGTCAGCCAGATGGCTCAGTTGCCCAAGCCTGGCACAGCCAAGCTGGAAATTGGACTTCTGTCCCTGGAACCTACATGGGGGGAAGAGATAAAAAGACCCCACCAAGAATTGTCTTCTGAGAGCTCTGAACATGTGCACAACTCTAATAAATAAGTAAATGGATGTAAAAGTGGACCAAAACTAGTTGATACAAGATTTTTACATTTCAGAGTCAGTCCCCGTTCTCCACATAACTGTGGAGGATGTCCTGTCCACTGGCTAGATCAGAGTAGGGGTACGATGTTTCCTACTTGGACTAACCCTGACATGAATTCTGGTGCCCCACATTTGACCATCTCCCCTTGGTAGGGAGGCCTGATGGCATTCAGAGAAAGAATAAGCAGGCAACCAAGAGGAGACTTGATAGCCTATGACCATATAGTGGGGGAGGAGGTCCCCCTTGGTCTTAGATCTAGGGGAGGGGAATAGTGTGAAAGCAGGAGGGAGGAAGGGAAGAATGGGAGGATACAAGTGATGGGATAACAATTCAGTTGTAATCTGAATAAATTAATACAATTAAAAATTTTTAAATATTTTTAAATTTTATCTAAAATATTGCTTCATGAAAAATGGTTTCAATACAAAGGGGGAAAGAGTAGAAATCTAGAATATAATGCATAATCATAGGAGAATGTCCTACTTTTTCATATCTTATTTCACTTTAGAACCTAAACTCGCCGGGCGTGGTGGCACACGCCTTTAATCCCAGCACTCGGGAGGCAGAGGCAGGCGGATCGCTGTGAGTTCGAGGCCAGCCTGGTCTACAAAGTGAGTCCAGGATGGCCAAGGCTACACAGAGAAACCCTGTCTCGAAAAAAACCAAAAAAAAAAAAAAAAAAAAAAGAACTTAAACTTTACCTTTCCCCCAAAGGGTACATAGAAAACTATTCCATCCTCATCCACAGCAACTGTTACTTACTACCTCATAAATAGAAAAAGAACAAGATGTCAGGAAGTTAAGAGGATGAGAGAGATGCTTGACAAGATGAAGGAAGGACTCGTTGGATGAAAATATGTGTGCGTGCATCTCTGCGCCTATGGAATTGCAAGAATGGAAACAAATGAACCATGAGCAACAACTGGGAGGATGAACAAACCACACTCTGAAGAATTAAAAGACGAGGGAAGATGGAAAGCCCTTCTATAGACCTGCAGTCCAGTCTAGCGTCTGGACCCCAACTGAGGACAAGCAGGGGTCCTGAAGACATATACCATAAACACAGGTGAGGAGAGGCCGTTAGTCGACCACCATCTCATCATTGCAGGCCCCGCAGACCTGAGGATCGGCTGGCTCACTGCAGTTTAGGAAAGGCATAAATAGTGCAAGTGAGAAAGAAGTCTTTAGTCTGCCTTCCTCTGCACACTAACCTTAATTGGAAAGCATTGGCAACCTCTTCACTCTAGAACCAGCTCTTTACTTAGATTTTCCACCAAATACACATTCTAAAATTACAAGTAATTTTTAATTTTATGTAAATAATAGTGCCACCATAAATTGTAAGAAAACCTCCTGTTCTTTAGCACAAAGCATTATATTTCTTAGGTAACTGAACTAAAAAGTGATGGCACCACACATTGATTCCTTCTCATTTTGAACCCATTTTAATTGGGAAGAAAGAGAAAGGAGGGGTGACTTCAACTTCAGATGATTCAGGGACAACTGAAAATCAGGGCACATCCTAGTAAGCATCGAACTGGCTTTTCTTTCAGTGCCAAATCAATGTCTTTGTCCTTTTTCTGGGTCATAGAATAATCATACTTTCGTCCAAGTCTTCAGTCTGAGTACAGAACAAACGGAGTGCCTCTGTAGGGGCTCTCTGCCGCCTGGGTCTTTAGAAGTGAGTTGGTTCTGAGAGGTAACTCTGCTTTTCCATCAACCAGTTGCTAGAATAAAGACAGCATTGTTTACAATGTATTGGTCCTATAAGATTTCTTAAGAAAATAAAAAGCATACTACTAAAGGAATTGAGCTCATTCAAATGGGAAAACTTGCTACTGGGTAAGCTGCAAGGCAGTGACCCCATAGGGAAAATTGAGAGAGGACTGCTTGGTACAGTGCATCCATACTTAAGAGTAAGTGCATAAAAAGGTTCACACTGCATCTACATCTCTCTCAAGAGAAAAAAAATCCCTCAGTTGAAGGTCTTGATATGTCTCTCTGTTAATTGTGCTGGTAGATAAGGGAGAAGTTCTCACAAGAAAAGAAAGGTATGGGACCACCAAAATCCAACTACAAAGCTATCAAAGCTTTACATGGATATAAATCCCACCACATCAAAGACCATGAAATAAGGATATTAAACAAACTGGGAAACCAATCCAAACATGAGAGCCTTTATATCCTCTTATCTGAAGCTCATATTTGCTTAGGCACAAAAAGAGAGCGTAGATCACGTAGGCCTCTAAACACATGCCTGACTATCATGGTGGACCTACTCCAAAGGAAATGCAAAGGCTGAGAAGATGTCCTCCAGCATAGCCCCTCATTGGCTCTTGACATTTAGAGCCACCTCCATCATTATCAAAGATAGGCGGAGTTTGTCCCCAAGTCACCCATCCTATTCCGCTTTGAATACCTTGATATGTTGCCCACTATCTAAGCCATGTGTTTCTCTGTGGAAACAACCTATCCTGAAGCCTAGTCCCACTTGCTCAAGGTAGACATTATTACCAGATACAACAGACAGAGGACTTGATTTTTCCTAAGTTGTTGTTCATTTGTTTGTTATCAGAGATGAGCAAATGATACAAAGAAAGGGCAGCTAAAGGCTATCTTAAAATCTGGTACCAACAGAGACTGGCTCCATCTTATTTTCTGGTAAGTCACAAATACTAGCTAATTTGGGCCAGTGGCCTGTGTGGGGAAAAAAAGAAGGCACCCTCATAATTTACAGAAGCATGAAATACCACTTAAAATAGAAATGTACTGCAATTATTTAAACCCCTTCAATCCTGTTGTGACACAAACTACTCAAACACCCTATAATATGAACCAACATATTCCTTCTTCATGCATTTGTTCTATTCCTGACATTGGTACCTGATTTATGCTACATATATATTTTTCCTTGGACCGGGGAACGCAACTATTTAATCAAGACTAAAAAGACTCAGTCTTACAGTTTACCAGCTTCTATTGTAAAAGCTGTGAGGAAAAAAAAACCAATTGAAATTCTGAGCTCAAATCTTTCTGGTTATCAAAGCATCGCTGTGTCTCAAGTCTCCCCCTGAGATCCAGTGTTATGACAATTCTAACATGGGTTAGCAAATAGCAATCTCTGTGTTCTAATAACCATGGTGATATCTACCAGAAATAAATCCTTGTTTGTTTTTCTTTGCCCTGGTCACAGATGCCGTGTCTCACCCTAGTGCTTTCTCTCAAATCACATGCTTCAAATCCTTTGCAATGGAGACAGATCTGTAGCATGAATGAAACTGATTTATTAGAAAGCAAAATTTCAAAGCATGGCCTCTACTTAAGGAAAGCCAAGGAGTGCCACCTTTCCTAAGTGATGGCGACCACCTACATAATGATTGTACAGATTTGAATGCCCCTTATATTTTTTACTCAATACAGCAAGAGACAAATCTCTCCTTTCAGGTGCTGACTTTCTCATTGCAATAATAGATGTACATTAGAAACAAGATGTGACCAAAACCCTTATAAATTCCCTCCAGTGGAATACATATCACTGAGGCCTATAGTTCCCTCTTAAATTCTGTTCCCTATCCTCCATGTCATCTGTATGTGCTCCTGATTTTTAGTCATAGTCTGTGTTTGGTAGATGGAACCGTTGCTTTTCAAAGATGTTGTTTTCAAGGCATATGTCAGTATATATTATCTTCACCCCAACAGAACACCACAGTTCTCACTTTCTGAGCTAGGGAAATTCCACAGAACAGCTAGACAGATGGCACTGTCACCAATCCACCCCATATCTCAGTCTTACCTTTGCCTGCCCAATTCTGAAAGACTCAAAGGAATCTTACCCCATGTCCTACCCCATCAGTAATATCTAATATCTCTTGATATGACTGGCCACCCACTGCAGCCTAGCCCAGCTCTCAGGGCTGAGGAAGCTGGAAGTTAGCTGCCGAACCTGAGCTGCACGAAACCTGGGGAGCTCTGGAGATAGTGAGCCACCGCAGCGTCTCCTTTGTCATTTCCTTCTTTCCTCATGCCATCCATGCCACTGATAACATCCAGGGCTAAGAAAATGGAGTGGCAGATTTCAAAAGGCAGCTAAACAGCCCCTGGTCCTTTAGGATCCTCAAGGAGAAATAGCCACTGAAATTTTATTAAGGAATTTATACCAGGGGCCATAAAAACCTTTCATTTTCTTCATCCCCAAAATTCTGCTCCTGGGAATGTGTCCTAGAGACAGAAGAAAGCAACAGAAGAAAGCAAATAAGTGAACAGTAATGCGGTTTTTTGTGGCTCTGTCCAAGGGAGCAAAGACTCCAAAGTAATCTGAGTGTATTATAAAGAATGTTTAAATAAATTGTTGGGAATAATCCAGTGGAATTTTATATAGCAATAAAACATAATTGTACTCTTTTCATATTTTCAGTGGAATATATAATCACTAAAAAATGTTGCTTCATCATTATGGTTATAGTCATAAAAAGATTAAAGCTGTCTATGTAGGCAAACAGTAACATGGATATACAAATAATCATTAGGATCATATGGTCACTGGTGGTATTTTCTGTGTTGAAATTTGCTTATGATATCATTACTAATCAACAGCAATGGTATAAAAACCAGTCTCTCCTTTAAAGAAAGAAAGTCTGCTGACCTTAACCACTCGTTTCCTAAAGCACCTCACACTTCCAATGTCAAAGTCTCACTGTATACTTCTGAAATTACACTGTTTTATCAAAAGCTGGATGCTTATTTTCCCTTCACCCACTAAATGTCTCTGGAATTGAGGAGTGTTTTCTAACTAATGGCATCACAGAGAGCTGTCACCTGGGTAGCAGGTCTGATGAAGTTGTAATATCTGTGCGTATACAAACTGAGTCATGGATCTTCATGTGGGTGTCATCCCACTATAGTTATTTGCATTGTTGGTACAATGAAAAATGAACTCCGTCCCTGCCTCTTAAGGATTGCATTGCCACTCAGCACTAATGCGTGACTGTGCGTGCACAGTATCATAGGTGATAGGCAACACAATAAAACACAGGAATGGGAGAAAATGTTCTGCAAAGGACAAAAGTCTACAATTCCACATCCTTCTCTAAGTGTAACTAACTCATCTCACGTATATTACCTTGGTTATATGAGCCCAAAGATGGCAAAGAATGAGAGAAAACCAGTGTGAAATGGCATCTTGATCATTGTAAGATGGCATATTAAGATCATCGTTTAACTAGTGGGAATCTTTTAGTGTTGTATAAAATTATGACACCACTTTTGAGCCAATGTCAGCTGTAAACTCAATGGAACAGTTGACAGTGCTACACAATGCCTGACTCTGTCCTCAGTTACCTCCCCTTTCTTCCACTTGACAAATATGATTTCTGTAGCTTGCTGTGCTTCTGTGCAAAAGACATTGGCCATAAATATGGTGTTAAGGCATCAAGGAAAGAGAACATCCTGTGTCTTCTCCATCATAAAGTTCAGTGTTGTTATTTGTTCACCTGAAGTAAAAGTAAACACCTGAGGATAAACATCTCTATGTATGTGCAAAGACCACAGTGGCACATTGACCCTGACAGAGAGAGAGCCTAGCAAGAAGAGACTGAGACTGACAAGGAGTGATGAATCAATGGCATTAGAAATGTTTTTCCAACTTAAACTCACATGGTATACCCACATTTAAACATTTTGTTTTTCTGTAAATGTTACCGGTTTGAGGTAGGAGATATCCATAGCCCAATTCCCAGAGCTTGCAGGCATGGTGGTATTGTTGTTTAATTAACCCTTAGAGTCAGTAGACATATCTGCCTCCACAGCAAAGTAGTCACAGTGTAAATTTACATAGAAAGAGCCTGAATTTACAGCAGGACTTGAACAAAAGTCTCTGCTCATGCTGCAGTAAAGCTGATGTCCATAACGTAGCCTCCTTGTTTTTATGCATATACTATTTTTCTGTGTATTGTCAGGACAGTTTCACATAGAAAGAATTGGCATCCTAGGTATTTCGGTTTGGTTCGATCTGAAGTACTCTTTGCTAACAGCATACTATTTCAATGATGACTCCTATTATGTTGTTCACAATTACGACTTTGATATTGGTGTCATGAAGTCAAGCAGCTCTTATGCTAGCTCCCCTTTGATGCTGCCCTCTCATTGGCTGTCAACCCAATTGCCATGCTGAGGTGGCAGAGAGAGGGCTGAGGGCCCTCTAGCTCTTCATCCTGCACGTGCTTGCTAACAAGTTTGTACTGTGAGGGACCTGAAACTCAGAATATGTCAGCCTTCATAGACTACGCTCTGGAATCTAATTCCTATTTAACTGTCCCAAAGATGAGAGGCCTGCAGAAGGTACAGCTGTTTCAGGTGCCCTCACTCTAACTCAGCCCAGGTACGCGCAAAGGCAGTGTGTGAGGAGGATGGGAAAACAAGAAGCATGTTTTTGCATGTTTTATATCTTGTGCCCTAATATTCCCTTGCCTATCCTCAAAAGTTTCTAAAGCCTGAGAATTACAACTGAGCCTGAAGCCTAATGTCACCTTTCCTTGAACATGGACTCTCTCTTTCCTCTGCATCACCTTCCCTCTTCTTAACCTAGTCTTCCTGAAGAGAGCTGAGCACATTGGTCTGGTCAGGGGTTAAACTCCTTTGCTCACACACAAACAAAGCCAGTACTCACATAGCCTGGGACTTACCAGAGTGACCCCTTATCCGACAGGCAAAATACTCTTCAAAAGTAACCCAGTGCCATGCAAAACAGAGCTCTTGGATGAATACCTACTGCTACTCTCTACCTTCACCCTGATTATTTTTGTCACTGCACATGTCCCTACATGCTAATTTATGTGTTTGTTATTTTCCTTCTGTTAGCAGAAGACACACTAGAAAATAGTAAGGTTGGTGTCTGCTGTGCTAATTGCTACCATGAGGATGACCACTGTTAAGGCTTTCCATGGCTACCGTGCTTGGAAAGTACCTTAGCTAGATATCATGGGTGATCAAATTAATGGTAACAACTAGTCTGTCCACATTACAATCGTAGAAAAAATAAAGAATTGATCTGCATTCCTCTCTAACCTATAACATGGTCTACAAGTATAGCAGAAAATCATCAGGAATCATTTTACTGACTTTCCCCCTCCAGTTGTGTTTGGTTCTGTCCTAGGTTTCTGGGATATCCAACCTCTAGTCCCTGGCCCTCCAGGCAGTGTCAGGGGTGGGCTCCCTCTCATGGTGTGGGTCTCAAGTTAGACCAGTCATTGATTGGCCACTCCCACAAGTTCTGTGCCACTTGACTCTAGCATATCTTTCAGGCAGGGCCATTGTAGGTCAAAGGTTTTGTGGCTAGGTTGATGTCACAATCCTTCTATTGGAAGCCTTGCCCGGTTACAGAAAATGGCTGGTTCAGGCTTCAAATCAGCCTTACTAGGAGTCTTCATTAGGGTCACCCTCATAGATTTCAGAGAGTTTCCATTGCACTAGGTTTCTACCTCACCCACCCAAAATGCTCCCCAATCCCAGTCGTTCCTTCTAGTACTCTCTTCTTGATTCCCGATTCTCTCCCCGACCTGATTCCTTCTGTTCCCATCCACATCTGCCCCAGTGAAATCTATTCTAGTTCCCTTTCCCAGGGAGATCCATGCATCCCCTGGAGCCCTGCTTATTTCTTAGCCTCTCTGGGTCTGTGGATTGGAGCATGGTTATCCTTCACTTTACAGCTAATATCCACTTATAGGTGAGTACATAACATGTTGGTCTTTCTAGGTCTGGGTTACCTCATTCATGATTTTTTTTATAGTTCCATCCATTTGCCTGAGAACTTCATGATGTCATTTTTTAACAGCTGAGTTATACTCCATTGTGTATGTGTAGTTCAACAGCTCTCATCTTCAGCTTTCTCCGCTCATTTCATTACTTCATAGTCGAATTTGCTTTTTTTCAGGAATGGGAAGCATGGTGCATGTACAGTGTGTGCATATGTGTGGAGGCCAGAAGAGAACCTCAGAAGTCATTTGTCAAGAGCCATCCACTCTTCTTTCCCTTGAGACTAGGTCACTTGCTGCATGGCTGAAACTAAGCTGGCTGACTAATGAGCCACAGAAGCCAGTGCTCCCAGTGCTAGAACCACCTTCCCAAGTGCTAGAGCACACCTCCCCCCAGTTCTAGAACCCACTTCCCCAGTGCTAGAGCACACCTCCCCCAGTGCTAGAGCACACCTCCCTCAGTGCTAGAACCCACCTCCCACAGTGCTAGAGCGCACCTCCCCCAGTGCTAGAACATATCTCCCTCAGTACTAGAACCCACCTCCCACAGTGCTAGAGCACACCTCCCCCAGTATTAGAACCCACCTCCCCCAGTGCTAGAGCACATCTCCCCCAGTGCTGGAACCCACCCTTCCTAGTGCTAGAGCACACCCTCAGTATTAGAACACAAACACATGATACTACACCACACTTTCGTTTTTTAACCTGGGTTCTCAAGATGGATCTTGGTTTGATGCACTAGCTCTCTCCCCTGCCCACTATTATTGACAGCAGTGAGGATGATGTCCTGGAGGAAAAGCAAATGCTAAGGTCCCAGGTAGAAGGCTGTTTCAGTAGGAAGCAGGACTGCACTGGACCTGGGGCAGTGGCATCCAAGGGAACTTAGTCATGATGGCGTACACAGTCAAGCAGATAGTTCAGCCACAAAGCTGTCTGCAGCAACCTGTGCCTTCAGCGCAGATGCCGTCTGCCTCTCTTCATTTTGGATATTTCTTTCCACTCCCCTGGTCACAGCCTTCAACTTTTACAACTCAGCCCCTTCGTCCACTTTCAAGTCACACATGGCGACACATCCTGGCAATCCTACTGCTTAAAAGGAAGAGACAGAAAGATCACAAGTTCAAGGTCAATCTGGGCTATGTGATGAGACTCCAAAACAATCAAGTAGATAAAGTTCACCTTCCACCCGGGTTCAAGTACACTTGAGATGTCTTGGTCAGAGCACTCGGGCTTTTACTCTATAATTGAGGTTAATCAAAGACAGTCGTTTTGTGTGCTAAATCGTTAGAATTTGTTTAAGCCTTGCTCTGCACGGCACCTATCACCTATCGTAAGATCTGTAGAAATGTAACAACCACCGACTCCTGAGTGATTCATGCTTCTTCCAGGAGGTTTCCAATCAGTGGCTCCGTTACCACTGAACATAAGCATTTATTTTGTCATGGCTGCTGATCAGGGAAGAACAGCAGTCTCGGCACTGCACCCGGTCGTGGCCACTGGGAACACAAATATTAGGCTCCTCCTCATGGTCTGTTACACAGGACTGCCTCTAGGTTCAATTTTTCTAACAACAAAATAGATTCAGGAAATGTCACAGGATCTAGATTGTTACATCTGCATTTCAAGGCTCCGGTAATTCCGTTGTTAAATAAAACTATTTAAGCATTCACCATGTGTTGGTGTCATGACACTGTGAATAAACTTGGAAACCCCATTTGCTTGATGGTGGTTAACTGTTGCTTCCAGTGGAAATAATGAGCTTTATTTCCTGCAGAAAATGGCAGACAGAGCTGAGAAACACAACTGAGAGTCACTTGGCAAATGAGAAGTTGCTGCTCCGTAAACATACATGAAGCAACGGGTCTTGTTTGTGCCATATATAGAACATTGTTCCGTTGGCACATGGCCTTTGTTTCTCAAAATAGGACTGTGCTGTGCATCACGCTTAGAGAATGATGTCATTCCTCAGCACTGTCCATTGGAACTTAACAGAGGAAAAGGAGGGAAGACACAGTGGGGGCGGAGGGGTGCATGAGAGAGGGACAAAGAGAGGAAAGGAGGCAGGGAGGGAGAGATGGAAGGAGGGAGGGAGATTTCAGCTCAATCAAACATGGCTGCGATCTAAAATGCATTGCACTGTTCTTGTTTGTGTTTTAACCTCAGGTTCATTTTATATTTTGCAGAATTAATGTTAGTTCTACATTGAAATGTGGTAATAAGAAAAATAAAATTACCAGATTAAAAAAATAAGATTAGCAGAGCTGGACATAGTGGTACATAGCTTTAATATGAGCACTTGGAAAGCACAATAGATGGATTTCAGTGTATTTGAATCCAGAATTGTCCACATAGTGAGTTCAAGGCTAGCCAGGGCTACATAGAAAGAACATGCCTTAAAAACAAACAAAGCAAGAAACAGAATGACTGAATTTTTGTATCATTAAAATTCTTCTTGTGGCCTCTTACTCTCTAATTATTATTGTTACATATATTGTATTTATTGGATAACATCACTAATGTCTGACAGGCTCCAGAAATGCACCTTGGTGGTAGAGTGCTATTCTCTCCATTCAGAAGTGCTTGGTGCACCACTCAGTATCCCAAATCAACCTGAAAGTATCCGTAGTCAAATTAATCTTATACCCCAGTTACTTGTTAATGAATATCTACACTTCTTTCTTCATTAAATTTCATGGTACTGGGGCATGTGGTGAGCTATTCTATCTACAACCACTAAGTATTATTTGGGCAATCTCTATCCAATATCCTAAAATACAATCTAATCTAATATTTCAAGATACAAGATCCATGTGACAACTAGGGGTTTGTGATATATGCATTATGTATGTACATACATATGTACATATGTATATATGTTTATATACACACATATATGTATGTAACTAGCTGAGTTCATTTATTGTGTGTGTGTGTGTGTGTGTGTGTGTGTGTGTGTGTGTGTGTGTCTGTGATGACCATTTGGAATTAGGTAATAAATCTTGTCCATGGAGAAGATTGAATCTTCCTCTCTCAGACACAGGAAAATCTTGGGCAGCCACTTCTCTAAGACAGTACTATTCCTAGCTGCATTTACCCACAGATAAGTGTGGTTCTCATCTCTTGTTAATCAATCCTCTTTTAAGAGCAGACAAAAAAAAAAAAAAAGAGCAGACAAAGACCATGACAGGAAGCCATAACTGGTCAAAACAACTGATGGAAGGGTGTTCAGATCCAGTTGGCACATCTACAACAGAACCCCTACACCTTACACTCAGGGAACATCATGGGAAGTGGACAGAAAGGTTATAAGAACTGAGCCCAGTGATGTCTGTGGTGAGATGGCATCTTCTCTATACAGCTGCACCTATGAAACCTCAACAGTATAATTGCCAAAGAAGACCTGATAACATGACATCATCAAATTTCTTATATTACAGTGGAAGCTGAAACTTGAAGATAAGTATCATGAGCTTGAAAAAAATAGATAGTATACCAGCACTTTGATAAATAATAAATTTAAAAATCAAAGTGACTACAGAAGTCTAGCAAAGAAAAATGTCAGTACCCACCATAAGTGAAAGTTTGGTTTGTTTGGTTAATTGGTTGGCTATTTGAGTGGTTGGTTGAGATTTTGTTGCTAGCAGTTTGGTTTGGTTTGAGGTACTGAATATTGCACTAAGCACTTTAACATTGCTAGGTAGCACTCTATTACTGAGGTGTTTTTCCAGATCCCATCAGACTCCAGTGAATGTTATCAAATAAAACAACATTTCAGAATAGATGCCAACCTAACACACACTAGACAATGAGTCTCTCAACCTGTATCCAAGAAGCTTCTGTTGACAGTAGATGGAAATCAATATGAAGACTCACCACTAGGCAAGGGACAGAGAATAAGATACTACAGAATATAATACTCAAAGCTATAGCTGGTATAGTACTCGAAGATCTAGCTAGAGCAATAAGACAACTAAAGGAGATAGGGGGGATACAAATCAGAAAAAAAGAAGTCAAAGTATCACTATTTGCAGAAGATGTGATAGTACACATGAGGAATCCCATAAATCCTGTCACAAAACTCCTACAGCTGATAAACACCTTCAGAGAAGTGGCTGGATATAAGATTAACTAAAAAAAAAAAAACAGTATCTTTACTATGCAAATGAAAAATGGGCTGAGAAAGAAGTCAGGGAAACAACACCATTCACAATAGCCACAAACAATATGAAATACCTTGGGGTGACTCTAACCAAGCAAGTGAAGGATGTATTTGAGAATAACTTCAAGTATTTGAAGAAGATAACAGAAGATGATAAGATCTCCCATGCTCACGGATCAGTAGGATTAACATAGTAAAAATGTCCATCTTTCCAAAAGCCATCTACAGATTCAATGCAATTCCTATCAAAATTCCAACACAATTCTTTACAGACTCTGAAAGAACAATACTCAACTTCCCATAGAAAAACAAAAAACCCGAGATAGTTAAAACAATTCTATACAATAAAAGAACTTCGGTAGGTATCTCTATTCCTGACTTTGAGCTCTACTACAGAGCTATAGTAATTTAAAATTACAAGGTATTGCCATTAAAAAAAAACAGGTTACCTGGGTGTGGCAGCACATGCCTGTAGTCCCAGCACTTGTGGAGGCAGACACAGGTGTATCTCTGTGAGTTCAAGGCCAGCCTTGTCTACAAAGTGACTCCAGGACAGCGAAGGCTATGCAGAGAAACCCTGTCTTGAAAAACAAAACACAATAATAACTACAACTACAACAAAAACAGACAGGTTCATCAATGGAATCAAATAGAATCCTAGACCTGAATTCAAACACCTATAGAAACCTGATATTTTTATAAAGAAGCCAGAATTATACAATAGAAAAAAGAAAGCATCTTCAACAAATGGTGGTGGTCTAACTGGATGTCAGTATGTAGAAGAATACAAATAGACCCATATTTTTTACCCTGAACAGAACTCTAGTCCAGGTGGATCAAAGACTTCAACATAAAACCAGATACACTGAACCTAATAGAAGAGAAAATGGGGTATAGCCTCGAATGCATTGGCACAGGAGACAACTTC
Organism: Acomys percivali; assembly: GCA_907169655.1. NCBI lineage: Eukaryota > Metazoa > Chordata > Mammalia > Rodentia > Muridae > Acomys > Acomys percivali. The sequence continues at coordinate 85,066,810 of OU015744.1, forward strand.
CTGAACAGAACACCAATAGTGAAAGCACTAATATAGAAAATTAATAAATGTGACCTCATGAAACTGAAAAGTTTCTATAAGGCAAAGGACACTGTCAATAGGACAAAATTGCAGCCTAAAGAGTGGAGAGAGATCTTCACCAACTCCACATCTGATGGAGGGCTAATATCCAAAATATATGAAGAACTAAAACAACTTGACATCAGCAAAGCAAATAATCCAATTTAAAAATGGAGTACATATCAAAACAAAGAATTCTCAACAGAGGAAACTCAATGGCTGAGAAACACTTAAAGAAATGTTGAACATCCTTAGCCACCAAGGAAATGCAAATCAAAATTACTTTGAGATTCCATCTTACACCTGTCAAGATGGCTAAGATTAAAATCACAAGTGATAGCTCATGCTAGTGAGGATGTGGAGCAAGGAGAAACACTCCTCCATTGTTGGTGGGAGTTCAGACTTGTACAGCCACTTTGGAAATCAATATTTCTCAGAAAACTGGTACTCTATCTACCTCAAGACCCAGCAACACAATTCCTGGCCATATACCCAAAGGACACCCATTACACCACAAGGACACTTGCTCAATTAAGTTTATAGCAGTTTCATTCACAATAGCCAGAAACTGGAAACAACCTAGATGTTTCTCAACTGAAGAATGGATAAAGAAAATGTGGTACATTTACACAATAAAGTAGCATTCTGCTGTTTAAAAAAAAATAACATCATTAAATTTTCAGACAAATCGATTAGATGGAACTAGAAAAAAATCATCCTGAGTGAGGTAACCCAGACTCAGAAAAACAAACATGGTATGTGCTCACTTATAAGTATATTAACTGTAAAGTAAAGAGTAATCAGCCTACAACCCACAGACCAGAGAGGCTAAGAGACAAGGAGTGTGTCAAAGGAGGATACATGCCTCTCCCTGGGAATGGAAAATAGATATTTTGTGTAAGGACTTTGGGTGGGTCGGAGTGGGAACAGGAAGGATCGGGTCTAGGAGGGTAAAGAGAAAAGATACCAGGAGAGATGACTGAAATTGGGGACATTTGGGGAATAAGGTACAATGGAAGCTCCAGGAATCTGAGAGGGTGACCTTAGCTTAGACTTCCAGGATTGGGGGATACAAAGCCCAAACCAGCCATCTTCTGTTGCCAGACAAGGCTTCCAGTGGAGGGACTGGGATATCAGCCCAACCTACTATTTGTCCTGCCTGCAAGATGTGCTGAGGTCAAGGTGGTACAGGACTGTGGGAGTGGCCATCAGATGGCCATCCATGCCATCTGAAAGAGAGCCCACCTCTAACACTGCCTGGAGGGCTAGGAGCCAACAAAGCAAACATAAGTAAACAAAGTAAACCTAAGTAAAATGATGCCTAATGATACTCTGCTATATTCATAGACTGGAGCCTAGCATAACAATCATCAGACAGAGTTTATCCAGCAACTGACAGGAGCCGATGCAGAAACCCACAGCCAAATATTAGACAAAGCTCAGAGAATCTTGCAGAAGATGGGGAGAGGGAATTGTGGGAGGCAGAGGGGTGAAGGATGTCACAAGAAGAAGGCCCATTGAGTCACTAGGCAGGGCTCATCATGGTTCATAGAGACTGACCCTATACAAGTCTGACCTAGGCCCTCTGCATATATGTTACATTATGCAGCTTGGTGTTCTTCTGGAACTTCTAACAATGGGGCCAGGGGCTCTATCTGAGTCTTTTGCCTGCTTTTGAGACCCTTTTCCTCCTAGTGGGCTGCTATATTTAGCCTTAGGGTGAAGGGAGGTGCCCAGTCTTACTGCAGCTTGATATCTCTGGGAGACCTGCTGTTTTCTGGAGGAAAATGGAATAGGAGTAAGTCTGGGGAAGAGTTGGAAAGGGGGGACTGGGAGGAGAGGAAGAAGAGGAAATTGGAGTTGAGATGTAATATATAAGAAAAGAATAAAAATGAGAGAAGATGTGGGTGGAGAGAGAGAGAGAGAGAGAGAGAGAGAGAGAGAGAGAGAGAGAGAGAGAGA
>OU015744.1:85068841-85093121 GCA_907169655.1 Acomys percivali
AGAGAGAGAGAGAGAGAGAGAGAGAGAGAGAGAGAGAGAGAGAGAGAAAGAGAGAGAGAGAGAATACCCAGCTGTGAATGAAATACATACACATTCCTTCCTGAAAAGGCTCAGGGATCATGGCAGAAAAGGAGGACTACAGAGCGTAAGAGTCAGAAGCAAGGGATGGCTGCCTGGATCCAGTATCCTCTGCACATAGGAACTCACAGTAGATGTACCACCATGCACAAGGCCTGTGCAAGCCTGAGCCAGACTGTGGAGAGCTGAGCGCAGCATTGGAGTACACTCTTAGCTAAAGAACTATTGGAAATTCACAGCTGGAGAGAAAGGCACAATTTCCTCTGAATTGTTAGCCCCTGAGAAGTTGACCATGCTCCAGTGGGAGAGCGTACAGCCGAAAAGATTTGAGCAGCGTATACTGGCCTCAATGGGGAGAAAGAGGGGACAATGTTGAGTGGGAAGGGAAAGGAGAGCAGGTCTAGGGAAAGCTGAGGGAGGGAGAATGAATGTGATCAAAATACCCTGTAAGAAATTCTTAGAGAATTTCCAATTTTACAAAAGTCCTAAACATTTGCATGGCATTACAAATAAAGGGAGGGATAAGTGCAAATAAATGTTTCCAAATGATCAAATAAACTTTGAATCAACCAGGATAGAGAAAAGATTATTATCTGTCTATTATCATTATAAAAATTATAATTCAAAATGCTTTTCATTTGAATAAGCAAAGAGAATGTAACTAAAAATGCAGTAATTACAGAAGTACATCAAGAAGCTAATTAATAAAAAACACTGTTATTTGCAAGGTTCATTATGATTTCATATCTGCTTATTTAATTGCATGACTTTTTATTTCTCATTCAAACAATCATTTTATGCATAAGCATGTGTATTCTTTTTATTAAAGAAAGTTCCAGACATCTTAAAAATAGCAGGCCAACATAATCTAGACTTGCTCATGAACTATCATTTTGTAGACTTTAGAGAACTGATTCAATAAACAGGTTGACCAGTTGGTTATTTGGTAGCATTTACAAATGGATTCAAGTATGGGTTGAGTGAATTTAATCAAAATGGATTAGCTTTTGTATGGCCAAACAATATCAATCTATTTAAGCAACTTCTTAACTTGAAGAAAGCTACTAAGGGTAAGTATTTGTCTATGTTCTGGAAATGTCAGGTGCTATATATTGGTAAAGATTCCATAATGTGAGTCGTATTGTGCATCCAATTTTTAAAGTTATATTTATAATGTTAATTACATCTAAACATTATTCAATACTTATGGAAAAGAGTTTTACAATGGAAGATTTCTAACATACATTCATGATTATGTTCATAAACAAGATGACACAAACTCTATCTTTGCTTATAGTCCATGACCCTGATGCAGTCAATGAATTAATAAGAGGATTTAAAGAGTGTTCCAGTAATCCTAAACTTAGAATAACTCTGCAGACTGGGAGACATTCTAAGAACATACTACTCTCCCCACTGCCAACCACAACCCACTTTCTGTGCAGCATTTGCAGACATAGGAAATTATTCTTAAGGACTCCATTTTTTTTTAACATGGCTGTGACTCCTAGGTAAAATCAATTTGTATGCTTTCTTCATTATATATTCCCCTCTCCTCTACTACAACAGGAAACAAAGTAATGACAAGAAAAAGAAAAAAATTGTAAAATAATTCAGAGGTGAAAGGAAAGTAGAAGGGGTGAAATTCTTAAGATTAAGGTTCCTATGTTTACAACCTGCCACCCTCCTTCAGTAGTCATTAGAAGGACAGGGCACACATCCCACCTGTAAGAAGTGATAGTGGTACAAGCTACACTCACAGAGAGCTATTAAAAGAAAAGACACCTCAGCAACCTTGTAGTATCCTCAACATTTCATTGTTGTGTGGATGAGCAATTGAGATGGCTCTAATTAAAATAATGCTCTGATTGTATTTTTAGTAGATCTGCACACTGTCACAATTCAGGATAAATGGCAATAAAAAGTAACTTGACAAAAGTGGTAGCAGAAACAAAAAGGTGCTTCTGTGGGCATGCAGAAACTGAAAAGCATAGGATACTCACCGCAAAACTTTTAAATGTCTTTATATAATATAAACTTTCCAACTGCTCTGAATTCCATAGGTGAAAACTGTAATATTCACTCAACAGGTAGTTGCTCCTGGCTTGATTATAAAGTCACATTGGCTTTTTGCATAGGCAATGAGTCCTAAACATTAGTGGTAGTGGGCTGTAAGCCCCAAGACCCAGAGGGATGGTGATGGAAAAGTGGCCTTGGTGCCATTTCAAAGATACCCCAATACTATGATTTAGATATGGTTTGGGCATGTCTGCCAATGGCACATGCATTGTATGTCTGTTCCCCAATGAGGCAGTGTCAGAGATAATACAACCAGTGAGAGGTAGAGACTGGAAGGAGACAGGTCATTGGCGAACTTGACTTCCAAGAAAGATTAAATGTTTATTGGATCCCAGACAGTTACTATAAAAAGAACAGAGCTAGCCTTTTTCTGTGCTCTGGCTTCTGTCTCTGCAAATGACAGGTTCTACGCATGCTATTGCCATTCTAATGCTACCAAGAGGCTCTTACGAGAGATAGAATCAATGATGTTGATGGATCTTGAACTTTCAGCCTCCAAAATAGAAAATAAATAAACTTCTTCTCTTTAAAAAAGCACTTAGACTAAAGTATTTCATCATAGCTGTGGAACACAGATGAAAACATTCAGATGCATAGTGGGTGTTTGAAACTCTAGCAGTTCACAACTTGCCATTCAAAATGTACAGAGAAAAATGGCCCTTGGCAGCGCAAAGCAGCCTAGCCAACCTAAGCTGAGATCCTGGACTCTGGGCCTAGGAGACATAATCTGTTTTAAACACCTTTCCTCCTGAGAAGGAAGCTGTTAAACCATCCAATGCAGACACTCCTCTCCTCACCTCCATCTACAAGGGGAAAAATGGGAACTCAATGATGCAGCTAAAATGACTTACATACCAAGACACGCATCAAGAGGAAGGAAATATCCCCCAGTAGTAATGAACGCCCTGTTCCAGGGAGGACTGTGTAAGGCCACACTCCAGTCACATCAGTGATCACCATTACAGCATGTCAACTTGTGTCACAACATGCATCCATCAGTGTCAACGAGACCTTCTTCTGCTTCCACTAAAGGACAAGACAGTCAGAGCTTGACAGCTATTCATCATAAACCTTATTTTCCTGTTTGAGCAGAACAGAGAGACTTGATGACAGAAGCATCCGTGAGATATAGTCTATCTTTCCTTTATTTTGTCCTTGAAGATGACATTCCACATATCATTTTTCAAAGATCCACGTAATGGATGCTATTAATGCAATCTTGATCAATATTATTGTAGCCAGTCCAAGATTCTTAGATTTTTCTACAGATAGGTTCCTATTATTCCAAATTACTTCCAGACTTAGTGTCAGGAATCTAGGATAATATACATTTGATTGGATAAAAATTGAATACATCAGACCATAACTCACACCTTACTATGATAGAATAGAAAAGCAATACCTTTTTCTTTATAAAATCCATATATAGAATAGAAAGTAAATGAAGTCTTATATATGTAACTGTCAGCCCTGGGAAAGCAAGCAATGGTTGCCAAATTCTGTCTGCATAGTGTTTTCATGAAGTTTCAGACTAGCTCTCTGTAAAATCAATGGGAAATGTCCAGTACCCCAGCAGTACTGGGTACCAGGAACAAGAATATGAGTAAGACCTACCCAAAAATCTGCCTTGACATGATTCAGCAACAGCAAGATGATCTCACCTAAAATATGTTCAAGGTCTCATGTGAGCCCTGAGAAATGATGTGCTCTCCTTGGGAACTGTTTGCTGATTGCAGTGCATGGACACTAATCTGGACCTGGAGGACTCCCATGCACTTGTTACAGTTTGAATGTGAAATCCCCCCACATAGGCTCCTGCATTCAATTCTTCGTTCCAGGTGGAAGATGCTACCGGGGATGTTCTGAAACCTTTGGGGAGTGAGGCTTAGCGGGAGGAGGAAGTCCCAGAGGTGTGTTTTCTGCCAGACAGCTCTCTACATCACACTCTCCATGGAATGAGTACATAGGTGCTGGCCACTGTGTTCTGCCTCATCTTGGGCCTAGAATTAATGGAGCCAAGGACTGTGTACTGACACATTGGAAATTGTGAGCTGAGAAAAAAACCTTCTTTCCTTTAAGCTTTTCTTTTCCTCAGATGATTTGGAGCAGCAATTCCATCTAACTAACATAATAACCTTGGCTTAAATGTGCTTCTCCATAGAGTCATTCGCACATCCATCATTTCAGTTCATGAAGCACTCTGGAAAGCAGTGAGTTCCTTATGGCTAATCCCCAAGAGCATGAAGCTGTTTCACAACTTGCACACCAACTCCATTCTTGTAGATTCATTTCAGAGTTTGAGGTGTCACTGGTGCCATGGCGTCCCAGGCTACATACAGAATCCAGCACCAGCCCCATGCTCCGTGCCTCTACACCATGTCCCTGGGTAACTATTTTTAGTCAAATCCTGCCTAACATATTTGCATTGTCTTCAAAGCTTCTTCTAGGTATCTTGGAACTTCAGGCTTTTCCCTAAATCCCATCGCTCACCTGAGAAAAGGGATCAAAGACCCAGGCTTCCTTTTGATCCGTTCAGCACAATGCTCTCCTCAGAGCCCTCGAGCTGATTACATTTTGTTCCTGATTCTTTGGTGGAATCTTTGTTCAAAAGATATTTTAGCAAACAGAATCACAGCAAAACCTTTTGTTCTTACTCTGTCTTCGCACTTTCTCTGGATCTCAGACCTGTTTCACACACCGACTATCTCCCTAGTCATAATATGATATAGATCTACATGGTGTTCTATATAATCTTCTGGCAAATTAAAACTGGTGCAATGGCGTCCCAGGCTGCATACAGAATCCAGCACCAGCCCAATGCTCCACACCATCACACCATGTCCCCGGGGCTTTCACCTAAGCAACTGGATGGCATATTTCTGTTATTAGTTATTGTACTTGGAGAGCCATGAGTGAACTGCCTTGTTAGTTTTGATGCAACTGGCATTGAGATGGGGGAGGGTCTCTTGCTGTAATTAAACACTGTCTTCCTCTTCCATTCCTAATCCTAAGTTCATTTGGACTCTCTTTACACTCTGTATAAAATAGCCATATATCTGTTTGACTTGACATAGGAACAATAAATATTTTAGCATTAACATAATAAGGTATGGTACAATAAATCTTAAGGACAAAATTCTTAACATGAAGCTCCTGCCAAGCCAGGAAGGACATATACTGTGAGCCACTGAAGGGAAAAATTACAAAGGTTTGGGTTGGCTGGGTTCTGTGCCAGGCATAGCTGTGGGGCAGAGAAGGCAAAGAAATGGAGAAAACCGGAGTCTATTTTCTGGTAAATGTCTTGGTCAAGGACATGAACAGAAGGTTAAGACTGCTATCACAGGAGTAGGCCCAGAGGAACAGTAAAGACGATGAAGTAGGAAAAGAGGGATGAATTGGTAAGATGCTTGCCTTACAGACATGAGGAGTGATCCCCAGCACTCATGTAAAGAATTCAGGCATATTGGTTCATACTTAGATTTACCTGTCACTAGCCAAATTAGTGTGATCCTTCACACACAGGAAGAAAGAAAGAAGGAAAGAAAGAAAGAAAGAATGAAAGAAAGAAAGAAAGAAAGAAAGAAAGAAAGAAAGAAAGAAAGAAAGAAAGAAAGCCTGGTCTACAAAGTGAGTCCAGGACAGCCAGGGCTACACAGAGAAACCCTGTTTCAAAAAACCAAAAATAAAAAATAAAAAAGAAAGAAAGAACCATAGAAGCACAGTAGCCAACCCGCCCCCACACAGAGAGACAGAGAGAGAGAGAGAGAGAGAGAGAGAGAGAGAGAGAGAGAGAGAGAATAATATAATATAAATAAGCACAGAGGCTCAGTAGCCAATCTATGAAGGACACCTCTGAGCTCATCATACCCTTCAAAGCCAAAGAAAATAACTAAAGCCAAAGTCTAATGAGAGGCCAGAGAGTCAATGACACAAAAGCCTGGGGAAAGGCAAAGCAGCGATGACAGAGAAATCATGGAACAGGCTATTCAGTGTCTCAAAACCCACCAATAATCGTCTAAATCAGAAGAGTCTCATCCTTTCTCCAGAGGCCTTAACTCATTTTTTAACCTCTCACTGTTGCCATGGATACCCATTACCAGCCCCAACTTTCATGTCTACCCCATGCAAGGTAACTTATGGAATGAACATCTTTCTGTGTTTCTGTCTAGTCATGACTTCCTAATACAAAATCACATATTTCTGTACTGAAGACCAGCATGGAAAAATAATGGGCTTTTGTTCTCAAGACTCTCACAATAGACAATTTACCAGCCCCACCTACACTTCCGAGATTTCCCCATCCCCGAACTCCAGTATATGTTGCTAGAAACCCCCTTTTAGCCACCACTGAGAGGAACCAGTCATGAATGCTGTTGCCCACTTGGCCTTTCTCAGAAGATGAGGCAAGCTAGTCAATGAAGGTTTCCCAGAGCAGCCCTGACCCACAGCATGGAGTAATGGGGAACACTACCTCACTTCTACCTTCTGTAGCGTAGGACCTCAATCCACCAGTACAAATATGAACTTTGAGCTCTGAAATAATGTCTTAATGTTTCATCTGCCCCAATTAAACATGCTCATCTGAAAGCATCACATCTGTCCCCAAAAGTAGCAAGAAGCCAGAGATGAAAACATTGTCTCTGTAAGTCCTTTATATTCATGAGATAATGACAGCAAAGTGTTAACCAAATGCCTACTGAAATGGCACAAAGACACTGATTTTTAAAAATCTTGTCTTAGACGGGCTGAATGAAGTAAAATCATTCAGAAAAAAAAAAACTGCAGGGAGGAAAAGCATCCCAAAGAGTTTTGGTCTTTATATAACTTTTTAAATGCAAAAGGGTAAATGCTATAGATGCTATTAATGAAAAAGTAAAAAGTTAGAGGGTGTCTAGAATATGCAAACATAAGCAGTTTTGCAGGTCCGGAGGAAGCACTGTCGATGATGGTGTCAGGAGATGCCTGGTTGTCCACCAGCTCACTTTCCTTCCTCATTTCTCTGTTTGCAACCCCATTCTGCCTCATCCTCACCTTCTCTGGGTCCAGCACAGTCTATGCAAATATCCCTTTAAAGAGTCATAGAGAAGCTCCACCCAGCAACAGATGGAAACAGATGCTGAGACTCACAGCCTAACATAGGGTGGAACAATGCAATGAGACTTGTGGAAGAGTAGGGGGAAGGATAGAAGGACCTGGAGGGGACAGGAGCTCTACAAGGAGACTAACAGAGCCAACTAACCTGGACCCAGGAGCGTGTGCAGAGACTGAAGCACCAACCAAAGACCATGCATAGACTGGACCTAGGAACCCTACACATATGTACACGATGGACAGCTTGGTCTCCATGTGGGTCCCTTAGTAACAGGAATGGGGGCTGTCTCTGACAAGGACTCTGTTGTTGCATACTTTTTGATCATTTCCCTCTGATGGGGCTGCCTTGCCAAGTCATCATGGAAGAGGATATGCTCAGTCCTAATGCAACTTGATGTACTGAGGTGAGTTGGGGGGATTTCTCTTTGCTGAGGGGAAGAGGAGGGTGATAGAGTGAAGAGAAAGGGAGGGTGGGACTGGGAGGAGAGAAAGGAGTGGGTTATTATTGGGATGTAAAGTGAATAAATTAACTAATTAATTAAAAAAGAAAAAGGTGTATTCTTAATTCAAAATAATATAAAATAAAGTAAATCTATCCATAACAAAATATATTGAGTAGGAAGTATGTAGAAAACAGTCTGAAGATAAGAGTTTAATTTAAAGGAAAAAAAACTACACAGCACTTGTAGAGTCCTTCATTTTAGCATAAGTAAATAAATACATCATATAGACCACTGGAACAATGGCATTGGAATAAATGTCATTTAAAACACACACACAAAATGTTGCCATGGTGTGTAGCCCACCATGTCTGGGATCACTGGGAGCTTTAGCTCCTTCCTCGCATGACTTCTTCGCAGACACGGTGTCTGTTGGGAAGGTTATAATGCATCCTGGCGCCATCTCCTGCCTTTCCTCTTAGTCCCTGCCTCTTCTCTGGAATCTCAGGGCTCAGCAGGAGCCCAGCCATCACACATTTGAGAAGAAGCAGTGGCTGCTACCGCCAAACTGATGGAGACTCTGCTTCTGTCACAGACTGGCAGGTTACCATAAATGAAATTATATAACTCAGCTCAGGAATCTGTCAGCAGACCTGAAGTCTATGTCAGAACAAGTTTTCAGGTAGGAAACAGCCAACTTTATGCAGAGTCCTCAGGATAACACTGTCATCCCAGTCTGTGTGTGCCCTGAAGGTTTTGTTCTTGACCCTAGAAAAAAAATTTTTTTAATTTCAAGTGGTTATAAAACACTTTGCAATGTTTTATAACCATCAATGCAATGGCCTTTACATTTCCTACTTAAGTTATTTTTAAAAAGAAAGAGAAACTACAAGTAAATAAATAAACCAAATTTACAAAGAAAGAAGGAGAAAAAAACAGAACCAGAGATGGTGGCTCAAGACAGTGCTTGCTGTTAACCCTGACAACCATTCAGTGCCTAGAAACCATGTGTGGAAAGAAAAGCTGGTCCCCACAAATTGTTCCCTAACCACTGCACACATGCCATGGCACATGACCACATACACAAAATAAATATAAATTACCAAAAAAATTAAAGATCTAACAATACAAATACAGATGAGCTTGCCAGCATACGAGAGAAAAGCCATACACACAATCAGCAATTTGCACTTGCAATTCAGGCTAAAAAGACATGTCAGCTACCCAGGCTAAAAAGAAAGAAGAAAGCGAGCATCGGTTCCAATAGCTGGAAAAGGACAAAGTGACAGTCCATGGCTTGAGACTCCCTTGGAATGATTACACAAGGTAGGTATCCCTGGGGTTGAAGAGGCCACAAACTGACTCATAGCACGAGAGGCAGCATCCTGGAGCTGGGTTGTATCAAACTACTTCACAGAACTGCTCATGGCAACCCAAAGGGCCATTTGCATGGTGATAGGGCTCCATGGCTCGTCCCAGCACTTGATAATCTTAGAAACTTTTAAATCAACAAGGAAACAGAAGTGTTTTCTCATTGGTGACTAAGCATCTGATAAAGCTCTTCCTGAAGATAAGATAAAGATGCATATGAAATGCCAGTTTACATCCAGGCAAGGTGGCACACATCTGCAATTTCCATACTTAGAATGCCAAGGCAGGAAAAGGAGTTTAAAGCCAGCCTGGGCTACATGAGACCCATCTGAAATATAAAATCTTTCAAACAACAACCACAAGAATAACAAATGGAAAAAACAAACTGTAACAGGAGTGATTTGTATGTGGTATTAAAAAGGGGTAGCTAAAAAGAAGGTGAGAGTAATATACTGAGACCTGCATTCCAAATATGCAAAGACGGATTAGACCCAAGGCCTATAGTAAAGACACCTTAATGACTGTGCAGAGTATGCACTGTATCTGATCTGCATGATGGAGACTAGGGACCGGACTGGGAGTTACAGACTGCAAGGCCTGGAGAGCCCTAGGTGAGAGGGGTCTGCACAATGCAGAGCACAAGTCGGTCTAGCCTTGGGCCACCCAACAACCCATGGAAGATGGGTGCCCAGTCCCTAGAGTCTAGAGGCAAACCCGACTGCGAACTACAGCTATGCTCTATAGAACGTACACGGTATCTGGAACTGAACTCTGGGCTGTGAAATCTCAGGAAAACAGGTGGGTCCGACCTCAGATCCCTCTTTCCACACACACACCTTCGCCAGTCCACAGATCGCCCCAGGGGCCACATGGGGCCCAGGTGGCTATCAACAAGTTATCCAGCCATAGCTGTGTGGTCTGAACAATCTGGCAGAAACCTAGCTACCTGCCCCAGTGGACTGTTCCTGCACATTCGGGAAGAACTGAACAAGCCTAGCCAGTTTCCACAACCCAGCAGGGACTCTCACACTCTAGAGAGAGGCTGAACTGGGCTGAGGGGAGAGGAGAGAAACCTAACCAGAATTCCCATGCACTCAGAGGGGACTGAAACAGCCTGATCCCTAGACAACTAACAACAACCAGAGGGCAGTATCTGCTCTCTCCCTGGCAGGCTGAACCTAGGCCCCACCAGCTAGGTGGATCAGGCAGAAGCCTAAACAATTGCTACAAGCCAGAAGGGGTTCAGGCACTCTAGGGTGGTCTGAGCCTAGGTGCCAAAGCCCCAGGGCCTGAGGGCAGGGTATTCAAAGCCCAGCCAAAGACAGTACAACTGGTTCTACCTATACTACCTTGAACTGATCCTGGGGCTGCCAAGCACCAGCACTTACCTCTGTTGACCCAGTAGGGAGCCCAGGGTGTGGAGCAAAGTCCCCTGGAGCTGAAGCCAGGTCACCTGCCTGATCCAGGTAAATGTTCCTAATCCCCACAGGGGATCCCCTTGACCTATAGACACTCACCAACAAATTGCTCTCAACGACCAGTGAAAGACACCTGAAGCTACCGCCCAACATCAGAGACAGCAAGGTGAGTAAAGGCCAGTGTAAAAATACAAACAGCAAAAATCAAAACAATATGGCATCTCCAGACCCCAGCAATCCCAAAGAATCCAACTCTGAGAACTCAAACACAAATGAATCTCAAGAAAATGAGCTCAAGTCCTTAGTAATGAAGATGATAATGGAGAAAAGGAATAAAATTCACAATTAAATGAAGGAAGATGCAGCCAAACAGACTAAAGACATTAAAAAGGCCTATAGAGGGGCACTAAAAGAAATTTAGGAAAATACAAACAATTGGATGAAGGAAATCAATAAAATATTTCAAGATCTGAAGATGAAAATGGAAACAATGATAAAAGTACAGACAGAAAAAATATGGGAACAAGAGAACTTAAAAAAGAAAACAAGCAATGCAGAGGTTAGCTGCTCTAACAGAACTCAAGAGATGGAGGAATGAATCTCAGGACTAGAAGATACAATCATAGAACTTGAAGCAACCATCAAAGAAAATTCTAAATCTGAAAAAATCCTGACAAAAAAACATCCAAGAAATCAAGGACACCGTGAAAAGACAAAACCTCAGGGTAATAGGCATTGAGAAAAGAGAAGATGCCCAGCTCCAAGGCCCAGAAAATATCTTCAACAAAATCATAGAAGAAAATTTCCCCAATTTAAAGAAGGAGATGCATATAAACATACAAGAGACTTACAGAACACCAAACAGAAAATCTTCCAGCCACATAATAATCAAAGCACAAAATGTACAGAACAAAGAAAAATATTAAAAACAACAAGAGAAAAAGGTCAGGTAACATATAATGGTAAACCTATCACAATTACACCTAACTTCTCTGCAGAGACCATAAAAGCCAGAAGGGCCTGGGCAAAGGTCCTGCAAACACTAAGAGATGACAGATGCCAGACCAGACTATGATACCCAGTGAAACTATCAATAACCATTGATAGAGAAAACAAGACATTCCATGACAAAAACAAATTCAAACAGTATCTATCCATAAATCCAGCCCTATAGAAATTGCTAGAAGGAAAATTCCAACCCAACATGACAAACTACAATCAAAGTAACATAGGAAATAGATAATCCCATTGTTGTAAAACATACACATAGAAACATTCTACTGCAACCAACATCAAACTCAAGGAACTTAACAGTCACTGGTCTCATTTCTCCAATAAAAAGACACAGACTAACTGATTGGATGCATAAACAAGATCCAACATTCTTCTGCATTCAAGAAACACATCTCAGGAACAAGGATAGACATTAAATCAGGGTAAAAGACAGGAAAAAGGCATTCCAAGCAAACAAACACAAGAAGCAAACTGGTGTAGGCATTTAATATCTAATAAAATAGACTTTCAACCAAAATTGATCAAAAGAGATGAGGAAGGATACTTCATAGTCATCAAAGATAAAGTCAACCAAGATGACATCACAATTCTGAGCATCTATGCTCCCACTATAAGTGCACCCACATTTATAAAAGAACTATTAACAAAGCTTAAGCCACACATTGATCCCAACACATTAATAGTGGGAGACTTCAATACCCCACTTTCACCTAAGAACAACTAAACCAAGAAATAATGACACTAACCAATGTCATGAATCAAATGGTTCTAACAGATATCTAAAGAACTTTTCACTCATACACAAAGGATTATACCTTCTTCTCAGCACCTCAGGGAACCTTCTCCAAAATTGATCATATAGTAAGTCACAAAGCAAGCATCAACAGATACAAGAAGATTGAAATAATACCTTGTATCCTATCAGATCAGCATGGTCTAAAGCTGAACTTGAATAGCAACAAAAATAACAAAAAGCTTACACACACATGGAAACTAAACAACTCTCTACTTAATGACATCTGGGTCAGGGAAGAAAGAAAAAAAGAAATTAAGGTCTTCCTGAAAGTCAATGAAAATAAAGGAACAACATTGAAAGCAGTGCTAAGAGGGAAATTCATAGCACTAAGTGACTTCATAAAGAAATTAGAAACATCTCATATAAGCAACTTAATGACACATATGGAAGCCCTAGGAAAAAAGAAGCAGAAACACCCAAGAGGAGTAGATGTCTGGAGATAATCAAACTCAGGGCTGAAATCAATAAATTAGAAACAAATAGAAGAATTCAAAGAATAAACAAAACCAGGAGCTGGTTCTTTGAGAAAATCATAAGATAGACAAACCATTAGCTAAACTAACTAAAAGGCAGAGAGACACTATCCAAATTAACAAAATCACAAATGAAAAGGGAGACATAACAACAGACACTGAAGAAATACAAAGAATCATAATAGCCTACTTAAAAGGCATATATGCCATAAAATTTGAAAATCTAAGAGAAATGGACAATTTTCTTGATTGACTCCACTTGCCAAAATTGAATCAAGATCAGATAAAGAAACTAAATAGTCCTATTTCTCCTACAGGAATAGAAGCAGTCATTAAAAGTTTTCCAAACAAAAAAAGCTCAGGGCTAGATGGTTTTGACACAGAATTCTACCAGACCTTCAAAGAAGAGCTAATATTGATACTCTTCAAGTTACTCCAAAAGATAGAAATGGATGGAACATTATCAAATTCATTCTATGAGGCCACAGTCATTTTGATACCTAAACCTCACAAAGACTCAACAAAGAAAGAGTATTTCTGTCCAATTTCTCTTATGAACATTGACGCAAAAATATTCAGTAAAATATTCACAATTGAATCCAAGAACACATCAAAGATATCATTCACCATGACCAAGTAGCCTTCATTCCAGGCATACAAGGATGGTTTAACATACAGAAATCCATCAATATAAACCTCCATATAATCAAACTGAAAGAAAAAACCCACATAATCATCTCCTTAGATGCAGAAAAAGCATTTGACAAAATGCAACACCCATTCATGTTTAAAATTTTTGGAGAGATCAGGGATACAAAGCATATTCCTAAACATAATAAAGGCTATATACAGCAAGCCAATAGACAACAACAAATTAAATGGGGAGATACTCAATGAAATTCCTCTAAAACAGGGACCAAGCAAGGCTGCCCATTTTCTCCATATCTCTTCAATATAGTTCTTTAAGGTCTAGCCAGAGCAATAAGACAGCAAAGGAGATCAAGAGATCCAAATGAGAAAGGAGGAAGTCAAATTATCCCTATTTACAAGTGATATTATAGTGTACATAAGTGACCCCCAAAATTCTGCCAGATACCTCCTACAGCTGATAAACACCTTTAGCAAAATGGCTGGATACAAAATTAACTCAAAAAAGTCAGCAGCCTTCCTCTATACAAATGACAGTCATACAGAGGAAGAAATTAGGGAAACTACACTCTTCACGATAGCCACAAGCAATATAAAATATCTAGGAGTAACTCTAACCAAGCAAGTGAAAGATTTCTTTGAAAAAACTTCTAATCTCTGAAGAAGGAGATTGAAGATGACATCAGAAAATGGAAAGATCTCCCTTGTTTGTGGATCAGGAGAATTAACATAGTAAAAATGGCCATCTTACCAAAAGCAATTTATAGATTCAATGCAATCCCTATCAAAATACCTACACAATTTTTAAAGACATTGAAAGATCAATTCTCAACTTCATGTGGAAAAAAAAAAACAGAATAGCTAGAGCAATCCTGAACAATAAAAGATCCTCCAGAGGAATTGCCATACCTGATCTCAAGCTGTACTATAGAGCAATAGTAATTAAAACAGCATAGTACTGGCATAGCAATAGGCTGGTGGATCAATGGAATCAAATCAAAGACCCAGAAATAAATCCACACACAGATGGACACTTGATTTTTTACAAAGAAGCCAAATCTATTCAACGGAAAAAGGATAGCATCTTCAACAAATAGTGTTGGTCTAACTGGATGTCTACATGTAGAAAATGCAAGTAGATCCATATTTATCACCATGCACAAAACTCAAGTCCAAATGGACTAAAGACCTCAACATAAAACCAGAGACACTAAAATCTGTTAGAAGAAAAGTGGGGAAAAAGCCTGGAACACATTGGCACAGGAGACAACTTCCTGAACAGAACTCCAACAACTCAGGCCTTAAGGTCATCAATTAATAAATGAGAAGCTTCTGTAAGGCAGAAGACACTGTCAACAGAACAAAGTGACAGCCTACAGACTGGGAAAAGCTCTTTACCAACCCCACATCTGACAAAGGTCTAATATCCAAAATATATAAAGAGCTCAGGAAATTAAACACCACCAAATCAAACAACCCAATTAAGAAATGGGGCTCAGAATTAAACAGAGAATTCTCAACAGAGGAATATCAAATGGCTGAGAAACACTTAAAGAAATCCTCAGCATACTTACTCATCATAGAAATGCAAATCAAAATGACTCTGAGATTCCATCTTACACCCATTAGAATGGCTAAGATCAAAACTCAAGTGACACTACATGTTGGCGAAGATGTGGAGGAAGGGGAACACTCCTTCATTGCTGGTGGGAGTGCAAACTAGTACAACCACTTTGGAAATCTATCTGGAACTTTCTCAGAAAATTGGCAATAGGACTTCCTCAAGACTCACCTATTCTACTCTTGGTATAAACCCAAAAGACTCTCCACCTCACAACAAGGACATATGCTTAAACATGTTCATAGCAGTCTTTTTTTTTTGCCTTTTTTCTTATTTTTTTCTTATAAAATCCAAACAACACTTAAACCCAAATGTCTAGGCTTTGTACACATCAAGAGAAATACAAACAAGCAATAGAAAGAACACAGAGACCATTATTGATCCTCTTTACACAAAAGGAGTTGTTTTCTTTGGTATTGGCTTTTAGAAGTGATCTCCCCCCACACCCAGACACACTTTCAATAAAGAAACTAACAATACACTGGAACAGCATAAGATTTCTATAGAAGAAAACGATTTTAGTAACATAGTGGGTGCAAGGCACTGTCAGTGCAAGCTTGCATTCAATTGCATTCATTGAACACAAAGTGAAAGATGCATGTGCCTAAATCCAAGAGAGTAGACAAGTCTGACTTGAAATGTGTTACTCTCTGGGAGAATATTTTTTCTTTTAAGTTCTTTTTCAATAGTTCCGTGCAGCTCCAGTTCATAGCAGCCTTATTCACAATAGCCAGAACCTGGAGACAACCTAGATGTCCCTCAGTTGAAGAATAGATAAAGAAACTGTGGTACATTTACACTATGGAATACTACTCAGCTATTAAAAACAAGGAAATCCTGAAATTTGTGGGCAAATGGATGGAACTAGAAATGATCATACTGAGTGAGTTAACTCAGAAGCAGAAAGACTCACAGGATATATACTCACTTATAATTGGGCACTAGCCCAAAAGGCCTGTCCCATGAAAGTCTTCACTTAGAAGGAGATTGGGATAGATGCAGGGACTTCCTATTGGGACTCTAGGTGAGAGAAGTATGAGAGAGTGGGAAAATAGAAGGATCCAGAAGGTCCTAGAAACCTACAAACAGACCATCAAGATGGGCGGATCTGGACCCAGTGGGATCTACTCAAACTACTGTACCAACCAAGGACAATGTATATGGTGAACATTGAACCCCTATTCAGATCTAACCAATAGACAGCACATTCTCTAAAGTTGTGTGGAGGGTGGGCATCGACTCTGGCATGAACTCTGGTGCCCCATATTGGACCACTTCCCATTGTTGGGAAGGTCTGGTGGCACTCAAAGAAAGGATAAGCAGGCTACTAGGATGAGACTTGATAGGCTGTGACCATATGGTGGGGGAGGACATCCCCTTCCGTCACAGACCTAGGGGAAGGAAATAGGGTGAAAGAGGGAGGGAGGGGGAATGGGAAGATACAGTGAGGGGATAACAATTTAGATGTAATATGAATAAATTAATTAAATAAAAAAGACACTTTAAAGTGTTCTTAGTGAATTATCCCTTCATTATGAAACCTAAGTCACTCACTTCCTTCCTGCCCCTATTACTTTTCTAGAAGCTCCAAACACACAGCTTTATTCTCCTTTACGTATCCCTTTTGTCTCTTAGGGTTTTTAAAAATATTTTATTAATTCTTTGAGATTCATACAATGAATTTCAGTTATAAACTCCTTCCTCTCCTTTTTTCTCATCCTCTATCAGTTCCATTCTCTTTTCTTTTTAACTCCAACCACCAGCAAACCCACTCCTGGCCTGTGAAACGTGAGCCAGGAAGGTGATTCTACACAGCACTAGAAACCTAACCACGGCTGCCTGAAAAGCTCCGTGTCTGTCACACTGTATTTTTGGATTTCACATTGCAAAACAGTCACTCAGAGAAAAAATATGAGAATGAGTCCAAACAACTCAGTGCTGAAGCATCAGGCTGACAACTGCCGCATTGTCACGGTTCCCCTTCATTGGCCACGTACAGAGAATAGATGGCTGCCGCGTTATAACCTGGAGGATGGCTATGGAAAAAAAACGTGCTGAGAATGCCAGATGACACACGGTGATCAGGGAGGAGAGGGCCTTCTGGAACAAGCATGCTGTTTAGAATATGTTTAAAATGGCAAAAGTCTGAAAATAGTAGCAACCTGGGATAAAGAATGGTGTTTTTATAGACTCACTGTGGAGGAGAGTATTGCCACACATCAGTCTGTCCAGCCACATCCAACCTACACAGCAATAGTCCACAGGGTCATTTTGTCCCTTGAAATAAATATTAATACAATTTTTAAAAATACCGTCAGATTTTTCAAACAGCTTTGAAAGGACAACAGAGTCCAGGTTTTTCGGCTGTCATTATGCACCATGAAACAAAAGAGAGTGCATTTGAATTTCATTCTGTCAGGTGGTTGGTGAAGCATGGCACAGTCCAGAGAAAAGGAAGAAACAAACACACTCCATCCGGTTTATACCGCCCTCCTGAGTGATGCAAGGAGGGTAGGAAGGGTGGAGTGGGGGACAGCCGAGAAAAGCACCAGACACTCAAGCACTCTTTAATGCAAGGCAGTATTTCATGCTGTGGGACAGTGAATTTCAGTCCAATTTCTCATAAAAATTGCCTAGGTGAGCTCACTGAGAGAGAGACAGAGAGAAAGAGAGAGAGAGAGAGACAGAGACAGAGAGAGATTCAGAGACAGAGACAGAGAGACAGAGAGAGACAGAGAGACAGACAGAGAGACAAGAGAAACAGAGAGACAGAGACACAGAGAGAGAGAACAAGAGAGAGACAGAGACACAGAGAGAGACACAGAGAGAGAGACAGAGACACAGAGAGAGAGAACGAGAGACAGAGACACAGAGAGAGGGACAGAGACACAGAGACACAGAGACACAGAGAGAGACTCTCACTTTGAAACATGTAAATTAGGCCATCTAAGCCAGGGCCCCAGTCCGTAGGCTTTTTAATAAGCACATTAAGTGGATCTGATGTAGCTACTTGGAAAGCCACTGTGCTGAGCCACGTAGAAGCACCAAGGCACGCTCCCTGTCATTACGTACTGTGGAAAGCCACCCTTGATAAAATGCCCAGTGTATGTGGAGTATGAATATGCCACGAGCATTAGCAGTACACACAATACTGCGAGTATAGTAATGCAGAAAGCAATTGTTGATTTTTGCTCTTGGACTGAGCACTGAGATGTGACAGTTTTGATGCAAAGATTGAGCAG
The DNA here is from genome assembly GCA_907169655.1 of Acomys percivali. Taxonomy (NCBI): domain Eukaryota; kingdom Metazoa; phylum Chordata; class Mammalia; order Rodentia; family Muridae; genus Acomys; species Acomys percivali. The sequence goes on from OU015744.1 coordinate 85,087,113, forward strand.
AAAAAATATAGCATCTTCACGTTTCACTTAATTATTTCAGGTTCTAATTTTAAAACGTATGTGGTTGTAAGAGGCCAAAAAAAGTGTACATAGGAAAACATGCAAGTAAATAAAAAGATTTATCTATACCTAAAATTAATCTTTGACAATTTTAAGCATATAGTGCTGGCTAGTTTTACGTCATCTTGATATGCTAGAGTTGTTTTGGAAGAGGAATTTCAGTTGAGAAAATGCCCCCACTAGATTGGCCTGCGGGAAAGCCAATAGCGCCATTGATTGAGGACTGATGTGGGAGGCCCATCTCAGTGCATGTGGTGCCACCCTGGGTTAGCAGTCTTGAGTTCTATAAGAAAGCTAACTGAGCATGCCAGGAGGATCACATCAGTAAACAGCAGTCCTCCAGGACCTCTGAGCCAGCTCTTTTCTTGCTTGAGTTCCTGCGTGGGCTTCTTTCAATGGTGGACTGTGATGTGGAAGTGGAAGTGAAATAACCCCTTTCTTCACCAATTTGCCTATGATCATGGTGTTTTACCACAGCAATAGAAACTCTAACTAAGATACATATAAATCATTCCCCAAACTAACAATTAGCATAGATATAATTATTAAATAACATTCATAATAAGAAAAATTCATTAGAAGAATCTGCTAAACTGTTTAAATTTTAACAGCCTCTAAAAATATTCTTTTAATTCACCCATCTAATTAAATCAACTACATTTGTTTTATTAACATCTAAAAGCCTACAACTTATTATTAAATGAAAATGAAAGGTAAAAATAACTATAAGAGCACAAAATGTACAACAAATTAGCGAAGCGCTTTACGTGTTCAAAGTCCAATTCTAAACATTGTTCTTCTGTCTTAGTGTTCACCAGCCTAGGTCCTCTCCAGTGCTACCCACAGCTGTGAAACAAGCCTTGGATCAGCAAGCAAAACTAAAGTCATTACCAGGTTGCCATGCACCAACCCTCTCTAACTATCGTGCTGTTCCAGTCTATTTGTTGTTATGACAAAATACTCTTATGAAAAACAAACTAGGAGAAAACGGTACTCCTTTAAGCTTTCTGTTTCAGGATGCAGGACATCCCTGTTGGGAAGTCAGTACAGGGACAGCTGTCTAAACTGCATCTATGATCCAGAGCAAAGAGAAATGAATGCTTGCTTCCTTGCACGTCACTCCATTCTCCCCTCTAATACACTTCAGTGCCCACTGCCTAAAGATTGGTTGTTCTCACAGTGGACTAGATCTTCCCACATCCCAACTAACTCAAGATAATCCACCACAGATATGACCACCACAGGCCAACATAACGTAGACAATCACTCATTGACACTTTCTCTCAAAATGACTCCATGTTGTGTCAATGAGGAAAGCCAGTGATACAGACCAAAGGCAGCTGTCTCTCTGTGCTGTGCTGTGCTGCTGTTGCCCCTTTCTTATCTCCATTGGCCATGAAAATCTTTAATCAACATATATTTAACAATGTGGACAATATCTCTAACAAGTTTTTAATTTGCATTTGAAATGCTGTATCTAATAGCACTTTACCACACCATGCAGGTAGTTTTGAGATATGAAAGAATTACTTAACTATTTTATGCTCTAATATTAGCACATCATCAAAACACAGTTATTTGCATATATGCAAAAAAACTTAAAATATGTCATATATTCTTGGCAAATTTAAAATATAAGCAAATGTTATATTTATTCAAAAACATTAGAAGCTTTGTAAAACGGTATAGAACAAGGGCAAAACTTGTTGTGGCTTGTCCAAATATCAGAGAATTAAAAGGGAAGCAATGCTTTTACATAGAAAGTAGTGAGGCAAAACATAGTAGAAAATTGCCCAGAGAAGCTGCTTACTAGAAAGAAGATTGAAAGACTAGGAAACGGCCCACTGGATAAAGAGCTTCCTGTGCAAACAACAAGACTTGAGTTTGGGTCTCCAACACTCACATAAAAGCCAGGCATGATTGCATGAACTTGTAATCCCAGTGCTAGGGAAAAGAGAAATATTAATCCCTAAAGCTCACCCACTAGCCAGTCTTGCCAAACCAGCCTGTTTCAGCTGCTATGAAGAGACTAAAAACAAAAACAAAAACAAACAAGACTGGGAGTGGTAGAGGAAAATACCAAAAGTTAACCTCTGGTTTCCATATTTACTTGTACAGGCAAACATACCAGCCCACACAGGCTGATATGTCCCTCCCCGAGTACACACACACACACACACACAGAGAGAGAGAGAGAGAGAGAGGGAGGGAGGGAGGGAGGGAGAGAGAGAGAGAAAGTTGGTACAGTACATAGCTAGCATGCTTTTGTCTTGGGGTTTAGTCCCTAGCACTATTTAAAAAATACAAATAAATCAGTGTTCATAATTGGAGGTGGGAAGACTTAAAACCACCATGAATAATTTTTTAAACCACACTGCTTTTTCTATTACCTATACAATCAAAACATAGCCCACTCTATGAAGAACTGGGCTAGAGGTTATTTAGATAATGTTCTGGTAATATGTGTATATATATATATATATATATATATATATATACACTCTTCCTGTGTTCAAAGAGCTTTCATGAAAAAAAATTCTAAAGATCACCCCATTATCAGAAAAACTTTTTCCTGCGAAAGATGGAAACAGATACATTGAGCCTCATCTAGTTAATGTGCAAACAATAAAAGGCCTTGGAACAATCTTTCCTAAATGCATGTCTTCATCAAATCCCTTCCCAGTGCTCAGGGAACTATAAGGAAGAGGAGGCAGAAAGACCATAAGTGACAATGGGTCCAAATGTTGGAGGCAGATGTAAATGTTGTTGCTGTTTCCTCAGAAGGGAGAATGAGATGAGAGCCATACCCAAGTTGTACACATACAAGGAAGGCTTGGGCTGAGCCTAGAGCATTTCTAGCTACCCTTACGCCTATACCTAGAAGCTTCTAGCCTCTGTACGATCTAAGCCAAACCTTGAAGGTTTCAGCTTCAACCTCCATCTGCTAACTTAGGCCTAGAATGTTTCAGCCTCAGAGAACTTACTACTGAATAAATTCACTCTTTCTAGCTCTTCCTGAACTTTCACTGGCTGGTTCAACCTAGCTGTTCGGGTCCAAACGCCTCTTCAAGCTGACTGATTCAATCTGGCTTCTCTCTCTGCTTCTGACTGAATTGCTCTTCTTGGCCTAAAACTAACTCTGGAAACAAATTCTAACCTCCTGGCTCATTTTCATTCTCTGTCCCCTTCTCTCTGTAACCTGTCTCTATAAAAATTACACACACCCACACACACACACACACACACACACACACACACATACATACTATACTACCTCCATTACTCTCCCTGTGCTGCTGTTAAGTAGCCTCTCTTTCCTGTGCTGTTCTCTTGAGAATTGGGCATCTCCTGTCTCTGATTCATTCTGTCAGATCTTTCTCTGATTCATCACTTTGTCTGCTCCTCAATTAGATGTCACTTTCAAATATACCTGTTTCCTTCTATAAATTAATCTTACTTTAATTGTTTGGGATTAAAAGTGAAAATTAAGGATGAGTCTATATTCTAGCCATATCCTTCATTTTTCTGGGATTGCACTAACCAAGGACAATACAAGTAGTAAACATCGAACCCTTACTCTGATCTGCCCAATGGACAGGACATTCTCCACAATTATGTGAAGAGCGGGGACTGACTCTGACATGAACTCTGGTGCCCTATATTTGACCACCTCCCCTTGGTGGGGAGGCCTGATGGCACTCAAAGAAAGAATAAGCAGACTACCAAGATGAGACTTGATAGCCTATGACCATATAGTGGAAGAGAAGGTCCCCCTACATCTTAGACATGGGGGGGGCAGGGAAATATGGTGAAAGCAGGAGGGAGGAAGGAATGGGAGGATGCAAGTGATGGGATAACAATTGAGTTGTAATCTGAATAAATTAATACAATTAAAATAAAAAATAACTTAAAAAGGGTGTGTCTGTATTCTAGCCATATCCTTCATTTTTCTGGGATTAAAGGTATATCCTAAGTGTGTGTATTCTAGCCTTATCTCATAGACCTAAAAGGTCTTTAGATTTAATCCCTTGCTAGAGCAGCTATGTTGCTGGATTAAAATACCTTTACAAATGAGGATGGAAAACACAAAGGAAACACGGTCTTCTAGCTACAATAAGACTAATGAATAGAGACTTTGGCACCTTGAGCATGACCTGCACAGGTCTAAGCCACATGGGGACCCAACACTGAAAATAGGAGTAGACAAGGAGCTTGCATGCCTAATCCAGAAGCTATGTCCAAGTGATAACTGCTCACAAAGGAAAAAGGTTTCTCCAACAAAGTCTCACTGGGTATATAAACCATACCTATGGATAGTCCCCATGCCCAGCCGTAGATGACTAACACAAAGCAAACTCAATGGTACTTTGGAGGGTTTTCTTCATTTTGTTTTGTTTTGTTGTCTCATAATGCTTTGTCATGGCATGTTTTTGTATTTAGTTTTCTGTTGATTGGTTGGTTTTTATTCCACAGGTCTTTTGCTTATATTATGGTTTCCAATTTAATGGTTTTTGGGAGGAATTTCAACGTGTGTGTGTGTGTGTGTGTGTGTGTGTGTGTGTGTGTATGTATGTGTTTCTTGTGCTTTCTCTTTTGTTCTTTTTTAATGCTTGTATGTTTTCTAATAAGGGAGGGAGGGAGGGAGGGAGAGAGGGGGGTATGCTTTTGGGAAGGCAAGGAGAATCAGGAAGGAGTTGGGGTAAGGGAAACCAATATCATAGTGTATTATATTTTTTAAATTCTATTTAATTAACTAATTTCTCTGTTGAAGGAAATTTGAGACAATGTAACATTGCATTTGTGGAATGGCTAGTATTGAATACTCTTATGCAGAACTTCAAGGAAGAGGATCAGCAACTGGAACAGAAAGTTTGGAGAAGAAAAAGATCATTTGGTTGTAGCCAAAGCATGTGCTGAAAAGACTGTAATCCTTAAAGAGATTTGCCCCCAATTAGAGTGAATTCTCTTCTTGGCTGGCCCTAGAGTGATAGGAATGGTTCCCTGAGGACAAAACCCTCAAATGCCCCAACCTGGGAACAGAGAGAGCCTGGGTAGTAAGTAGCTACCCAGGGAAGTTTTCCACCAACATCAGCATACAGAAGCTGCTGCAAATGTGGTCCAAGGAGGCCAGGCTCTATCCTAAGCTGGAAGCAGAAGTTGGTAACATTATCTGCCTGATACCAGTTTGGGAGCTATGAGAAATACAAGCTTGTGGGGTCATAGGCTCTTCCTCCACTGTTTCAGAGAGCTGTGGAGGCCAGGGAACATAAAGCAGAGGTAGAATCTCTGAAAAGATGTCCCAACAGTCCCTGCATGAAGCTGTGAGGGTAAATTCTAGGATGTGGTAGAAACCCCAAGATGTTGGAGATGCCAGAGCTATGTTACATCTGCCAAGAAGGGAGCATACAGAGAGATGTGTGATGCAGGGCAATAAAGTAGGAGAAGTGGAGAAGGCACCTAAGTCCTTTGAAACTGTTCTAATTTCATCAGGATCCCCAGATGCTAGACATGGAGCTATGGAATTTTGTGTTTTCCCTACCTAATGTCAGTCTTGCTTTGGTCCTTACTATGCTCCTATTCCTCCCTTTTGCAATGGGGAAGTATATTTTATGTCAATTTACATTAGTAGTATGTCGCCTAACTTTTTTATTTTATAGGAGCTGGGTCATAATTAAGAAATTATCTCTCAATTACTTTTTTGGCCTTTTGGCTAAGATCCAGTGAAGAAATTGTCCCTCTATACTGTGTATAAAGGTGTGATGGCACACACCTGTAACCCCAGAATCCCAGCACTCTGGGAGGCACAGGTAGGTGGCTGTCTCTGAGTTCGAGGCCAGCCTGGCTTACAAAGCAATTCCAGGACAGCCAAGGCTACACAGAGATACCCTGTCCCAAAGAAGAAAGAAAGAAAGAAAGAAAGAAAGAAAGAAAGAAAGAAAGAAAGAAAGA